>OZ014519.1:737885783-738268283 GCA_963966055.1 Lathyrus aphaca | reverse complement strand
GTATTATAGTATTCTGCTCAAACTCTGCCCATTGTCATCCCTATCCCTGAATGATCTTTCTCCAATACCTTAACAACATTAAAAACCTATGACATCCCTACACAATTAGGGGTTGTCATTCATTTTATTTTTAACTAGATAGATACATAGATTCTCTTTGGTGGAAAATCTATTATAGTAATATTTTATGTGATATTTATTATTTCATTTTTTTCAAGTAGTTTAATAATTGAAATACACTCTTTAAAAGTTAATTAATAGAATGTCGTAGATTTGAACACACGCCCCTGTATTTAATGTCCTCACATATATGGGTGTAATTGGTTCGCTTTGGACAGATTTTTAGTCAAAATATTGTCTGAAATGATGATATCTTCTTCGGTTTGGTTTGGTTTGATTTTTAGTAATTTTTTTTAAATGAAACCAAACCAAGCTAATCAGTTTGGTTTGGCTTGGTTTTCAAACATTATATTCATTTGTATTTTACTATCATATTTTTCAATGTATTTTATACTATTATTTTTTTAAATAATACATTTCATATAATATATTTCATGCTCTACTTTCCAAATAAATTACAAGCTATTCTTAATCCATAAGAAATATTGATATAATTTTCAATGCATCATGAAATAAATTCACTATTGAATACAAAAGTTGGCACTTGGCACTTGGCATGAGAAGGTTGTGAATAGATTTGAAATCTTAACAAATAAAACACAAAAATAAAAATAAAAAGTTTCAATACACATAAATTAACATGTTTTACACCTCAAACACACACAGTAAAATTATTTTGTAACAAGACTAGAAGAAAGTCTGTTGAAAAAGAAAGAAACAAAAAAAGGTAAAAATAAATGAAAACTAACTAAGAACTTGAACACAATTAAGGAAAACATAACCTATAAGAATGACGATAACGAGAGAAACAATGGTGTCGGACAGCTAGAGCAGCAGTTTGGTGATAGAAAGTTTTTGTGGCTTATGATTTCGATTTTTTTTACTACATATTTTGTTCAAAGGAATGAAATGAAAACAAAGATGGTGAATAGTTCGAACAATGCAAAATTTTGACTTAATAATGGACTAAATAAAATATTAAGCATGAATTTATAATCATCAGTTCGGTTAATCGGTTTGTCGATTCTTAAAAACTAAAATCGAGAATCGAATCAAACCACATCAGTTTTTATAGGTTTGGTTCAGTTTGAATTATCAAACATAAAACAATTTGATTTTATTTTTTCAGTTCAGTTTAGTTTGGTTTGGATTATTGATTTAATTGATTTTTCTGATTTGTTTACACCCTTGAGTTGGTTTATAAGATTTTTTTTTACTATAGTCTTAGAATTTTGCATATATTAAAACAACCAGGAAACTATAATTTTTACAAAATATTTTTTTATACAATATCGTTAACTATATTTTATTTAATTATAGTTATTTTTCTCTTTGCAATAAATTATTGTTTTATTTTAAGAGTAGAAATTTAGACTGTCCAATGACCACGTTTGTCTTAAATGTAGCAATACGTTAAAGAAAATTATTGCAAGCAATTATGTATACCATTTTTTGAAAAATACACCCTAAAGAATAATATTATTTCTCAGCAACCATGATGAGAAAGTAATAATTTCATCCTGATTTAAAAATCCAACGAAGTGGATTAATAAAGGATTTGTAACAAAATGGTTCTCCTTTAATGCTTTGGAAAAATCTGGTCATGCAGACAAACTCAGTGGTTACAAGATTTCCACTCACATACAATCATATAGAAAAAGTTAGTCACTTTCTAAAAATATAATTAGAAAATAAATTAGCTCCCATTAATGGAGACTTCATTTTGGGAAATAAATTAAAATATTCAAACACGATTTTACGTGTTAAACAAAATTACTATCCTTTTTTGTGTATAAAAGTGCATAATTAGTTCACGTTACTATATTTTTCTATTAATGTACAAAGCAAAAAATAATCATCCCATTTGTAGCTATATGTAGAGGCAACAAATTAATTCTCATTATTTTGGTAAGCTTCGTGATTTATTGGATGGATCAATGAACTATTCTTAAAGCACAATTTGTGCTTAATTAGGAGCAACAAAATACTTATAAGGTTATTTTCACCTAATTGCTTTGTTATGTAAATTAATTAGTTCCATAAACTAATGAAAATAAATGCAACGATGTATTATCTGTGGTGTGGGTAAACTAGTTATTGTGAAGACAAATGATATTTTTCTTATGATGACTTTTGTATCTTGTTATTAGGTGCGGAAATAGACCGTATAGGTTAGATTTTAGAATGTTTACGATAAAATTACAAGGCTTGTATATGATTTTAGTCTATATAATCTATTTTTTTTAGTATGGTCTGATCTATTTAAAAGTTTGTCTTGACTTATATATATATATATATATATATATATATATATATATATATATATATATATATATATATATATATATATATATATATATATATATATATATATATATATATATATATATATATATATATATATATATATATATATATATATATATATATATATATATATATATATATATATATATATTCGTAAGTTTTTAAAATTTATTTCATATCCCGATCATTGATTTATTTTTAATCAATGATTATAATAAATAATTACTAATTATTATAATCATTAATTAAAAATGAATCAATGATTAGGATGTGAAGTTTTAGAAACTTATTCCTAGAATAAGAATATCACCAATATATATATATATATATATATATATATATATATATATATATATATATATATATATATATATATATATATATATATATATATATATATATATATATATATATATATATATATATATATATATATATATATATATATATATATATATCAACCTCTATGGATTCGTAGGTTTTTTTAATAGTAGACATATTTAATTAAATAAACTTTAAAAAAAATTTAAACCTGACTTTTTTATTAAATAGGTACGACTTGATCTGACCTTAAGTAAATGAGTTAATAATCATTTACCCCTACAATATAGGCGAGTCTTGATTTATCCTTTTAATTTTAATTTTTTTTGGATTACCCCTAAAATTTTGGATATCCCTAAGAGTGTAAAAACCATGAGTAAATTTTGGATACCCCTGAAATTTTACAGGGTGTAATTTTTCCACGGGGGGACAAAAACTTATAATTTCAAAATTTCATGGGTTGGATACCCCTGAAATTTTACAGTGAAATTTTACAGGGTGTAATTTTTCCACGGGGGGACAAAAAACTTATAATTTCAAAATTTCATGGGATGATCCAAAATTTATTTTTTAAATGGGATAAATCAAAACACATATATTATAGGGTGATAAATAACTATTAATCCTAAATAGATTAGACCATAAACCCCTATAAATCGATATGATTTATTTTCATCTCTACGGGTTATATTAAAATCGAGAAGCCAAACTTATCTTACCTGATCAGGAGGACTTTCTAGTGGTCGAATACGAACAATGAAGGGCTTGACAAGCGAGGAGGCGGTGTACCTGCAAGACACTCTGATGCCAAAGTAAGTATACATTACATAATGGTAAGAGAGAAAATGTTTCAGAATACCTGACCCTTTAGTGAAAAAGGGTATTTATAGTGAGCCCCCAGCGTTGGGCCAAAGTTCTTCTTTGGGCTGGATTACCTATGTCCAAGGAAGAACTGCCAAGGTACGCGTAGGAGCATGTAAGACCTAGCACGCAGTATTGCCCTTGGTCCAACTGCTCCTATCTTTCAGGAGATAATGGTGGACAGTTGGATGACGTGGCAGATGATGGGAATACATGGTCTCTTCGTCATCAGTCCAGTGGACAGGGTGTTTGTCCGACGTGTTAAGCACCTGCTCGGGCAGTTATGAGTCTGTCTGATGAGGCAGAAGGTGTGGCCGGCTAGATGGGCCTCTGTCCGACATGTTGGACCATGGGCCAGCATTGTCCTCGAGCCCAGTCCGGAACAGGAGTCTCCCAAGTCGAGTCTCCAAGCTAGAGTGATGAGTTAAAAGAAATGGAGTCGGGCATAGCCAACATGTCGAAGTAGGACATAGACCGTGGAGCGGGTCGTCGGGATCGATCGTTTGTGCCTGTCACTCCCACCGAATGACACGGGGCCAAATGGGGTACATACACGAACGGTCGACGAAAGGAGAGAGAACACACAAGGGTGAACTCAGAAGACAAGAGTCGCCAGCTAGGCATTTTTATCCCGGGGGAAAGGTAATGCTGCATAGACCTAGAAAGATATGGATAAGACGAATGCGAACCAGAGAGACTGAGAAAGGGGGTTGGTTACAACCTGGGAAGGTATTAGCACCCAGATTGTCCGTCGTACTCGACGGGATCCACGCTTAAAAGATTTGTATTTTAAAGGGGTAGTGTCAGTGCAATTTGTGTGTCAAAGCTGGAAAAGAATGCAAGTGTCAGTGTAAAAGAAATGTGAAGTGTATAAGAGAAGTGTCAGTGTGAGAATAAGAATGAAATGCTCAAGATTATGAGGCTTAAGGAATAATGCTGGAAAGAGGGGGAATATACAGAGACTTTTGTTCGATAACTGTTAAGTTATGCCTACGTATCCTCTCGTGCAATGAGGAAGTCAGAACACCGTAGTTCGACCCAAAGAGACTGAAAGATAAATTGACTTGTGAACTGCTTACTTGTCCATGCTCAAGTGTATGACCTGTCTGGCTCAGGTGCAAACTGTCTTGCATCAGACGGAAGAAGCAAGTTCTCGTTTGTGAGTGAAGCTGATGAGAAAAGAATCCCGGAGGAGACGATTATTGTTTGTTTTTGTGTTTTCAGTTTTTTATTGCTTTTTAATTTGTCATAAGTTAATGAGCTTAAGCCTAAACCAAGGGTTAGTATACTCATCACATCTTCCCTCTGATTAGGGGTAATGAGAATACCTTAAGCATGAAGTAAACACCTCACACTTAGTCACCATGATGTAGGATTAAGATCATTAACCTACTTGCATTTAGTTAGATGTTTTTGATGTTTTTGTTTAGTGTTAAGTAATGAGTTTAAGCCATAATCAAGGATTTAATGGACTCATTACACCATCCTAATAGAAGGATAATAGATGAGAACATTTAAGCTGAGGAAGGCTCCTCAACTTAACCCATGACTAGGGATTAACCTCATGACAAAACAAAGCCTTTATTAAATGGATTTTAGTTAATGATAAGATGAAGAAATGGATTTTATGATTTGTAAGACAACTTGAGGGGGACTTGTCCATTAACACTAGGGTTAGTCCTTCTTAACCAGTTAAGAAAGAATTAGAACCCTAATGCAAGGCCCAAGTTACAAGCTTGATGTCTTGATGATTATTAGATGGATTGATTAAAGGATTTAAACACATTAAGGGTTTAACACTTAGGATTAAAGTTATACACTTCATCCTAATAGAAGGATGCAGGCATAAGCTTAATCACAAAGCCTTAAAACCTTTAGGGTTTAGTCCTTGATTATGAGATGAGAAGAGAAGAATCAAAGATGACACAAAGGCAAAACTAAATGGGGGACTAATCAAACCCTAATTGTTATCATACTTGGTTGTTCCTAGGGTTTATGAGGCTTGCAAAAGATCTTCAGGAGAGAAGCCACCAGGAAAGAAGCAGATGAAAGGAGGAGGAAGCAGAGAGAAGAAAAACAACTTGCTTCACTTAAGAAGACAAGTTGCTTGAAGAAAGAAAGTGACGAGAGAACATGAATGAGAAAACTCACTCTGATACAAAAGTAAAATGCAGCAATGAATGCATAAGAGAGATGAAGAGAGATTGTGAGAAGTGAAGGCAAATTCACTTCCCAAAACAACTTACCACCTGAAAAGTTAGCAAAGGAAATGAAATGCAATGCAAATGAGATGAAATGTCATGATGCAAACCAAAGTCAGAAGCATAAACATGACTTCAATGATGCTAAGAGATGATGCAAACACATTACAAGAGTTATGGATGATCATACAAGGATGAGGATGCAAATGGAGCATGCTTTGAACCATGGAAGTTCATGAAAGTTTATGAAATGGAATGGACATATAACATGGCAAATGAAAGATGCAATGATCAAACATGATTCTAATATGTCCTAAGATGCATTATGAATCATGTGGATGCACAAAATGTCATGTCAAGTTCTTAAATGCAAACAAATGGGAGATAGATGCAAAGGAAGGCACAAATTAGGGTTTACATACAACATACAATGCAAAAATTCAAAACCAGAAGCAAATGACATGACAAAAAATTGAAAATGCAATCAAAGATACCCTAAACCTATACAAGTTCACTGCCCAAAGGAGGGGACCTAACTCTTAACCTAGTGCAAGTTATGAATTTCTCAAGTCAATTAGGGTTTCAAGGTACCTCAAAAGGGAAAATGTACATTAAATTGAAAATGCAAGATAAATTCAAACCAATTTTACCCAAGAAACTACATGATATGAAGGATGCAATGCAATAAGAACCATCATCAAACTCTTTATGGTTAGGCAGAATGAATTTTTCAAAGTTTGAACAAAAATATTGCCTTTAAACAAATTTAATTCCAATGAAAATTGTCAAAATGCATCAAGGACCAAAAAGAAATTTGTTTTGAGAGTTTGATAATGTTTCTAAATGTTTTAAAATGCAATGTGAATTTTTTTGTGATTTTTAAATACCTAAATGCATTTTTAATTAATTAATTTTCATTAATTAATTAAAGATAAACATTTAAATGATTTAAAAATAATTTTTAATGCAAAAAATAAAAATAAAAATATTTTTGGGTTCTGAAAATTAATGAAATGCTTGACAAAAAATTTCAGAATTTTTTAACATGTTTTGCTATTTTTTAAAATTCGTGCAAATAAAATACAAACAAAATGAATTAAAATTGGTTAACAGAAGAATGAATCGATTCAAGCTTGGATGAATCGATTCATAATGATCAAATTTTGAGAAAACAGAATTAGTTAAACAGCATGAATCGATTCATTTTGCGAAATCCAGGAACCACTCAACAGCATGAATCGATTCAAGCTAGAATGAATCGGTTCATTATGCGTGAAATGACCTCCGGTCATCTTCTCCGGCCAACCAAAAATCAAACTCATTCCCTAGGCTGTTTCAAGTGCTCTAACTCTTCAGATTTCATCCTCTACCCACCCCAAACATGAATCAATCACAAAATCACATTTACAATGCATCAACAACAAGATTCGAGCAAAATCAAGAAAACTGCAAAAATTTCAGAACATGCATACACACTCATTTCTCAACCATTTTCTGTGTTTCAAAGCTTAACATGATCAGTGAAACAAACTCTATCATCCTATAACAAGAGATTGCATTTCTGGAAAAAATGTTCTTGATGATACCTGAACTGGAGCTTTGAACTTTGGAGCTTTCTGGCCAGTCCTTTGCTTCAAACAAGCTCCAATGATCCTCCTGATGATGGAATGAAGCTTATGGCTGTTTATGGCTGTTTTGCTTTGGTGTAGCAGAAATGAAGGTCTTTGTGTACTTGAAATGAAGGTCTTTGTTTAGGAGTGGCTGGTTATGGCTGTTTTGCTCTGGTGTAGCAGAAATGAAGGTCTTTGTGTGTGATGTTTCAAGCTGTTTCAGGGGGTGGTTTTTGTTCTAAGGGTGATTTGTGACTTGTTGGTGAAAGAAAAAGTGAAGTTTGATGGCTGTGTGAAGAAATTTTTCAGAGAAGAAGTTTGGGACAGATCTTGTGCAAGTTGGATTGTGTGTTGTTTCAATGCTGGATGAGTTGCTATATCACTCCCATAATGTTTGAGTATGCTGTGGAGCAGGTTAGTAGAGGCTGTTGATCACTATTCCAAGAGTATGGGAGAAATTGCAAAAAGTCAAGGTTTGGTGTACTTGAGGTATGGGCTGTGGCAGAGATGGTTTCTTGGCTTGTACTGCATCAGCTGAGTTCAAGGATGACTCTTGGATCAATTGTGGTGAGCTGGAATGGATGAAGGGTGAGATCTCACATGTTTTGCAATTTTGCAACTTGTTACACTTTGTGATTTTTGGCCATGGACATGTGACATCTCTTGGGCAATATGCAGCAAAATGCACCATACAATGTTGCTATGATACTTTGATAATGATTAGAGACCAAACAAAACCAAAGGAACCCTTTTTGCAAGATTTCCCTCTTTGTGATTTTCATGAAAAATGGTTTATGATACTTGGACATCAAGGCATGAAAATGAGAAATTTCTTGGGCCAATCTGAATTTTAGGCATTGCTTTGTGTTTGTATGAAGATTAGAAGTCACTTTGAAGTCACATTTTTCCTTGGTATGAGATTTTGCAACTTTTCCTTTTTGTGCAATAGTGAAAATTCAATGATTTTGTCCAACTTTGACAAGCCATAACTTTTGATCCAAAATGAATTAGAATGAGTTCTTGTACTTTTTGAAAATGGGAGGATCCATTCTACAACTTTCATGACCAAATTTTCTCATTTGAAGCATTTTTGAATCAAAAAGAGGAGGTTGAAAAACTTTCCCAAAATGGCAAGTTTTCATTACAAGCCACTTTCCCAAAAAGGCAACTTTGCAAATGGCTTGAAATTCTTCAATTTTGTGAACTCCTGACATCTTCTATGATCAAATAAAGATCATAAACATTCAAAATGATGGAGAACACTCTTTGGTTGGGTCATTGGGGGCCTCAGATGCCCTGATTTTGCACTGACTTGCCCAAGAAGTCATCCTTTGATCAGATGCCTTCCCCATGGAATTTCTTCATGAAACTTGATATGCATGATCCTTATAACATATAGAGACCAATAGAAACAAGAATGACCAAAAAATTTGGAGTTATGGCCTTTGAAACCAAAACCCTAATCTTGGGTCATCTGTGCAGTTAAACCTGGCTCTGCTTCCATGCCTTTCTCAGTTCTTGTGATTCTTTGACTTTCTTGACCTTGTGAGGATATAATATGATGCTTGAACATACATGGACCCCTTTGAAGTGGTTGATGACCTTTGGAGTGGCTCAGATGGCTCAGGGATGGCTCAGATCACAAACCCTAGATGCAGGTGACTTAGAAACAATGCAGAGAAGCAAAAGTGCAATATGAGATGCTATGATTGAACTTATGCACATGAAAAGATCACAAGCCATGGTGAAAATGGGTGAGGGCAAATTTGGGGTGTTTACAGTGCCAAAGCAGTTTGACATGAATCAGTCGGTAAACCGGGGAAGATGTATGTCGAATAGATTGAGGTGTGGCATCTTTAATAGTCGAGGAAGTTTTAGTTGAGTCGAGGAGACCTAAAGGTGCTAGACATCGTTCAAGATTATCTTAAATGTCGCGTCCGAGGAATTTAAAGCGTGTCGCTTCGTTTCCTGTGCTAGGGTCGGCCTAGGGAGCCTAGGTAATGATTACCTAGACGCGTGCCCCACGCACTACCCTTGTATATAAGGTGAAGAATCCACTTCATTTCACTTTTTCGCTTAGACGTTTAACCGGACTAGCAACTCAAGCATTCTTCTCAACCGTCGTCGTCGCTTGCCGGCGCCAACTCCCCGTACGCCACTGTTCTCTCCCCGCCATCATCATGTCAGGTAACCTTCCAAATCTTCTCTTTTTGATTATCTTTTTGCTCGGTAGGTAGTAAAACCCGTAATTTTCCGTTTAGAGTAAGTAGATCAATGTTTTAGGCTAGTTTTTAGGTTTTAGATATGAACGTCCCGAATGCAATTTTCATGAGTCGGGCGAATTACGCATATCTGCATGAATAAGTTGGCCATAATCATCATATTTTTGATGAAGGTCGCGAGCGCCCCATGCATTCGTCGATCAAGAATTCCTTAGCTTTCTTAGGAACTTTTAGGCGTTCCGTGAGCGCTCGAGAGGGGCCCTGACCCGTCCCTTTGTTGATTAGGGTAGTTAGTGGGAACCTAGAGCGCTCAACTCTTTGCCCTTTCACTTGAACTGTGGTGGAAGGGTGAATTTGATGCGATGTCGAATTCACCTTTCCCTTCTGCTTTTCAGGTACAGATGATCAACAACAAACCGAGGACGGAAACTCTGAGGAAGGCAACATGGTTGTTTCTTCGTCCGGCCGTAACGACTTGTCGTGGGTTGCTGATGAGCCATTGGAAGAGGAGTCGTATTTTATGGATGAGACTAGCACCGTGTACGCGGTAGTCGATGATATAGGTCCTGAGGACTCACCGAACTGGCAGTGTTTCGCCCCTCGAGAAGTAGACTGGATATGCCTTCGCTTCCCGAGGAGGCAATTTGAAATGTATGAGTTCGCTTTCCGGGAGGCGAGGATGAGGCTCCCCTTTAACGATTTCCAGATGGGGGTCTTCAGATGGCTCAGGTTGGCGCCTTCACAATTCCACCCCAACACCATTGCCTTCATCCGAGCATTTGAGTTTGTCTGCCGATAACTTGGGGTCGGCTGTACGATGCCCCTTTTCTTCCGTATCTTCCACCTGCAATGGTTGGGCGCTGTAGGACGTCACAACTGGGTGTCTTTTAAACAACCTTCGAGGTTGTTCAAGACGTACGTCGACTCAGCCCGCCACTTCAAGGGGAGATGGTATGTGGTGAAACCGATCACCCAGTACGCTCTGGATAGTCTTTATTTTCTTAAACGGAATGGAAATGGCGAGGAGAAGTTGATGTCGAAGATCCCTTTAAGATGGCAGCCGGACCATTTTGATCTTCCGACCAGTCACTACCGAGTCCAACACGCAAGTCTGGGGGTCGAGGATCGGCTGGCTTATCAAAAGTTGGTGGATTATGTCCAAAGCTTTAACTTGGCGGTCTGCATGGACCGGCTGGACAACCCTTACGTAAATGACGACGGGATGCCCATCCTTGAAACTCGCCTGATAAATACCAAGGCCATGCTCGAGTGTGAAACGGACAAGGAAGTTATTCGATTATTGCGTAGGTTCTTTCGTCCTTTTCCTCTCCTCTGATGTTTATATTTGTTAGCTGATTCTCTTAGTTTTTGTTTTGTTTTGCAGGAAGTATGCCCTCGTCCAGAGAACGAGCATTGAAGTTGGCCAACCAGGAAGGGGTCCCGAGAAGGGTCCCATCAAAGAAGAAAAAGAAAGTGACTAGCCGCGTCCAGGAGGTAGAAACCGAGCACGGGGTTGGTAGCTCTGGTACTCCTAGCTCGACCACCGATTCTCCCCAAGCTGACGCTTAACCAACTTCCCCGATAACAATACGGGATAACCCTCCACCCTCCTTCAACTCTCCTCGTTTGAAGCGTCAACTGACAGATGGGTCTCTCGCTTGTTCGGCGGCCGTGGGTGGTATGCAGTCGGGTGAACAGAGAAGTTACATGCTGCCTCATTGCTATTTGGAGAGGGATTTCTTCAAATCCAAGGGCTCTATTGTGGTGGCGGCACCCGAGGTGAAGGTTATGCCTAACCTAGATGTTACTGCTAGGTGGGAAGATTTGGCCGAGGACACTGTTGTCGTCATTCGTGTCATGGAGACGGCTTTGGTGTTGTCCGACACTACTGTTTCCACCGCTGTGTTGGAGGAAGCGCTTGTAGCTAAAAGGGATGAGAAGGACAAGCTCTCCAAAGACCTATCTGACTACAAGGAGGAGCATAAGCTCCAAGAGGGGTTGAGCTCGGAGTTGGAGAAGGTCAAACGTGAGCGGGACACCTTGAAGGAGGAGAACAAAAATTTGAAGGAGCAGGCAGTCGAGTTCAATGAGGTGGCTGAGGAGAATGTGAACCTTCGGGACCGACTGACGTAGCTGGAAGGTACAGTCTGTCCTCTTGATGACGAGACCGAAGAAGAGATGACCCTCCGTACTCGGGGTGAATTGGTCAGTAGGATCCGTGAGCTTTGTCATGATGTGGTGGTCCTTTTCAAAGAGGGATTTGACAACGCCACTGATCAACTCAAGGTCGTGAATCCAGGGCTCGTGACCGAAGGGACGACTCACAACTATTATGTGACCGATCGGGAGATTGTCTGCCCCTTCGTTGCTGAGGAAGAGCTGGGAGAGGAGGAGGATGATAACAATGAAGAGGAGTAGCTCCGGGCAGAGACCCTTAGTTTTTGAATTTTTGGCCTGTGTGCCTGTTGTTGTAATGGTCTGCGTGCCTTTTTTAATATTGACGGCCTGCGTGCAACTCTTGAATATTGACGGCCTGTGTGCCACCTTTGTGTACTTTGGTGGCCGACTTTGGCCAGATTAAATACTATTTTGTTCGTTATTTTATTGTGTTCGACTATTTGGAATTGCTATTTAATTTGAACTTTTTTGTGCTCGACTAGTTGGACTTGTCGGTTTAGGGAACCGACGAGGTGGCGGGTTTTACGTCCGTTATGAATCGGGATTAGGTTCGTGGTTGGACACCCTAATCTCGGGGCTTGGGCCTTCCCATCGCGAGTTGGGTGCCCTACCGACGTGGTACTTCAATGTTGGAGCTTGTTTGAGATGTCCGACATCGGGGAAGGTTGTGCTCGCCTGATGTAGGCGTTATCCTCCGTTTCGTTGGGTGACGAAGGTCGTAGTCGTACCTTTCATGCCTTCCTAAATTGTTTTTAACTGTAGTATTGCTTAAGTTTTTCTGCGTTCCATGGTCGAGCAAGTTTTTCACCTTGTAGGTTTTCAAGATAGTAGGCCCCGTTGTCCGTCTTATCTCGGACACGGTACGAGCCTTCCTAGTTGGCAGCTAGCTTGCCTTCTTGTGGGTTTTTCTGTTTTCGTCTGAGGACTAGGCTGCCCACCTAGAATTCTCTTTTTATGACTTTCGCGTCGTGGCGTAAAGTTATTTTCTGTTTAAGGGAGGCTTCCCTTAGGGCTACCTCAGAGTGGATTTCTTCGACGAGGTTTAGCTCGACTCATAGTGCTTCGTCATTCAACTCCTCGTCTAGGGGAGCTTCTGTGCGCTTCGTAGGGGTGTGTTGTACCCCAAAATTTCCCCTCCCACAATAAAGACAACCTCTCTCAAGACTTCTAAATGATCATAAGGTCCTCAAGACTCCCAATTGATCAAGAAGTGTGGAAGTTTCCCCAGGCAAGGCCTCTTCCTAAGCAAAGTATCTAAAACTAGGGTTTTGAGTTTTCTCAGGTTAAAATGATTTTCAAGACTTCAAGTGAGCTTCATGACATCCCACATGTATTCAAGAATCCCCATGTCAAGTTTCAAGGCTTTCCCAATAAGTTTTCCCAGTCAGATGATCAGATATGCAAAAATCAGTCAAAGTAGTTAAAAAGTTAAACTAAGGTCAACAGTGGTCTAATCAAAGTAAAACTTCAAGATTTTTTGCCAACATCAATTTTATGAAGTAAAATTCATCATTTGATCAAGGGTTGATCATGATTCATCAAGGAAGTTTCAGATCATCAAGAATTAGGAGTTTCTAAATTAGGGTTTTCTTAAAGAAAGTCAACTGAACTTTGACCAGCCATAACTTTCACATGCTTCAACAAAATATTCTCATCCAAAGCTCATTTTAAAGGAATTTAATTCTATACAACTTTGTGTCTCACAAGCCAAGCCTAAAAATGCTTCATTTAGAAGGTATGAGCTAAAACATTATAGGTCATTTCAAAAGTCAACAAAAAGTCAACATCTTCCAAAGGACATAATTTTAACATGTTAAATGATATGGATATGAGACCAAAGATATTGGTTAGAATACTCTTTAAGCTTTCCAAAATGTCCAAGAACTCCTTTATAGCCTTAAAATTGAGGGATTTATGCCTTGGCAAAGTTGGGAAATTTTTTAGGGGTATATTGAGCAAATGAGGTCTTAAAACCAAAATTTTTCAAATGGGCTTGCAATTTTGTAATCCAATCCTTACAATGACATCATGCATGACCCAATGCTTATTTTTTTCAGATTTTTATAGTTTATTTTATATTTATTTGGATTTTATTCATTAAAATTCAATTTAAATATATATAAAATATGAAAAATCAAATAAAGCATGAAATCTTTGATTGAAAATCATTTGAATTATATTTAGAATGATTGTAAATAAGGATTGCATTAGCTTCCTTGGAGATCACTGATTGTAATTCAATCATCATTTGCATCAAAATCATGTAAAATCGTGGAAACCGAATTGATGCTCATGCTTGTTTTTTTGGTTTTTCGATTGCATTGATTTAACCATGATAAATTATTTTTGATTGCTTAATGTTGTTTGTGATGCAGTAAGGAACGTTTCTGGGCAATTGTATTGAAGAATCATAGCCTAAGCCGTATTCCACCATATTTAGGGTTTCAAAAACTTTGAATTGGGATTTTGTTCGCAAGCTAATTTTAGGATAAATTAAGAACATATTTGAGCTTATTGGTTTGTATTTGTATGATCTGGGTTGCTAAACTGAATTTATTGTTGGTATTTTTAATGTTTGAGCATGTAGGACTTTTAGTGACGAACCAAAACTGTCAATATAAGCTTTTGTGACGGACAAAGTGTCACTATAGCTTTAGTGGACGGCTGAAGGTTGAAGAAAGGGCTTGGCGCGAAAATCTGGATTTGAAATCTTGTTTATTTTATCATGAATTATTTGTATTATAATTTCAGATTGGTCCAATGGCTCAGTTGGCAAGGAGGCGCGCGTTAATGCTCTTAGACCTGGGTTCGATCCCCATGTTTTGTGTTTTTTGCTTTTAATTCATTCATTTTGCAGGTTGAATATATAATGATGTGTCCTCATATGTCTATCACCAGAGCGTGCTGGCTCTATTGGTTTTGTGTTATGCTGTTGAGGTAAGGGACCTGGATTCAATTCCCAGGTCTTATCTTTTTGGCTATTTTCCTCACTTTTTCTTCACATTTTCTTTTTTTTTTTATTTTCTTTATTTTAATTAATTAATTTATTAAACTTAAAACCAATAATGTTTTTTTTATAAGTAACTAAACTTTATATTTTTTATTAACTTCATAATTTTTTCTTAATTATTTATTTTGATTAATTTTATGATATTTTTGTATATAACTTTTATTATATATATTTTGTAAATAAAACTAGTTTAACTAATTATTTTAAAACCCTAATCATTTTAAAACCCTAATTATTTTCTAACCTTAAAAATTTAACCTAATTTTCTTTAACCCTAAATATTATTTTTATAATAACTTTTTTTATTTTGTATAAATATCTTATCCTTTTATTATTATTATTATCATTTAAACTTATATTATTTTTCTTATAAACTCTAAAATTCTAACTTATTTAATTTAAAATAATTTTCTTTAAATATTCTAATTTCTCTTTATTTCTTCATTATTATTTTCTTTTTTCTAATGTTTATTATTATTGCTTATATTTGGTTTATTATTTATTTTTCCGATTATATTGTAATTATCCCAAAGCCATGTAATAATTCGTAGATTTATTTTTCCGTCATTATTTTCATTATAAATATTTATTGCATGGTTAATATATACAGTGTGGAAACTACTTGTAATTAAAATTAATTTAGATAATTAACTTTAAAAAGATAAATATTTGAAAATAAACACTCACACACGTAAGTCGATCTTTGATCGCCATATTGCACTTCCTGGGGTATTCCTCTTGGTTGCCTTTAAAATATGGTCAAGTCCCTCGAATATAGGGATGTCTTAAGCAAAGTCCCTTCAAGTATAAACTATCATAGTCCCTACAGTTTAAAAGATCAAGTCCTTTCGATGTTGCCTACGGAATAATGATCTTGTCCCTTCGAATAAATGATGATAGTCCCTACGAATTGCTAAAGACATCCCTTAAGTTGCCTTCTATGACCATACGATGACCCTACGTTTGTTCCTTAACACATCCAAGGTAATGACTACCTATTCCTTAATAATAGGGATAGTCTTACCCTTGAAAGAACATGTGAGAACATGAAAGACTTAATCTAGGGTAGGTACCTCTTAGTTGCTTGCTCACATTTCAAAATATTTTTTACACCTCACTTTCTTAAACATTTTTCAAAAACAAGACTTTGTATACATCCATACGAGGATCATTACAAAGTAATTAGAAAAATTTCTAATCACACACTACACTCTTCCAAAACAATTTAAGTGAGCTAAATAACTAAGAGCCCATGGATAACCATGGATATAAAGGGTGCTAACACCTTCCCTTTATATAATCTACCCCCTGAACTCAAGTCTTTTAAAATAGGTCTTTCATGTTCTTTTATGTCCTTTCCACTTGGATAAAATAAAAGTCGGTGGCGACTCTTTCTATCCGCAACATTTATAGAAAGTCAGTTCTCCCACCGTGTTACAGGGTGCTTATGTGCGCTTCTTATGCTCGACAGCTGTGAAGTGTTGTTTTGTGCCTAAGCCGACGACGAAGTCTTGGAATCTTCCGTCCGTGAACTGTGTCCCGTTGTTGGTTATGAGGACTCGGGGTATGCCAAAGCGTGCGAGGATGTTTCTTTTGAAGAACTAGAGTATGTTCGGTTCTGTTATCTTGGCCAGGGCTTCCGCTTCGATCCACTTAGTTAAATAGTCCACCCCCACGATGAGATATTTGTTTTGGTAGGAGTCGGTCACAAAAGGGTCGAGGATGTCCATCCCCCACTAGGTGAAGGGCCACAGAGAGGAGAGCGTCTTCAGTTCGTTGGGGGTGCGAGATGCATGTCGGCATGCCTTTGGCACTTGTCACATTTTTTACATGTTCTTTAGAATCGTGTTGCATTGTCGGTCATTAATAGCCTGCTCACAAGGCTTTACGCGCTAATGACCTCCTACCGAGATGTTGAGCGTTGATTCCGCTGTGTATTTCTCCTAGTATGTCGGGGACCTTTTCCTCTTAGACACATTTGAGTAGTGGAATGGAGAATCCCCTTCGATAGAATTTTCCCTCGAGGAGGACGTACGAGCATGCCCTTCTCTTGGTCGTGGATTCCTCTTTGGGGTCCGTATGGAGTTCGTCCCTCATGAGGTAGTTGTAGATGGGCGTCATCCAGTAGTGAGCGTCGCCAACTGTGTTTACTTCAAGCAGGGTAGGTTGTCGTTTGATGCTTGGTTGGGGAAGGATCTCTTGGATTACGGACTTATTTCCACTCTTCTTCCTCGTGCTCGCTAGTTTGGACGGAGCGTCCGCCCGCGTGTTGTGTTCGCGAGGGATGTGTTGGACCTCCCATGCCTCGAATTGGATTTTTGACACGATTAATTGAGATTTTTGACACAATTAATTGAGATTTTCAAGCATGTGTGCAGTAAAAAAACGGGCAAAACATGTTTTTTTTGCTTATTCTTTAATCAATACTACTTTTACATTTTCCAATACTTTATCATAATTCTCAAAGTATTTCTATTTTTGAAAAATATTAGTTCTGCATATGATTTCTCACTTACAAGTTTTTCCTACTACATCTTAATAAAATATTTCTACCCATAAAGTTACTTAAGGTCGGAATAAAACTACTAATAGTATTATACTTTAAGATGTTTTTTTATAAGCAAACATTCATTAACTTCAAAAAGAGATTAAGAAAATCTCTAACCGAAAAACAAAATACAACCATCAACCAGATAAACCCAAAAAACCCCAACAAAAAAACGAAACATTATAGCCAATCGAAAGGAAATTTAAGCCAATCATTAGACTTTAAGACATACATTCATTGTAAGTGGATGTTCTTCATGGTCATTTTAAAAAATCTACACAACTCTTGCTTGATAGTAATTACATACAAAATTACAGCATGTTACACAACTAAACAAGAGAATAGTTTTGTTTTTTGTTTGAAAAGAGAATAGTGATACAATATGGTTACTTTCTCTTTAATGTGGTTTACTATTATTGTAATATTTAGCACATAAAAAGTGATGTAAAAAAGTGATACAATATATATACAATATGCTATATATATATATATATATATATATATATATATATATATATATATATATATATATATATATATATATATATATATATATATATATATATATATATATATATATATATATATATATATATATATATATATATGTTTATGATGTCCAATACTAGGTCACCTTATTAAAATATGCCAAAGATGAAAAAAAATTATTCATAAGTTACATAGTGTATTGCAACAAAAACAAATACAAAAATACGAGAGAAAAACACATTACGGGTGAGGACTGAGAGATTAAAATATTAAAATATATAGAACATGCATATTTATTAACTTAATTTTAATTTTAATAATTTAAATAAAGTATTTTTTACTTTTCATTCTAATATATGTGTATAAATAATTTACTTGTCATGTCATGTACACAAAATAAGTCTTATAAAATACATAATGGCGTGAAGCAGAAACGGACACAAAAATCATAAAAAAATTTAACTCAATAATAATATGAGAGAGAGATGGGGATGGGGATGAGGATGGAGAGAGAGAGAGAGAGAGAGAGAGAGAGAGAGAGAGAGACAGAGAGAGACAGAGAGAGATTTTCAAATATTCTTGGATATTTATTTTGCAAACATTATATATAGAACTTAATCAAATTTTAATGAGACATACACCAAAAATCTCCTTAAAGACATACACACGTTAGCGCAATAAAAAAAAGTCGAATCAAGAATCCAAATCAATAAGGTCGTAGAAATCAATCAAAGTTATGAATGAAGAAGAAAGAGGAAGTTAAGGTTATGGATCGGAAGCGATGAACCAGAACTCACTCATGTGAACTCTGATACCATTTTGAGAATCTGAGAGCAGGACGAAATAAAATATATTATGTATATTGAATTAGTTTTAGCATGACGTATACCAAAAAATTCTTAAAAGACATATATTTGTTAGAGCAATAAAGTTCATATATATAGTTCATTCATTATTCAAATTTTAAATTGTCTGTTTATCGTCTTAATAATAATTCTACTTGAAGGTTTCTAAATAATATCATTTATTAATGCAACGTATACAAATAACATCAGAAAAAGATATACACAACTTTATTTGGATCTTTGTGTCTAATACAATATTAGTTTTAGCATGACATAGACCTCATCATATAAATAGTTTATGTTAAAATCAAACTTATAAATATTGACACTGTTAATATTTCTACGTGATGCACCTTAAAAAAGCGGACAAACAGGCACGAGAGTGCTTGTTTGGACGCTAGTTATATATAAAGGGAAAACATTGATTTTGTGTAATTTTGTTTTCTTCCAAATATATCCTTTTTAGTTTTTTTTTTAAATCTTAACTTTTCTTTTCTATAATAACGGTTATACAATGGTTTAACTTCTCTTTTATAACTATTTTTAAATTAAAATCAAATAAAAAAATATAAGACAATTTATATTTTATGTGCGATAGTATTAGAGAGAGCGAACATGTGTTCGAACGCTAATCTATAACAATATATAAAGGCAATACTCAATTTTGGTGTAGCCATTTCTATATTCCAATTTTAACCTTCTAAATATATTAAATATAGCTACTAAAAACCTCTTTGAATAACTTTTACGATTTTTTTGTGAGAAAAAAATAACTTCTAAGTAACTTCAAATTCCATCGTAAAACTATATATAATTCCTTAATAAAAGAGATGGACAAACATGAAAATGAATATCAGAACGTTTAAAAAAAATACATTTCTATTTTGACATGTGTGCGCATGA
Source organism: Lathyrus aphaca (assembly GCA_963966055.1). Lineage (NCBI taxonomy): Eukaryota > Viridiplantae > Streptophyta > Magnoliopsida > Fabales > Fabaceae > Lathyrus > Lathyrus aphaca. The sequence goes on along the minus strand of OZ014519.1, from coordinate 738,248,668 downwards.
AAAAATCGGATATACGGGCACAGTTAGGGGTAGCAAGCGGGCATATGCCCGCCACGTTTAGGTCTGCCCCGCAAAAGCCCACACAAAAAATGGGGCGGGGTGGGACGGTCAAAATTGAGGATGCGGACCTAAAACTTAAGCCTTTCCCGCAAAAAAAATGAGGGCAGAACGGGGAAAGCCCGCGGGCATTGCACTTTTAAGCCTAAAAATACAAAATTTTAAGTAAATGTACATGTCCACAAAAGCCCACGACGAAAACGTGGCGGGACGGATACTTTAGAGGGTGAGGATATAAACCCTTGGCCTATCCTACACTAAAATGCGGGCAAAACGGGCATGCCCAATGGGCCCGACCCGTTTTTCCACCCCTAGACACAGTATTGCCCGTTTAGATGCTAGTAACATATAAATGCAAAACACAATTTTAGTATAACCTTTTTTATTTTCACTTTTGTCTATAATAAATTATTTCTATTACACTTTTTACTATTAATAGATTAATGAGTTATTATTACTCATCTTTCATAACTCCTGTACAGTTTATAAACAAATAAACCTCTCCTACCCATTTCATATTCTATCCCTTAGAAACATAACAGTGAGAGAAAGAAAAAAAGTGGAGAAGCAAATGGAAGATAGGAAAGAAAGAAGACGAAGATGAATATGAAAGAGAAAGATAATAATGATAAGTGTCAATTTTTTTATAAAGTTTCTCTAATTTTAATTTTTCTCTTATGCTCTTTTAGTAACACTACGCCAAAAATGACTTTTAATAGCGCACCTTAGACAACACTTTATTAAGAAAGCGCTGTTATAAGTAAAAAAAATAAAATAAAACACGGAAACTGTTCAAGAAAAATAGTAAAAGCGTTGCTAAAAGTCATACCTTAGACAACGCTTTTGGAAAAGCGCTGTCTAAGATAGACCTTAGACATCGCTTTCTGAAAGCGCTTTTAAAGGTATATCTTAGACATCACTTTTGAGGAAAGCGCTGTCTAAGGTCTTTTAATTTAAAAATAAAATAAAATCAAAAGCGTTGTCTAAGGTTGACCTTAACCAGCGCTTTTCAAAAACGTTGTTTAAGGGCTCCCTTAGACTGTGCTTTCCACAAAAGCGTTGTCTAAGGTCTAATTATATGAAATATTTAGAATACTCAGTTTCTATTTTCATATCTTTCTTTCCTTCTCTCTGCGAACGAACTGTGCAAACGGTCATTTTCGACCTAACGAAGCTTCAATCGCCACCGTCGTCCACCACCATGCTCCTCCGTGAAGTTTAATGTTGTCGTCGTGCTCCTTCCTCCACCGTACACCGTCTCATTTTTGGTAAGTTTATTCTTTTTCGCAAGCACAAAATCAATTCATCTTTGTTTAGGGCAAGCATGAAAATAGTTGACATTGATGATAGAAGTAGCTTATAAAGATGACATTGATGATATAAGTAGCTAATAAAGACGAAAATAGCTTATATCTTTTTTAATATAGTTGACATTGGTTGAATAAGTGCTTATTATTGTAAGCTCTTTTTGTATATAGTTGACATTGTTGTAGAAGTGCTTATTAGTTTAATATCTTTTTGTATATGGTTGACATTGTTTGAAGAAGTGCTTATCATTTTAATCTCTTTTTTAGATTGAGGAAGTGCTTATTATTTTAATGGAAATAGCTTATTATTTTAATCTCTTTTTGAGATTGAGAAAGTGCTTATTATTTTAATCTCGTTTAGTTTGATTTGTTAGTACACGTTTAGTTTGAGATTAAAGAAATGTTGATTAATAGTTATAGCTTGGAAAGTTCGTGTTTAGAAATATTGTGTGGCTTATTTGTGAATAGCGTGCGGTAGTAGAATAACATATCGGTGCTACGGTTCGTTAACGACATTGTAAGGTATTTTATTTTATTTTCCTTAATAAGTAGGAAACCCATTGATAAAAAATGGATGTTTTCTGATCGATTGACCAAAGAGTACGAGAATGGGGTTGCGGAATTCGTTAAGTTTGTTGTTCAATACGTTAAAGATCCCAGTCGAATGAAATGTCCTTGCTTGGGTTGTTGTTATATTGGTAAGGTTGATGCAGATGTATTGAAATCTCATTTATTGAGGCATGGAATTGATCAAAGTTATCAGTGTTGGAAATTTCATGGTGAGAAAATTAACGAGAATGTTGAACCGAGTGAGAAAAGTAATACGACCTGTGCTTCAGACAACAACGACACAGAAACATACGATTGTGATCGAGTCGAAGAGATTGTAGAAGCACTTGAAGAAGATCTTAATGATTGTCCTGAAATGTTTGAGAGATTGGTAAGCGATGTAGAGAAACCGTTGTATAAAGGTTGCACTAAATTCACAGGACTGTCTGCAGTCTTAAAGTTGTACAACTTAAAGGTGGGCAATGGATGGTCGGATAAAAGTTTCACATAGTTGTTAGCCCTTATGAGACAAATACTACCAGAGGATAATGTTCTTCCTGATCAAACCTATGAGGCAAAAAAATGTTGTGCTCTATTGGCATGATCTATGATAAGATACATGTTTGTCCAAACGATTGCGTTTTGTTTCGAAACGAATATGCATCGTTAACTGACTTCCCTAAATGCGGTTTGTCTCGATATAAGAAAAAATTGTCTTCGGCAAAAGTCTTATGGTATTTTCTTATAATTCCGAGATTTAGGTGCATGTTGCATAGTGAAACCGATGCAAGACACCTGACTTGGCATATAGATGAAAGAATTATTGATGGAAAGTATCGACATCCGGATGATTCACCACAGTGGTCGAAAATTGATAATGATTATCCTGATGGAATGAACCTGCATGGTCTTCAAAGTATCTCACATAACACATGGCTTGTGATTCTTATTATTTATAACCTACCTACATGGCTATGTATGAAGCGTAAGTACATGATGTTATCTATGGGCCTAAACAACCAGGGAATGACATAAACGTATACTTGACACCTTTGATCGAAGATTTAAATATTTTGTGGGAGAATGATATGGAGGTTTATGATAGATATAGGAAAGAAAGTTTCAATTTGAGGGCGATGTTGTTTGGCACAATTAATGATTTTCCAGCATACGGGAATCTACATGGGTATAACATTAAAGGTCAACGTGCATGTCCTATTTGTGAAGATGGAACCTGTTGTACCCCAAAATTTTCCCTCCCACAATCAAAGTAATGTGTCTCAAGAGTTCTCTCAATAGTCACAAGGTTCACAAGTTTCACAAGGTTCACAATTGGTCAAGAGGATTGAAGGTTTCATCAAACAAAGCATCCTCCTAAGCAATGGATCTAAAACTAGGGTTTTGAATTTCTCCAAGCTAAATGGACTTCCAAGGACTCAAATGAACTTCATAACATCCCACATGCCCTAAATAATCCTCATTTCAAGATTCAGAGCTTTCCCAACAAGTTTGACTAGTCAGAGGTTCAAATATCCAAAAATCAGTTAACTTGGCAAAACAGTCAACTGTGGTCAACTCAAAGTCAAACTTCAAGATTTTTAGTCAATATCAAGATTATGAGTTTAAATTCATCATTTTATCAAGGGTTGATCATGATTCATCAAGGAAATCTCAGATCATCAAGAATCAAGAAGTTTCTAAATTAGGGTTTTTCATAGTAAAAGTCAACTGAACTTTGACCAGCCATAACTTTCACATACTTTATCAATAATTTCCCATCCAAAGCTCATTTTGAAGGAAATTTAATTATCTACAACTTTGTATCTCACAAGCCAAGCCTAAAAATACTTCATTTGGAAGGTATGAGCTAAAACATTATAGGTCCTTTTGAAGGTCAACAAAAAGTCAACTTTTTCCAAAGCTCATAATTTAAAAATGGTAAAAGATATGGACATGGGACGAAAAATGTTGGTTAGAGGACACTCTAAGATTTCTAAAAAGTCTACGATCACCTTCATAGCATTAAAATTGAGGAAGTTGTGCTTTGTCAAAGTTGGTTGATTTTCGAGGGGTGTATGAAGCAAAAAAAGGCCTTAACTTCAATTTTTTCCAAATGGGCCCATAAAATTGAAACCCAATCTTGAGAGTAAAGTCATGCACGATCCAGTTACTATTTATTCTAATTTTTATAATTTATTTTATATTATTTTGGATTTTATTTGTTGAAATTCAATTTTAATGAAAATAAAATATGAAAAATCAAATAATGGATCAAATCCTTGATTTAGAATCATATGTATCACATTAAAAGATGATTGAGGCCATCCAATTTCGTGCAAGCTTATTATGGTAATGAGATAATTGATTTTTTGACAAAAATAGAAATGGGATTTCCTCGTGATCAAGTAACATCAAATTGCACCCAAAAGCCCAATTTTTTTTACCTAATCATTCAACAATATGTATACAACAATACCAAATACAAGGGGACTTTTTTTGCAGTTCAAGAATACCTTGTTCCAATTTCAAAAATTCTTCAAAAAAGTCAAATTCAGATTTCAATCTAGAGGCAATTTCAAGGTGAAATAAAGGTTACAACACCTTCCTGGGTGTTCATTGAACTCAACTACATCATTTACATCATCCAAAACATCTTCATATGCCATGACCAGACCTTTGTTATATATGCTTTAAATTGTTTTCGATATCATACTTCTAACCATTATAAATTGATTTTGTTGTTTGATTCATGTTTGTTATGACCTAAAGATGCTTTCTGGACAATTTGATTGAAGGTTTAGGGCCTGATGCACGAAACGCCATTATTAGGGTTTCAAAGTTCAAATTGGGGTTTCATGAATTAACTAATATAAATGAATTGTAATGACATAATTGAACTGTAAATGGTATGGGGATCTTGTTTGTGTGTTCAATTTTGAAATATTTTGCAGGTTTCATGGTCGTTGATAAGAACCTAGGTATTCCTACAAAACTGGAATCGCAGGAAAAATCGCAGCTAAAAGTGTAGGAGTTTTCGCAGGAAATTTGGAGAAGATGAAGATGATGGCGCGAATTTGATTTTTGAATTTCTGACTTATTTTTTTTATTTGTTTATTCTCTATTATTATCACAAACGTGTGTGTGGTTTGGTGGGTAGATGAGCGGTTTGATAACCTTGAGGTCATGGGATCAAATTCGACCTCAAACATTTTTTCTCTCTTATATTCTAAATTTTGCAGGCTTATTTTATATATAATTAATTTCATTTTGATTTCACAAGCACGCGCTTGTCCTAGGGGCTAAGAAACATGTTCAAAGTCCTTAGGGCGTGGGTTCAAATCCAGCCTCAGACATTTTTTTTAATATTTTGTTTTTTTTAATGATTTTAGGTTTATTTTATATATATAATTATTCCCTAATATTATCACTAATGCGCAGGTGTCCCAGTGGCTGGGGATTAGGCTGATGAAGTGAGGGTCAAGGGTTCAAACCTTGGTTGTAGCATTTTGAAAAAAAAAACAAAATTCTTTAACTTATAATATTTTTTTTATGTAAAGTTTTTTTTATAAGTTAATGATTTAGAAAATATTTTCCTAACCTTAATTTTCAAAATTAGTAACTTTATTTTATTTTAAAGTTTTTTTATAAGTTTTCCTAACCTTTATTTTTTATAAGTTTTTTTTAAAGTTTTTTTTTTAATTTAAATTTTCTTTTTAATGTTAACACTCACGTTTAAAAACCTATTTTTTCTCAAACCCTAAAACTTTATCCTCCTTTTTATATTATTCATATAGTTTGCCTTGTTATTACTCTGAACTATCATTTATTTTTCTGCCATTATTTTCATGTATCTGCCCCGAAGCGTTGTAATAGTTTAAGAATTTCTTGTATTTGCCCTTTAATTTTCTTCCATTTATTTTTTGTTTAATAATTGCATGGTTAGTAATTTAGGACGTGGCAGGATTTAATTGAAATTAAAATGGACTCAGAAAACTATAAATAAGATAAATATTTGAAAACAATCACTCACACACGTAAGCCGATCGTTCTACGATCGCCATCTGCACCTCCTAGGGTTACCTCTCTCAGTTGCCTTGATATGGTCAAGTCCCTCGAAAATGGGGTGTCTTAAGCAAACAACCCTACAAATAAAAATCATCTAGTCCCTCCCAGATTTTAAATATCAAGTCCCTACGATTTTGCATATGATAATGATCTTGTCCCTTCGGTAAAAGATGATAGTCCCTCCCAATTGCTAAGGACACCCCTTAAGTTGCCTTCATTGACCATGTGATGACCATACGCCCGTCCCTTAACAAAATCCAAGGTAATGACTACCTACTCCTTAATAGTAGGGACAATCTTACCCTTGAAAGAAAATAAAAGAACATGAAAGCCTAGTTTAGGGTAGGTACCTCTTAGTTACTTGCTCACGTTTCAAAAATACTTTTCAAACATCTTCAAAAACAAGGCTTTGTATACATCCATACGATGATCATTACAAAGTACTTAGACAAATTTCTAAGCACACGCTACACTTCCCTTTTTTCAAACGAATAAGTGAGCTAAGTAACTAAGAGCCCATGGATAACCATGGATATAAAGGGTGCTTACACCTTCCCTTTATATAACCTACCCCCTGAACTCAAGTCTTTTAAAATAGGTCTATCTTGTTCTTTTATGCCCTTTCCATATGGATAAAATAAAAGTCGGTGGCGACTCTTGCTATCCGCAACATATATAGAAAGTCAGTTCTCCCACCGTGTTACAGAACCGATATGATTCGATTGGAACTTTGTCAGAAGAATGTGTTTCATGGTCATCGTAGATTCTTACATTCTAAATATCATTGTGGGTGGAGAAAGGCATTCAATGGAGACACCGAACAGCTTAAAGCTCCACCCGCATTGTCAGGTGACCAATTTTTTGAAAAGGTGAAAGATGTGTGTACTGAGTTTGGCAAGCCTTTTGCACATAAGGTTGTCAAAGGTGGGTGGAAGAAGAGGTCGATATTTTTTGAATTTCCATATTGGAAGTCTTTGTACACGAGACATTTTCTCGATGTTATGCATATTGAAAAAAAATGTATTTGAAAGTGTTATTGACACGTTACTCAATATAAAAGGAAAGTCTAAGGATGACCTTAAAGCAAGGGTTGACATGTTAAAAATGGGAATGAGAACTGAATTAGCACCCATAAAGAAAGGAATACGAACATATCTACCACCTGCTGCTTTTACTCTATCTAAAAAAGAGGAAAAAAATTGTGTAAGTTTCTGAGTGAAGTTAAGCTTCCAGAAGGATACTCTTAAGATATTAGAAGACTTATGTCTATGAAAGACCTCAAGTTGAAGAGTTTGAAGACACATGATTGTCATGTTATAATGGAATATTTTCTACCAATAGGTATACGTTCTATTTTGTCAAAAAAAGTAAGAAATGCCATAACTAAATTGTGTTTTTTCTTTAGGTCAATTTGTAGCAAGGTGATAGATCCCGAGATCTTACCAACACTACAAAAAGAGATAGTAATTACCTTGTATGAGCTTGAAATGTATTTTCCTCCCTCTTTTTTTGACATAATGGTACATCTAGTTATTCATCTTGTGAAAGAGACACAATTGTGTGGACTAGCTTATATGAGATGGATGTACCCTGCTGAACGGTATATGAAAATATTAAAAGGGTACGTGAAAAATCGAAGTCGACCAGAGGGTTGTATTATTGAATGATACATTGTTGAAGAAGCTGTTGAGTTTTGTACTGAATATTTGTCCAACGTTCAATCGATTGGACTCCCCAAAGCTCGTATTTTCGGGGGAAAAAAGGAAGGTAAAAAATTAATTGGAAATAAAATTGTGACAGTATCAAGGGATGAATGGGATCAAGTGCATTTGTATGTTCTGCATAATGATAATGAGGTTGAGCCATATGTTGAAATGCACAAGGATGTACTCCGAAGGTTAAATCCGAACAGAAATGAAAATTGGATATTACGAGAGCACAATCAAAGTTTCATACAATGGTTAAAGGATCATATTTATTCGAAGCGCTCTTCAGATCCTGCTTCGGTAACAGAAAGGTTGAGATGTTTGGCATATGGTCCAAGTTTGCATGTGTTTTCTCATAGTGCATATGCAATTAATGGATACACATTTTATACCAAAGAACAAGATGATAAAATTACTATGCAAAATAATGGTGTCACCGTGCTAGCTGAAGCAATGCATATATCAAGTATGAAGGACTTAAACCCCAAATATGCATATTTGTCATATTTTGGAGTTATTGAGCATATTTGAGTGTTTGATTACGAGAAGTTTCAGATTCTCATCTTTGATTGCAAGTGGGTAAATAGTAGTGGCATACGAATGAATAAGTCTGTATTTTTGCAAGTGGATCTTACTAGGGTGGGTACAAAGATGAGCCTTTTATTCTAGCATCTCAAGCTAAACAAGTGTTCTATGTCAATGACCCGACGAGTACGAAATGGTCTATAGTGCTTTAATCTAACAAAGTGGTTGATGATAGTGGTGTAGATCAATGTGATATTGATGTTGAGAATGAGTCATGCATTAGACAGAATAAGTTGAATAGAAATGATCAAGATGAGGATCTTATAGCGGATGAGTCATATATCAGAAATAATCATAACGAGGGATTTTAAATCAATTCATCTGTCTGCATTGCTGATGCGAGTTTTTCGCAAGTGTACGAACACGTCAGAGTAATATAAAAGATTGTCGAATCCACAGAGACCAAGTGTCAATCTATCGTACCTGTTGTTATGGTGTGTATCTAAGGCAACTAAATATAGGGGTTTTAAGAAGGGTGCAATGGTAAATAAAATAATAATTTTAAACAATAAACAAAGACAGGCTCGAATGTAATTCACGTAATCAATGATAATCCAGTACTTGTTAATGGAACTACTTATGGGCAATGTTTTCTCCTTTGAAAAGAACTAATTTAACAGGAACTGTCGCTTTCGCGTATTCAGAACCGAGTTGTACTCTCTAATCAACCCCTCCTATTGTCACGGATAAAAAGGTGCATACTGCGTTAGAGTAGTAAACCTATTTTTAAGAAATGTAGTATCTCAACTAAGTTGAAAAGTATTTTAACCTGGACTTCTTAGCAAAAAATGGTTCTCACAAACCAGACTCTAAACTTCCTAACGCGTCCGAAAATCGTTTTAAAATCTCTTTTCTTTTTAATCTAAAAACTCCTAATGAACTAGACAAAGCGCTTTTGGCTGATTTTGAAATAGTTAAAAGCAATTAGATTGAATTGAAAGATAAAATAGCCCTTAAGTGTTTCCACGAACAATTATACGGATTACTGGTTCAATTACGATCCTTACATTCTAACCTTTATGGAATTAGTTAGACATGATAAAGTAAAGATTCTTTTTATAATTTTTCATAAAATTAATTTAGTGCGAGTGCGGAAAGTAAATGAATTTAGTGCGAGTGCGAGAAATAAAGTAATTTAGTGCGAGTGCGGGAAATAAAGGAATTTAGTGCAAGTGCGGGTAATAAACGAAAGTAAAGCGAGTGCGGGAAATAAATAAAGCAAAGTGCGAGTGCGGATAATAAATGAAAGTAAAGCAGTGCGAGAAATAAATAAAAGTAAATCAATGCGGAAAAGTAAAATACGAACTGGAACTAAAATGACAACAGGATTAACTTCCTCCAGAGTGCTCCAAAACTCGATTACACAGACAGATTACAGACTCGATTGCAGAAACACCCCGATATGGAATGGTAACTGCTTTATAACTGATATATACCTAAAGAAATATAAGTTTGGATGAAGAAAAACGAAAAACTAAAGTCCTATTTATAGGAAAACTAAATGCGGGAAATGACCAGGATGCCCCTCCACTAAAAAGTGGAGGGAACTGCTTTTTTGCCTTGTGGCGCCCGCCACAGGCCTATGGCGCCCGCCATAGTACTAATAGGGAATGGAAGAGTGGGGATCGTGGGTCTTGGCAGTTGTGGAGTGGTCTTGAGACGTGGCCATGTCATGGCTAACCCCATGGCGCCCGCCACGGTGGGTGCCGTAAGTGCAAAACGCTGAATTTCTAGGTTTTCGTCCGTTTCCACTCCTTTTTCGCTCCTTTTCTCGATTCAAGCCCCGATTACAATAAAAACCTGAAAACAAAAGAAAAAAAGTAATAACATAACAAAATAACAATAAAAGCTAAGAATGCATGCGAAATCGGAGTCAGAAATACGGTGAAATTTAGTGTGATCAAATTCTCCCACACTTAAACCTTTGCTTGTCCTCAAGCAAACATTAAAGCTCAAGAGAATATGGTGTCAACACGTGTCTTTGGGCTAAAGGGATTCTAAGTTCAAGTCAGGATGCAGTGACAGATACTAACTAAGTGAACCAAGGGTACCATAGTAACACAAACACAAACTTCAATCCTATATTAACCACTCCATATCATCCCACAATACCTAGGCCTATCTTCTCATCTTTTTGTGTCCTTTTCATTCAGGCGCAATCACATTAAGCCCGTTATCCGTACATGCTTCATGGTAAAGTGACCGGTTAGTGATTCTGATCCATAACATAAGGTTTCTGGCACATAAGCATGTGTAAACCTGTTTTATTTGACCTAATCGTAGCTGCGGGGGATCGGATCGTAATCCGCCCTACCAAGTTCAGTGCCAGATACCTCTGAACCAACTAACAATAGGTGACTTGCAATTTTTTTCTTTTTGTGGCAAAAAAAAAAATTCTTCTCTTTTTTCGGTTTAAATGACTTTGTGAGGGTCACCTATCCCAGAGTTTGCCTTTTTTCTTTTTTATTAGCACTGGATCATTCACTTATGTTCATCGCCCCCCTACGTAGAGCATGCTTAAGCCGGAGCTGACTGCTAAAATAAACTACTTAGGACAATTTTTTTAATGATAATAAAGGCCATGGTGGTGGGGTTTAGGAGTGATTCTTATATTCAAGAGGTTTATGGTGCTAAAATGGTGCTGATATTTCAAAAAATTGACCTAAGTCACCACATCCTAATCTAAACCTGTCTCAAAGCCCAAAAAACATGTGAAACAACATTGTTTTCTTTTTAAAATTTTCTGGTAAGGCTAAGGAAATGGGGAAAAATGAAGATGAACTAAAAATACACTATACTGGTGACTCGTCAGACTCATGCATTATCTAAGAAAATTAAACTAAATAAATTACTGAAAAGGGAAATAACTGAAAGGAAATAATTAACTAAAAAGGGAAATGACAGAAAGCAATAAAATCCCCTCCCACACTTAAATCGAACATTGTCCCCAATGTTTCGAAATAAGATAAGGGGAGTAACCTGAAAAAGACTACTGAGGAGGAGCACTGGTGCCCTCGCCGTCCTGCTGTGATGGTCTGGAACAATGGGATCTACTACGATGCTGGTCCCTCCGGTCGAGTCGTGCTGATAAGGCAGCCTGAGCACTCCGGACCTCTCGAAGGTTACCTAAGATGGAACCCTGAGTAGCCTCTACAAGCTGGTAGTGCCGGCTGTTGAACTCTTCTGACGGTTCTGCTCTAATGAGATATCGTTCAAGGTACGGCAAACGTTGCTATAAGCACGATCTGAAACCAATCGTGATTGTTGCATGAAGCTCATGTTATCCGTCAGTTGTTGTGAAATAGTAGAGAGAAGGTCGTCTCGCCTTTCCTCTCTAGCTGTCATATCACGCCACATCTCCTCGGTGACATAGAATCCAGGAGCAGCACCTGCAACAGGGCTAGAGGAAGATGGTGCGGTGTGTGACTGTGAAGGACGATGGGGGGACATGTGAGGGATGTGAGACTGCTCTCTCCGATCATACTCTTCATCAGTGTCATGTGCCTCCCCATCAGGAATATTAGGAGGAAGTGGACCCAAAACAGGTGGAGCATTCAGATCATAGGTCCAGTTCCTTTCAATACGTACATCAGTACGTCTACTGCATGGTAAAGCAACAGATGGGATAGCTACCCCATGAACCATCAACTCATAACCACCTTCTCTCCTTATTCGGCACAATTTCATGTCTTTCAGAAATTTTAAATTAATTGTGCGAGGAGGTAGTGGTTCAAGTGTAACTATCTCATCGTTCAGGCCAAGAGCCCGAGCAATAGACGTAACAAGCCCTCCAAAAACAATCGGTCATGTTTTATTAGTAAGTAAAGCCATGTGTGCAAGCATAAACGGGACCGGATTGATATGGGTTCTAGTGAGGCATCCTTGCAAAAATAGGAGTTCTCTAGCATTTACCTTGTTTGGACTTTCCCGGCCAAAAATAGTACATGCCAAAAGATGTCTGAAAACTCTTATGGCCGGGTTGTGAATGGTCAATGCAAGTATCCCTTCAAAAGAATTAATTGAAGTACTTGAAAGCCTTTGCCAGAAGGAAAATACCTCGGCCGACCATTCCGCATCCAAAGGTGCCTCACAAATCGCACCTTCCCTATGAGGGATTCCTAACAAGCCTGCTAGCTCGTTGGTACTGAATTCATATTCAATTCCAAACAGTCTAAAAATAACAGTACCGATAGTGCTAGCAGTGTTAGGACTGACAGTGTATATCAAAGAACTCAAAAACTCAATTGTCAGTCTCTCATAGGTAGGTTCCTGATTAACGAAAATATTATGAAAGCCTAAAAAATCTAATAAATTAAAAACACTATGATAAATACCCAAAGCATACAGACAGTTATCGTCGACGTACCTAGTCGAGAGTATTTCTCGACTCTGAAGCCTCTGAATAATTTTCCGTTGCCTATCACCCGGTCTTCCATCACGAAGAAGAAATCCATTGAACTCCATTGTTGATTGCTCCTTAGGTAGTGAAAATGGTAGAAAAATGGTTTATGAGAGAAATGATAAAGTTTTGATTTTTATGGTTTGTGGTGGATGAAAATGAAAATGGATTTTGGATAGGTTTTATGGATGGTGGGTATTTTGGAAATGGGGGAGCTTTAATGGGATTCAAGGAGGTTTTTGAAAGTTGCAAAAATGAGTTTTTGGAGAAGGAAGGTATGAAAATGGTGGAAAATGAAGTTCAGCCCCGAAATAAGGGAGAACGCCATGGCGCCCGCCACAAGGCTATTTCCTGGGCCTTGGATTTTTTTAAATCCTCCTTTGGGCCTTCTTTGCACCTCCGGTCTTCGGGGGGGTCTGGATAGCGTTTTTTCTTCTTTTCAAGGCATGAGGCTTGCATTTTTTTTTGTGAAGACAAAAATGAAAATATTTTTGTCTTATATATTTTTTTTTCTTTGCACGACAAAAATAAAATAATTAAAAATAAAAAAGAAAAGAGAAAAATCGACATTAGTGCATAATATGTATATATAAGATGAATTCAAAGTACAAGAAAATATAACTAGATGCAATAATGTAAGATATGTCTGGAGATGCGATAAATAAAATAAAGCATGAAAAAAAAAAGAAATTAAATACTAGGTAATATCGTCAGTGTAGAACGAATCATATGGTAGGCTTCTCCTCCTGGCTTGATCCACGAATCTCAGCTATCTCCCTCCGAAGCTCTTCAATCTCCTGATATAGAGCATCGGCCTCTGAGGCATGAGTGAGATCAGAAACCTGAATCTGTAATTCCAAGTCCGCCAATTCCTGCTTGAGCAGGGCAGTCTCCTTACGGAGCTCATAAATCTGTGTTTGTAGGTCAGGCGGCTGCAGAGACATATTGTTAGACATAACAGTGATTCGGGGAGTAAGAGGTGTAGGAGTGAACTCAGTGGCGGGAGGCGATTTCGGCTCTTCGACAGTCTCTCCATAACCCTCTAGAGCATAACTCCAATTCGCAGGATCATGGACACTGGTCATCAGCGGATCTGGTAATGTAAAGTAATGTATCGCTTCGCCGTTGATCAGTAATCTAAACATGTTGGGCTCAAAAGAAGCCCTCCTCATCAGTCCTCTGTCAAGAGAAAAATCAACATCCAGGGTGGTGTAGCAGCAGAAGGTCCTGAGGTGCAATAATTTGCGAGACAAACCCAATGCAGTAGCTATCTGTGTAACAATCCCACCGACATGTATGATGCCTACGGATGATCTGGCAACACTAGCAAGGCCCTTCAACAGAAAGTTGCCACAAGCAACTGAGCGAGACTGAGTCGCACAAAACAGTAGGAAAATCTCCTCTTCACTTAGCAGAGTTTCTGTATCTAGCAAACCTAGGAAGGAATGCGCTAGAATCATCTGGAAGTACCTTAACGTAGGGTTGTGGATTACCTGAGAAAACTGGGTGGAAGGATCTTGGCTTCCTCCACCTGATATTTTAGACAAAAACTTTTCCACTTCTCTGCTCATAAAATACCCCATCGGTGTCTCTGGAATAGCATCAGGAGTAGTCTGGAAACCTAGTAAATCAACAAACTCTTTGTGAGAGAAGGAGTAGTCAATCCCGAATAACCTGAAAATAGCGAGTCCATCGGGTCCAGCCCAAGGGTCATGATGAAACGAGCTGAGGAACTCAAGAGTCAAGTTCCTATAAGTGTTGTTCCTGTCGTCAAACTGGTCCCACTGGAGTTGATGGCATAAGAATCTGACGCTTGGCTCTATCCCCAAGGCATCCATGCAGTCATGGTCAGGGTACCTGGCAGGAGCCATAGGGCGTCTCATGTGGACATAGTAACGCTCTCTCTGTGCGTCGTCTCTAAAGGCCACGTGCATGTCATCAGGGTTCTGCATTCTGTACAAGGTTAGAAAACAAGTCCTGAAAGCACATAAAACATTCAATCGTTAGTCCTGACATAATAATAAAATAAACAAATTAAAATAAACTAAAAATAAATAAAAAGTACATAAATAAGAAAACCATGGGTTGCCTCCCATGCAGCGCTTGTTTAACGTCATTAGCTCGACGACCGAATTTTATACATCATTGGAAGGATATGGTGGATCACTCAGAGTATGATAGGTGTATGCTGTTGGGATGTCACCTCCTTCGTAGGGCTTCAACCTCTGTCCACTGACGATGAATGGTTTACATGTTTGGTTCTTGATTTCAATAGCACCGGATCTTAGGATCTTAGATACTTCGAAAGGGCCAGTCCATCTCGAACGAAGCTTTCCTGGAAAAAGTCGTAACCTAGAATCGAACAAGAGAACAGGATCGCCTATTTTGAAGTCTCTTCTTATGATTCTTTTGTCATGCCAAGCTTTTGTTCTTTCTTTGTATATGATGGCATTTTCGTAGGCGAATTGTCTGAGCTCTTCTAATTTGTGGATATCAAGGATACGTTTTTCACCAGCAGTCAAGTAATCCAAATTCAAAGTTTTGATGGCCCAATAGGCCTTATGCTCCAACTCAAAAGGTAAGTGACATGATTTTCCATAGACCAGTTGATAAGGGGTTGTTCCTATAGGAGTTTTGAAAGCGGTTCTATAGGCCCATAATGCTTCTTGAAGTTTCTGTGACCAATCCTTTCTAGATATAGAGACAGTCTTCTCAAGGATTTGTTTGATCTCCCTATTAGATACTTCCACTTGTCCATTGGTCTGTGGGTGGTATGGTGTTGCTACTCTATGCTTAACTCCATACTTGCTTAAAAGTTTATCAAATATTCTCGATATGAAGTGTGATCCTCCATCACTTATGACTAAACGGGGGGTTCCAAACCTAGGAAATATATAGTTTTTGAATAATTTGATGACTACTCTGGTGTCGTTTGTGGGTGCGGCGATAGCTTCAATCCATTTAGACACGTAGTCGACGGCTACTAAGATGTATTGATTTCCACAAGATGGTGGGAACGGTCCCATAAAGTCTATACCCCATACGTCGAAGAGTTCTACCTCTTGGATGTTTCTTAACGACATTTCATTACGTCTTGAAATATTTCCTGTGCGTTGGCATCTGTCACACTTGACAATGAAAGCATGGACATCACGCCACATAGTAGGCCAGAATAGGCCAGCTTGAAGAATCTTGGCGTAGGTATTAGATGTGCTTGCATGTCCACCATAGGGTGCAGAGTGACAATGCTCAATTATATTATTTATCTCTTCTTCTGGAACACAACGGCGAAAAATGCCATCTTTACCTCTCTCGAAAAGAAACGGTTCATCCCAATAGAAGTTTCTCACATCACTATAAAACTTCTTCTTCTGGTGGTAGTTTAGATCGGGGGTATGATGTCAGCGGCTAGGTAATTAACAAAGTCTGCATACCAAGGTATATTACTTATAGTTAAGGATTTATGAGAATGCTCATGTGGGTTTGGGTTATCATCTTCAATAGTTTCTAGTTGGGCTATCAGTCTATCATAGGCAAAATCGTCATTTATGGGTACTGAGTCAGGTTTCAGGTATTCTAGCCTAGATAGGTGATCAGCTACCACATTATCAGTGCCTTTCTTATCACGGATATCCAAATCAAACTCTTGCTATAATAGAATCCATCGAAGTAACCTAGGCTTGGCATCCTTTTTACTTAGTAAGCAACGAATGGCAGCATGGTCGGTGTAAACTATAATTTTGGCTCCTACTAGATAAGATCTAAATTTGTCTATGGAAAAAACTACAGCTAGGAGCTCTTTTTCGGTTGTTGCGTAGTTGAGCTGTGCAGCGTCTAGGGTTCTACTGGCATAATAAATTACGTGTAACTTTTTATCTTTTCTCTGACCTAGAACGGCTCCAACAGCATAATCACTGGCGTCACACATTATCTCAAACAGTTCTGACCAATCAGGGGGTTTCATTATAGGTGCTGAAATCAGAGCTTGCTTCAGAAGATTAAATGCTTCAGTACATTTTTCATCGAAGATGAATTCAGCATCTTTCATTAAAAGACCAGTTAAGGGCTTCGTTATTTTGGAGAAATCCTTGATAAAACGTCGGTAAAATCCGGCATGTCCAAGAAAACTTCTTATCTCACTGATAGTCTTCGGCGGTTTTAGATTCTCTATGACTTCTATTTTTGCTTTATCTACCTCTATACCTTTTTCGGAAACTATATGTCCTAAAACAATCCCTTCGGTGACCATGAAATGACATTTTTTCCAATTTAGCACAAGGTTTACCTCCACACATCTCTCCAGGATTTTCTCAAGGTTGATAAGACAATTTTTTAAATCTGATCCACAAACTGAGAAATCGTCCATAAATACTTCCATGATTCCATCTAAATAGTCTGCAAAGATAGACATCATGCAGCGTTGGAAAGTGGCAGGAGCATTACAAAGTCCAAAAGGCATTCTTCTATAGGCAAATGTTCCAACTGGGCATGTAAAGGTAGTTTTTTCTTGATCTTCGAGGTGAATAGGTATTTGGAAGAATCCGGAATATCCATCTAGGTAACAAAAGTAAGAGTGTCTGGCTAGGCGCTCCAACATTTGGTCTATGAATGGTAATGGGAAATGGTCCTTCCTAGTTGCTTTATTTAATTTTCTATAATCTATGCACATACGCCAACCTCCATCGGTTTTTTTTGCTACAGGTTCGCCCTTCTCGTTTTGCACGACTGTGATGCCTCCCTTTTTAGGTACTACATGCACATGACTCACCCATTTACTGTCTGAGATCTGATATATTATAACTGCCTCTAGTAACTTAAGAACTTCAGTCTTAACTACAGTACTCATTATAGGATTTATTCTTCGTTGGTGTTCTCTGGAAGGTTTTGAATCTTCTTCAAGCAAAATCCTATGCATGCATACGGATGGGCTTATTCCTTTTAGATCAGAGATCTTATATCCTAAGGCTGAGGGGTACCTACGTAAAACATCTAATAATTGATCGGTTTCTTCTTGGTTTAAGGTAGCACTGACTATAACTGGACGGTTCATATCTTCATCGAGAAATTCATATCTCAGGTTTTTAGGCAGTTCCTTAAGTTTTACGGTCGGTTTCATAGGGCAAGGCATAGGATCTGGGGTAAGAGATAAACATTCGTGAAGGTTATCATCAATTTAGGGTCTTCTATAATTGTCATCTTCCAAAATGAGGGTTGATGGCAATTTTATAGATTCAGACTCTTCTTCTTGTTCTAATTCCCTACTCCATTCTTCGATGATATCTAAGGCATAACAAGCATCTCCTATCACAGGTGCCATAAGAAATTTTGAAAGTACAAATTCTATCTTCTCGTCACCTACCTCAAAAGTTAGTTTCCCTTTTTTAACATCTATTACGGCTCCAGCAGTCGATAAGAATGGTCTACCTAGGAGGATTGGTATGTCGTCATCTTCTTTAATGTCCATGACAACAAAATCAGTAGGTATAAACAGCTGACCTATCCTAACAGGGACGTCTTCAAGTATGCCTATAGGGTATTTAACGGATCTATCGGCTAATTGAAGTGACATCTTAGTAGGTTGTAATTCTCCTAAGTTTAATCTCTCACAAACTGCTAAAGGCATTAAGCTCACACTAGCTCCTAAGTCTAGAAAAGCTTTTTCGATGACATGATTCCCCAAAACACAAGGAATGGAAAAATTTCCGGGATCTTTATCTTTCTTTGCTAGCTTATTTTCGGAAATAGAATTACATTCCACGGGTTTCGGATCTTCAAGTCTACATTTATTCGTAAGTATATCTTTGAGAAACTTAGCGTAAGAAGGTATTTGGGTGATGGCTTCTGTAAAGGGGATTTCTACGTGAAGTTTTTCTATAACCTTAACGAATTTTTGATATTGATTATCAATTTGGGTTTTCTTTAATCTTTGAGGGTAAGGTATTGGTGGTTTGTATGGCGGTGGTGGTACATAGGTTTTATTTTTAGATTCTTCTCCTTTTTCTTGACTTTATGGGGTTTCAGACTCCTCTGGTTCCTTCTCCTCATTCCTCTCAGAAGTTTCGGGCTCATTTAATCTAGGGTTTGAAGGTTCTTTATAAGCGGTTCCACTTCGTAGAGTAATGGCATTAGCTTGTCCTTTCGGGTTTTGTTGAGGTTGTCCAGGGAACTGTCCTCCAGGTGTAGTCTAAGGGGCTTGGTTTAAAGCTACCTGAGAGATCTGGGTTTCAAGCATCTTATTATGAGTAATAATTTGATCAACCTTGGTTCCTAACTGGGTAATCAGTTCGTTAACATGGACGTTTTGGTTCATGAACTCTTTGTTTTGTTGTGTTTGAGCGGTGATAAAATTTTTTACAACTTCATCAAGGCTCGTACTTGGTGGTACAGGTTGCATAGGTTGATTTGTTCTTGGGGCTTGGTAACCTTGTTGTCTCGGAGGTGCGGTATTTTGAATAGGGTTATTATTTTTGTAGGAGAAGTTTGGGTGATTCCTCCATCCAGGGTTATATGTGTTTGAAAATGGGTTCCCTTGGGTGTAGTTCACTTGCTCAGTGTTGGTCTCATTCAACAGATTGCATTCGGCGGATTGGTGTCCTTGCGTTCCACATATCTCACAATTCGGCGAAACTGCGGCTACAGTATTCGGAGTTGTGTACATATGTTCAACTTTAAGGGCCAACGCGTCCATTTTAGCTTGCATCATGTCTATAGAGCTTAGCTCATGTATTCCTCCTTGGGCTTCCTTCTTTTCCACTGTCGCTCGTTCTACTCCCCATGATTGATGGTTTTGGGCCATATCCTCGATAAGGGCACTAGCTTCAGGGTAAGGTTTGTTCATCAGTGTGCCACCAGCGGCAGCGTCGATGGTCATTTTAGTGTTATAATGAAGTGCATTATAGAAGGTTTGAATGATTAGCCAATTCTCTAAGCCATGATGTGGGCATGCTCTTAATAGTTCTTTATATCTCTCCCAGGCTTCGAACAACGACTCTCTTTGGTGTTGGGTAAATCTAGTTATTAGGTTTCGAAGAAGAGCGGTCTTACTTGGGGGAAAATATCTAGCAAGGAAAACTTTTCTAAGGTCATCCCAAGTTGTTATTGAATTGGGTGGAAGGGAATCTAACCATGATAGAGCTTTATCTCTGAGGGAAAAGGGAAATAATCTTAAGCGTATCGCCTCAGGAGAAGCTCCATTGGTTTTAAAGGTGTCTGCTAACTGAAGAAAGTTTTTTAAATGTTGGTTCGGGTTATCAGTAGCGAGACCTGCGAATTGTCTTTGTTGCACTAATTGCAGCAGGGATGGTTTAAGTTCAAAATTATTGGCTGGGATAGCGGGGTTTACTATACTGGAACTAGGTTCCTCGTTTGATGGTTGGGCGAAGTCCTTAAGAGTTCTTCGGTTTTGATCTTCGGCCATAGCTTTCCTATTCCTATGGAAAAACAAACGTGCGCGAGCATAACGTTCAGGTTCAGCTAGAGGGTCTACTAAACTTCCGGCACTGCGAGTCTTTCGCATTGATCGGTGGGTAACAACCTTAGTCTAAACGGTATAACTAAGGGTAATGAAATTTGACGAAATTGGTCCCCGGCAACGGCGCCAAAAACTTGATGCGAGTTTTTCGCAAGTGTACGAACACGTCAGAGTAATATAAAAGATTGTCGAATCCACAGAGACCAAGTGTCAATCTATCGTACCTGTTGTTATGGTGTGTATCTAAGGCAACTAAATATAGGGGTTTTAAGAAGGGTGCAATGGTAAATAAAATAATAATTTTAAACAATAAACAAAGACAGGCTCGAATGTAATTCACGTAATCAATGATAATCCAGTACTTGTTAATGGAACTACTTATGGGCAATGTTTTCTCCTTTGAAAAGAACTAATTTAATAGGAACTGTCGCTTTCGCGTATTCAGAACCGAGTTGTACTCTCTAATCAACCCCTCCTATTGTCACAGATAAAAAGGTGCGTACTGCGTTAGAGTAGTAAACCTATTTTTAAGAAATGTAGTATCTCAACTAAGTTGAAAAGTATTTTAACCTGGACTTCTTAGCAAAAAGAGGTTCTCACGAACCAGACTCTAAACTTCCTAACGCGTCCGAAAATCGTTTTAAAATCTCTTTTCTTTTTAATCTAAAAACTCCTAATGAACTAGACAAAGCGCTTTTGGCTGTTTTTGAAATAGTTAAAAGCAAATAGATTGAATTGAAAGATAAAATAGCCCTTAAGTGTTTCCACGAACAATTATACGGATTACTGGTTCAATTACGATCCTTACATTCTAACCTTTATGGAATTAGTTAGACATGATAAAGTAAAGATTCTTTTTATAATTTTTCATAAAAGTAATTTAGTGCGAGTGCGGAAAGTAAATGAATTTAGTGCGAGTGCGAGAAATAAAGTAATTTAGTGCGAGTGCGGGAAATAAAGGAATTTAGTGCAAGTGCGGGTAATAAACGAAAATAAAGCGAGTGCGGGAAATAAATAAAGTAAAGTGCGAGTGCGGATAATAAATGAAAGTAAAGCAGTGCGAGAAATAAATAAAAGTAAAGCAATGCGGAAAAGTAAAATACGAACTGGAATTAAAATGGCGGTAGGATTAACTTCCTCCAGAGTGCTCCAAAACTCGATCACACAGACAGATTACAGACTCGATCACTCGATTGCAGAAACACCCCGATGTGGAATGGTAACTGCTTTATAACTGATATATGCCTAAATAAATCTAAGTTTGGATGAAGAAAAACGAAAAACTAAAGTCCTATTTATAGGAAAACTAAATGCGGGAAATGACCAGGATGCCCCTCCACTAAAAAGTGGAGGGAACTGCTTTTTTGCCTTGTGGCGCCCGCCACAGGCCTATGGCGCCCGCCATAGTACTAATAGGGAATGGAAGAGTGGGGATCGTGGGTCTTGGCAGTTGTGGAGTGGTCTTGAGACGTGGCCACGTCATGGCTAACCCCATGGCGCCCGCCACGGTGGGTGCCGTAAGTGCAAAACGCTGAATTTCTAGGTTTTCGTCCGTTTCCACTCCTTTTTCGCTCCTTTTCTCGATTCAAGACCCGATTACAATAAAAACCTGAAAACAAAAGAAAACAAAATAATAACATAACAAAATAACAATAAAATCTAAGAATGCATGCGAAATCGGAGTCAGAAATACGGTGAAATTTAGTGTGATCAATTGCTAAGAAACAAGTAATTAATATTTTAACCAAGAAAAGAAAGAGATGTTAGTGAAAGATGTAATATAATAAAATGTTATATATTATGTCATTTTCAATAAATTTATATGCTTTTCCTAATTTTTCATAATTTATATTTGATATCCTTGGTTTCTTTATTTTTCATTTTCAATTGCTTTCATTATAATTTATATTTGATATCCTTGGTTTCTTTATTTTTCATTTTCAATTGCTTTCATTATAATTTATATTTAATATCATTGGTTTCTTTATAACAGGTTAGATATGGTCACTAATGATGATCACCCACATGATGATGATTCTACGCATGAAGGATGTAATAAAAAGGTATCTACGGAAGACGGGATTAGAAGAGGCATAATAGTGATGAAGAAAGTGATCCATGGTAGATACCGAGACATCATTCTAGATGTGCATTGGATCCCACTTGGGCAGATTATAGAACCTAATGGTCATACCTTGACTAGTTTCATTGGTGCACTAGTAAGGAATGAGATTCCAATTACTTGTGATGATTGGAGAAATAGACATTTGAAAGAAGTCAAATACAAACTCTAGAGTGAGATAAAGGTACAATAATTATGTCTTTAATTATGTGAACTAATTATGTCTTTTAAATTACTTGTACTAATGCATAATGTGTATGTTTTTCTTAGAGGTGTTTTAACATCGAAGATAATAGAAGAGATTTTTGTCTTAAATTGGCCGGAAAGCTACTAAGAGGGTTTATAACATTTTTATCATCCAAGTATTTTAGGGATGAAGATGATAATCATGTTGATGCGGAGCTTCTAAAGAAATATGAAAGTTTGATTTCACAAGAAGAATGGGACACGTTTAAATCCAAACGAAAAACCCCAGAATTTAAAAGAATAAGTGAAACAAATCGGGAAAGAGCATCAAGTCCCGCGTATCATACAGAAAAGGACGTGTCAAATATGAACGCTTAGAACAATCTATCGTAAGTATATATAAATTGCAATAATATATTTGTTCATAATGAGTCATATTTGATCATATTATTTGACTTAATGTGTAGTTGCAAAAGGAGAAAAGTTCTGAAACATCTCTTCCTGCACATGTTTTATGGAAGGAAACCCGTGTGGGCAAGTCTGGAGTTGCTAAAGAAGATATTCTACAAGTATATGAGAAATGTGTAAGTAGAAATTTATTTCTTTAATTAAATCAAAAATTTATTAACAAATATTTGACAAATATTCGATATTCATCTGATTTTCAGGAGGCGCTATCTCAGTTTTTATCTCTAGATGATACTAGGAGCATACTTAGTCGGACATTAGATGTTCGTGAGTATTCGGGTCGGGTGAGGGGTAAGGGATTTAGGATCACTCCGACCTCCTTGAGTATTAAAAAAGGAAAGACTCCTAGTAACAAAGAACTTCAACTAAAATTGGAAGCACTGGAAGTTGAAGTCCGTGAATTAAGAAAAGAAAAAGAAAGTAGCGCTTCAGCATGTTTTAAAGATGGTTTGCACAAAGATAGTATCAACTGTAACTTTAAACCGAATATTCCAGAGGTAATTATATTTATTTTTATGAAATTAAATTATTAGCTTAAATTATTTAATTGACATGTATACACATTAACAATGTCATATGTATTATTGGTTTTAGGGCATTTCCCTTTGTCAGCTATACTTATTGTCACCGACATATCGGATGGTTGGCAAGGAAAAAGTGTATAACATTGCGGATCAATCACTTCACACTAACCCCCTCCCTCCTGGATGTTTGTAAGTATCGGTTGAAATTTCTGTAGAGCCGAATACATTATTACCATATCCCGACGATGCTTCGGATGCAACAACAGTGGAACAAGCAATAGGTTCGTTTGTTGCATGGCCGACAAGCCTCATTAGCGTCGGATATGAGGTATACTTAAAACCATTATGAACCTTTGTTAACCTTAATGTGAAAGTTTTTTACGCGCATTTTACTAACATTTTTTACATGGTAATGTTAATTAGACTCCAACAAGATCCAAAGGAAAAGATAATGGGATTCCGCGGCATACCGAGTCCGTTGTTTCAAAAAAAGAGGTACATCACATTTTTACGCGCATTTATACAAGTATATAAACCTTTGTTAACCATAATGTGTAGATTCAATGTTAAATTCGTGATCTTATACTTCGTATAACTAATTATATGATATGTAGCTTCATGGTAAGGATATTAGCAACATCTCCACACAAAAAAAGTTGGTGTTAAGAAGACCGCAACTAGAAAAAAACCTACCTCCAATTATAGGTCGTGCCTTCAGACGTTTCTAGAATTGACAAATATTCCGACCGGAGGTATTCATCTTATACATATGGAGAAAGATATTTTTGGCTTTGAATATGAACAATCAATTGGTAATGACGAATTTATGCAAGTTTTTCGTCATGAAGAATTAGGCGTCAATGTTGTCATTACATATGTGAGGTATATCCGATCTACTTTGTTATATTAATTGCACAACTTATTTACTTTATGTTTCAAATGAATAGTCTAATGTTAATGATGTTTTTATTTAAGGTTTTTGTATGACAAAGTGATGTGCCCAATTGGATTGGATGAAAGATTTACATTCCTAAGCCTCACGGCCGTCAACTTAAGTTTAATCTTAAGTAAACCAGATGAGGTCATGGTGTACGTACGCAACCTCTTCATGGCCAACAAAGATACAAAAAAGTTGTTCTTTTTACCGTTTGATACCGGGTTAGATTTTCATTCTAAATTCATCTATTATAATTTGTTTGTATTTTGACGTCGTGAAGAAAGTTTACATCTAATATTTGTTTAATCTTACAGTGGACATTGGTTGTTGGTTGCAATTAATCCTATCAGAGAATTTGTTTATTATCTTGACTCGTTAGAAAATGATTGGACTACATACCCGAATATGAAGAACATGATTGACACGTAAGTGAGATTGTTCTAAATATTCATGTGTGTATTTATTTATTTATGTGAATTGTTCTAAATTTTCATTTATATTTTATTAGCATTATACAAGCTTTTTGAGCCCAATGAGATATCCAAGTATCAAAGAGGAGAGCCAACAACATTACATGGATAAAAGTGGCGGTATATTAATTATCACATTTTTTATTATATTAGTGATGATACTTGATAAAACTTAGGATTTATCCAGATTTTCTTTTCATGTGTAGTGTCCTCGGCAACGTAATGGTATAGATTGCAGATATTTCATGTTGAGGTTTATGAAAGAAACTCTTTTTTTTGGACAAATTAGATATTCCAATCGATGTATGTATTTCTAACTTTTGAGTTATTTTAATATTTAACACATATTTCTCATATAATTAAATATTTGAAACTAAATCAAACTACATTATATTATTATGTAGTACTTTTATGAATTCAAGTGTGCATGTTATTCAAGAGATCATTTGGAAGAAATTAAAGAGGATTGATGTCAATTCATTATGGAGCTCAGAGTGTTAAGGTATATTATACTCTTACTTTAATTGATAAAAATTTTGAGTATGTGTATGTAACTATAGACATATTGATTATGACTTGTTTTAATTGATCAATTACAATATTTTTGTGTTGTTTCAGGTTATAGTATAGTTTGATGAAAAATGTATAGCTAGGAGTGTTATCAAATTTTTGTTTATGTAGATTTCATTTGAAGCAAAATGTATAGTTGGATGAAATGATTTGTAAAAACTATGTTGTATATTTAAATTGGTGCGTAAATTGGTACGTTTGTATAAATTGTTTCGTAGATATTGGTTTGAAAATTCGATTGTTTTGTATATATAAATCGGTGCTTAAATTGATACATTTAGAATGCGTTTTTAGTGAAAGCGTTGTCTAAGGTATACCATAAAAATAAAAAAAGCGTTGTCTGAGGTATATTAAAAAAAGGAAAAAAAACATTGTCTAAAGTGAGGTTTAGAAAACGCTTTTGACAATAAAAGCGTTGTATAAAGCACCTTTAGATATCGCTTTTGACATTAACCAAAACGCTGTCTAAACCTTTAGCAGCGCAGGTTTAGATAGCGCTTTAAAACGTTGTCTAATGGGAAAAAAAGCGCTTTCTAAAGTCTTTTATGGCATAGTATAACCCTTATTATTTTTTTTTGTTTTTATTATTCGGAGGGAATGAAGTGGAGAAAAGTGGTTCTTAACCAGAGAATTTTTTAGTGAGAATTTTGTTTTTATAGGTTGGAATGTCATTCGCATTGCTAAAATGCAATTATGTGATGTGTTGCACTATAGCCGGAGGAAAAGAAAAATTGTGCTGGCATTGCATCCTTGCATGCTATAGAAGAGAGAAACCATTATTTGAAGACAGGTAAATAAGAATATAAGGATGCACACTATATTATTTAAATAGAGATAAATAAGAATACAAATCCGATGATTTTCTTACCATTATTAATGTAAATCAAGTCTATTAGTTAGTTATTGACTTTCTACGAAGAAAAAAGAACCGAACCGAGTAACAATCATGAAAAAATGAACCAAGCAACAATGATACAAGAGGGTTATTTTCTATATCAATTATGTTTGCTTTTTTTTTTCCTCACTTTTATTTCTCGATTTGTGATATAGTTTGATCATTTATTTTTTTTCTTTCAATTTAGTCATTAAGGAGAAAATGTTGTAAAAGAGTTGTACATACTGACTTAAAAATAAGTACCTTTTAATAAGGCACAACTCTCTCCCATTTGTATGGATGACAGAATAAAATAGTATTAATTATTTGAAATTATGATCAACATGTTTTATATGTTCTATAATTCATTAAAAATAACTCTCTAAAATAACTATTGATTTCAAAAATTGATTAAATACTTTACGGTTACAAAAATTAATAGCCACCACACCTATTTGATTAAGTAACCACCAATTCATTCAATAACATATATAAAACTCGGTGTTCAATAATAATTATAAATTGAATACAATGTGATAATTATAAATTGGTGTTTTGATTTTATTTTGATTTTAATTAAAATTATGTATATTTAAATTTATGATATATGTATTTAAATATAGTTTTTAATCGAAGTTAAAGTTAGTTTTCTTTTCAAATAATAAATTACTTTCAGTTGTGAATAAAATTCAAATATAAAATAGAGGAAATAGTTACTTTTTATTTGTGTAACTTTCAAATAGTTTTGAAGAACAAAAGAGGAAAGAAAATATGTTACAAGAAAAATATTTTATTTTTATATATTGTTATAGATTAAAGATGACAAATAAATAAAAATATATAATTTGTATAAAAGTTATATGCAAGAAGGAACAAATTTTAATATTATAAAATACAAAAGTTTATATTAATTAAAAAGACAGAAAAATTCCATGAGACAATAATAACAAGTATTTATAGGAATATCACGACTGATAAATGATAAGAGTTTTTGTTTTTCTATTAATAATAAATTAATGAAAAAAATAATGAGTTTTATCAGGAAATTTGAACTGCTAAGGCACATATTTCTACATGCAATATCGAAATATATATATATATATATATATATATATATATATATATATATATATATATATATATATATATATATATATATATATATATATATATATATATATATATATTTTACGTGTTCATTGTTAAATTCTTAAAAATGAAACTGAAGTTTCTTTAATAAAAAGGATTTAAAATATTAAAGCTCTCTAAATAAATAATATTGCGTTGAATGTAAAAAAAAAAAAATTATCTTTATGAGTTTGATCAAGTGGTAGAAAGATAGATTTGAGATTTAATTTCTAACATCACAAATGTTTTTAAAGATAAATAAATATTTGTGAATAACTTATAAAAAATGAATTATCGACTTTAATGTTTATAAAAGAAATTGAAAACAATTATAATAATAATAATCAGAAGTTATAGAAAATTTGAATTTTTTTTATAAAAGTGGTAAGAAATATAAAATAAATAGAAGTTATATTTGTGAGGTTAGGGAGATATTAACACGGCTGGTATTTGGATCGGACTCTAGTGTCAATAAAAGTAGTTTTATGGTTCAACAAGAATTATGCATGATGTAGTCGAAGTCTGTTCAGGCATATTGTCGAAACATGTTAACTTGTAATTTAAGTTAGAATATCGAATTGGACTTTGTAGTAAGCTCAATTGTTTTAGTTTGCTTGTTGCTCAAGTTAGCTTAGTAGTATATAAATATACTAGTTCTCTCGATTTGTTGAGAGACGTTAGTTGTTGATATTCACTTGTAATCTTTGAATCCTTATTGAGAAAGTGTAGTAAAACAAATTTAACCAATTCTTATTCTTCTTCTTCCTTCATCTCTATCATTCATAAAATCTAATAAGATTTATTGTGTTTGTTCAAGAAACTTAATCTTTTTTCTCATATTTTGATTTGTTCTTGACGACATCAATTCACAAAAAACCGGTATGGTGACCGTGGAGGAGAAGATCTTGTCAACAAAGTATGAGGTTGAGAAATTCATTGGTGTAAATGATTTCGGTTTGTGGCGCTTGAAGATGCAAACCTTTCTTGTTCAACAAGGTTTGTTAGAAGCGTTGAAAGGCTCGTATTCATTCAAGATGAATGAAGATAAAGCCTTAGCTGACCAGGTGGATATGTTCAACAAGTTGATTCTTGATCTTAAAAATTCGAGGTCAAGATTGATGATGAAGATCAAACGTTTCTACTGTTTCTTGGGGCGATTCGGGGGGGGGGGGGGGTGTCAGTGAGGGAGCATTTCTATTTGGGACACACCTTTTATGAGAGATACACCACATATCCACCTAAAACCTTAAGTTGATAGGTATATGGGTTCTCTCACTTATATAATATTCAATCTTCCCTTTTCTAATCAATATGAGACTTCTTCCTCACACTTGATTCTCAACATCCCTCAAGTGTGAGTCTATACACATTGCTCCCCCTCAAGTGGAATCTCTCTCTTCCACATACATTTGTATCACCATTGACACTCTTCAACGTACCCACCACCTGCGGGAAGTGTTTTGATACAAGTAAGTTTGTCCCTTCACTCGAAACCAAAGACTCATGATACCACTATTGGGGCGATTCGGGGGAAGGAGGTCAACGAGAAAGCATTCTATTTGGGACACACATTTGTGAGTGACACACCGCATATCCACCTAAAACCTTAAGGTGATAGGTGTGTAGGTTCTCTCACTTATATAGTGTTCAATCTTCCCTTTTTTGATCAATGTGGGACTTCTTCCTCACACTTGATTCTCAACATTGTTATGCTTTTTATCTAAGTCTCATGCTCACTTAAAATAAACTCTCTTATATGAAAGAGATTTGTTGATCTTTGAAGATGTTAAATATGTCTTGTACTCTATAGATTTAAACGAATGAAAGGAGTACTTATTTTTATAAACTATAATTTTAAAAAAAAAAATTAAAAAATATCATAGATTTCAAAATTTGAGAGCCTATGATAATCAAAACTATTGAATGTTTAGGGTTATGATAGAATGATTAAGGCTTTGAGTTCTAATTATAAGTTATTTTAACAAACTATAATTTAAATTTATTAAAAAATCATAAATTATTTTAGTTATGTGTCGTAAACCGTGTCATAAAATGTATGACAAATAAATTTAAATGAGTCAAGTCAGTTTCGGGGTGAAGCAAACTAAAGCGTTAAGAATGTGAGTGATTAGAATTGAATATCTGACCCTCCAAAGATGGAAGGTATTTATAAGGGGATCTGATCGTGGATCGCGGGCGTGTGGCCCTTGACTGGGTGTGACTGCTTCCTGTAGTTTCAGAGGGCAATTGGTCGCGTGAAAGACGTTAGAACGTGTATGGTGTAACACCCATCTACCCCAAATACAAATTATATAAATAAACTGAAATAATCAGAGTAACTCATAGAAGGTGTCACATTTCCTCATAAAACCTCAATCCAAAATATTATATTAAAAATATTATTTTCTCTAAAAATCAAAACTATCGCAGTGGAATTATATATTCAAAAACATTTTCCTCATATCTCATCAAAACGTAAAGACCTTTTGGTCAAAGTCAACAATTATCATCATTCTCAATTCAACATTTAACAACTCATAAAAACTCATAATAACAAAACGACAATCCAATAATATAAGCATTTTATTCCCCTTGATGTTATATCTATCAGAGCAAGACACCAGACACTCTAGAACTAATCTATATAGCTTTCAGCTAAGACTTCACGTACCGCGAACTCATCTCGGGTATCCCGCTTAAAAATTTTAACAACGTTACTTGAGCATTTGTCTTTTCTCTCAACTCCACCATCACATAACATCGTCACTTTACTCATTCATATTCAATGAAAATTGCATCTCTATGCATTCTCCAATACAATTACATTCTTAAAAATACCAACATTTTATTCCTAATAATATGTCACACTTGTCTTTACCTTTCCAAATTTTCAGCAATAGTCGCTCATCTTCAACCACATATTTATCTTCCAATATAGACCTCCCAAACACAAAATCATATTCCAAAATGAAGATAATTTCATGTAGATTCCAGAACTTCAAAAATCACTTAAATCTGATTTACGAGCAAAACGTTATCATCCCTGCAATGAGACTGGTCAAGAATTCTCGTAAGCAGAATTTTTCCAAAAATCAGCATCAGAACCAAATACTAAAATGTACTTATCTCCCTCTTCACCAACCTCCTGAAGGCAAATCTTATATTCAAACTATAGGAAATTTCATAAGCTTTCCAAAAAGTCCATAACCGCTTCAATCCGAATCTCGAGTAAAAATTTATGCCTCTTTTTTTCACAGCTGCTCCAAATTTGCCAAAAATCAGAATTCGAGATTGATGAACATAAGTTCCATCTTTCTCCCTTACTTCCAAAAGTCACCAACGTCCTTTATTTTTCCTCCAACTACGAAAATTACTCGACTTTAATCCAACTATACTCGCGACATACAATCTATCGGCTTGATCTATCTACCTATCATTCCCTTCGGAAAAATCTCTTAATCTCATTTTATTTCTCATCCATATTCTACGCACTTCTCACACTCGACCGATACGAATTCACGAGTCCATAATCTCGCTGGTCCGTAACCACGTCGCTTCAATAACCTTGCACTTTTGCAACCAATATTAACATGAACCAGCTTCTGCATCCCAACAACATGTTCGGGAGATAGTCTCTCCCCAACTTAATTCCAAACCAACACCTTCAGACAACGACTAGAAATCAACAAGCAAGTGCCGACAGTGTTTTCACACACACATGTTGCACACTGAGGAATAAATGACATTAGACAACATTGGCCAGACGGACATACCTGCTCTGATACCGCTAATGTGACACCCTTCTACCCCAAATACAAATTTTATAAATAAACTGAAATAATCAGAGTAACTCATAGAATGTGTCACATTTCCTCATAAAACATCAATCCAAAATATTATATTAAAAATATTATTTTCTCTAAAAATCAAAACTATCGCAGCGAAATCATATATTCAAAAATATTTTCCTCATATCTCATCAAAACGTAAAGACCTTTTGGTCAAAGTCAACAATTATCATCATTCTCAATTCAACATTTAACAACTCATAAAAACTCATAATAACAAAACGACAATCCAATCATATAAGCATTCTATTCCTCTCGATGTTACATCTATCAAAGCAAGACACCAGACACTCTAGAACTAATCTATATAGACACCAGACACAGCGAACTCATCTCAGATATCTGCAAGTTACCCACAAAAGAGGCAACATTTCCAAGCAGGCAGGGTGAGAAATCATAATTCATTATAATAATATAAAGATATGGAATATAAATAAATCAAGCACAACCATATCATAATATCGTCAACAACAAAATTCAGCAACAACGCAATCTCCAAAACACATCCCTTACAAAGTGATGTCAACTACAATGAAATGCGTAATATGCATGTGGTACCAATTTTCTCCATGAGATGGACACATGGCCATCAACACTCCACAATGGGAGCACACTAAAATCACCGAATCACTTCAATCCGCACAATGGGATTGAAGATACCAAATAGGCCGAAGCCCCACCAAAAATATGCTATGAAATGCAACGATGCGTTACTCCGTAAAAATCACCGAAAAATCAACAAACGCATCATTCATTTCATGTTCAGCAAATAGTCATCATATAATCACGTCTTTCATCATGACAACACATCAATAATACTTCTTCATCTATAATATAACAAAACAACTTATTTGATTCAACGAGACAACAAAACAACTTCTCTCATCAACAACAACAACAACAAATCGCCAATTTACAATAACATCATGTTTATAAGTATAAAACTAAGTTTCAACAATACAAAAAAACATCTCATTTTAATCAACAACAACAAATCATCAATTTACATTAAAATCATGTTTATAATCATAAAATCAAGTCCAGAAATACGATAAAACAACTTCCTTCATCAACAACAACAAATCATCAATTTGCAATATAAATCATGTTTATAATCATAAAACCAAATCAACTTTTTCTAAATATTAATCATTTAAAAATGTCTCACTTTACTCATTTTCTTTCATCAAAATAAAGTTCATTTTGTTATCTTTTTGAAGCTTCAAACGGAACCCAAATCAGAGTCATGGATTAAAAGTTATGAACTTTTCAAAAAAAAAAGTTATCTCAGACTAGTTCACATTGCAAACAGGTGGCGAAGTGAGTTCGCGTAGCGACAAAAAGCGAAGTGAAAGCAAACTGAAACAGAGGAAAAATTCCAAACTTCGCTTGAAGCGACCGGTAGCAAAGTGAGTTCGCGTAGTGAACTGTCGCGAACAGACCATTCCAACTATGTTCGTATCAGTTCCTCTTTCACCAATTTTCTTCTTCTTTTTCATCTCAGACCCACATAAAACAACAGAAACACAACAAATCATGATCAAACAACATTGATTAACTCCTTTTACGACTAATTCCACAATCACACCCTTATAATTCATTTTATGTCAATAAGCCTAAAACTCACCAAAAATCATACAAAACCTAATCTACTCATAAACCAATTCCTATAAAACTATAATAGATTATGAAAACTCCTCATACCTTAGAGAATTCAGTTGATTGATACTTGTTCTGGACTGGGCCTCCAGAGACTGTATTTGGTTGTGGCCCAACACGTCGAACAGGTGCCCATCCAGTCGGGCAAGTATACTCGGTTGTCGAGCAGACACTACTTGATGGCCGAGCATACATTACATGGGTCGGGCATACACTTGGCGCGACGGGCAGGTAACGATGTAAGTTATAAGAGTGCGCCTAAGAGGGGGGGGTGAATTAGGTAGTCGACAATTCTTTGATCGTGTTTCCGGTTGTTGATTATTTTTCGTTAAGTGCTGAAAAATAAAGTGCTGAAAGTAAAATGAACACCGGAAATTTATAGTGGTTCCCTTCACACTTCGAAGGTACTCCACTCCTCTTTCGACTCGAAAGAGATTTCACTATAGTTAGAATTATTGTACAGCTTATGCTTACTATCTACACTATAGGTAATCAAGTGAATGAAGAACAATCCTCTTCAAACACACACTTGTTTCCGACAAACTTGGACAACAAGGTAAAACAGAAAGTAATTCTTGATAATGAGATTTTGTCTTGAAAGAATGTTGATATCAATCTTGATAATTGATCTTCCTCTTCAAATGAAACAATTCTCAACAATGTATACAAGTGTTCAAAGAATGATATGAAACTTACAATAATTTTCAATGAAAATTAAGTGCAGAAAGTTTCACTTAAAAATGATATCAAAACACTTGAAAATGTTGAAAGAATAAAATATTTATAAAAATGAATTGTTAATGAAGAAGGTGTGTGTTTATTAAAAAAAATGCAGAATTTATAGTGTGTAAAACACCCTTTCAAAAGAGTATTGTATCATGAAAAGATGCCATGATCCAATGAAAGATTATCATGAAAAGTGCTGATGAAAAAATAAAGTATTTTTCAAATTTCTACAGTAGGAATCGGTTCCCACATGGGACAACCCGGTTCCTGCTGAACGTTATAAGAAAATTTGAATTTTAACAAAGGGGAACCGGTTCCCAGAGGGGGACAACCCGGTTCCTAGTCTTAAAAACAGAATCACGTTCTTTTCAGGAAAGTGGAACCCGGTTCCCACATGGGGAGGAACCGGTTCCTGCAGCCAAAAACAGAATTTCAAGTTTAAAATACACAATGATATTTTTATGCTTTTTATGAGAAAAACTTGAACACTTATATGCATGATTAAGAAATTGAAACATATACCTTGAGAATTATTTCAGTCCATAAGATCTTCAATAATTCTTCAATATTCAACACTTTTTGCACATCCTTTTTTTTTGATAGATGGATCATCATGTTGTCTTCATCAAAATCATTTGATTGAGAAGCTTGCTATTACATTCTCCCCCTTTTTGATGATGACAACCAAAACTTGGAATGTTGTTTTTGCAAGACTCCCCCTATGTTGATGACTCCCCCTAAGTCCATAATTTGCTTGAATTATTGGAGTGAGTTTATTTGACAAGTATTAAAGACCTGCAAAACAAATGGAGCAAAACAACATACACCAAATCTTCTCCCCCTTTGTTATTATCAAAAAGGATGGGGAAAAGATGAAATAAAGAAATTCATAGCATATCGTTAAAGCGAACAAGTTTTAAACTTAAAACATGAAATTCCACTTAGTTGAAAACATTAAAATAGAACATAAGCCTAAACATCACAAACATAGAAAACTGAACAAGAAACTAAACGAAACTAGAACATATAATTAAACTAAACATTTTCATCCAAACAATTAACTAAATAAATAAAGCATATTGAAATAAATAAATAAATTTTTAGAGAGGTGTACCTTGATTCAAGATAAAAAAAAAATTAATTAAACATCACCTTCATCTAAAATTCCAAGCTCTCTTCGAATTTTGTAGAAAGGTTCTTTTGCAAGAGGCTTGGTGAAGATATCCGCAAGTTGGTTATGAGTATCCACAAAAGTTACTTCGACATCTCCTTTAAGTACATGATCCCGGAGAAAGTGATGACGAATGTCAATATGTTTGGTTCGAGAATGCATGACGGGATTCTTCGTGATGTTGATTGCACTTGTGTTATCGCACCGGAGAGGAATGCAACCAAGATCAATTCCGTAGTCACTTAGTTGTTGCTTTATCCAAAGATTTTGTGCACAACAACTTCCTGCCGCTATGTACTCTGCTTCGGCTGTACTAAGAGCAACGCACGCTTGTTTCTTGCAAGACCACGAAACTAGAGCATTTCCGAGGATGTGACATGTTCCACTTGTGCTTTTTCTATCAGTTTTACATCCTGCATAATCTGCGTCAGAATAACCAATTAAAGTGCAGCTACTACCTTTAGGATACCATAGACCAACATTTGTCGTTCCCTTGAGATACTTCATGATTCGTTTGACCGCCGTGAAATGTGACTCCTTAGGGTTTGCTTGAAAGCGAGCACACAAACAAACACTGAACATAATGTCAGGACGGCTTGCCGTCAAATATAATAATGAACCAATCATACCTCGATATTTTGTGATATCAACCGATGTTCCCATTTCATCTTGATCAACGTAGGTACCGGAGCCCATTGGTGTAGACATTGCTTTACAACTATCCATATCAAATCTTTTCAAGAGTTCCTTGCAATATTTGGATTGATTTATGAAGATTCCGTCCTTTTGTTGCTTGATTTGAAGTCCAAGAAAGTAATTCATCTTTCCCATCATCGACATTTCAAATTCGCCTTGCATCATTGAAGCAAACTCTTCACATAGTAGATTGTTGGTTGAGCCAAAGATAATATCGTCCACGTACACTTGAACAAGTAAGGTATCATTCTTTGTTCGTTTAATAAACAAAGTCTTATCTACCTTGCCTTTTTCAAAACCTTTTTCGCATAGAAAATTACTTAGACGATCGTACCATGCCCTTGGTGCTTGTTTTAGACCATAGAGTGCTTTCTTCAACTTGTATACATGTGAAGGGTGCTTGAAGTCTTCAAAACCCGGAGGTTGTTTGACGTAGACTTCTTCGTTGATATATCCATTAAGGAAGGCGCTTTTAACGTCCATTTGAAAAAGCTGAAAATTCATTGAACAAGCGTAAGCAAGCAATAAGCGTATAGCCTCTAACCTTGCAACCGGAGCGAAGGTTTCTTCAAAATCAATGCCTTCTTCTTGATTGTAGCCTTGTGCCACCAATCTTGCTTTGTTGCGAACAATGATTCCATTTTCATCAAGTTTGTTCTTGAACACCCATCTTGTACCAATGATGTGCTTGTTACTTGGTCTTGGAACAAGTTCCCAAACTTGATTTCTTTCAAATTGATTCAATTCTTCTTGCATCGCAAGTATCCATTGGTCGTCATTCAAGGCTTCATTGATTTTAGAAGGTTCAATTTGTGAAACAAATGCCATGTTCAAGCAAGCATCTTTGAGATTCAATCTTGTTGCTACACCTTGACTTATGTCTCCGATAACTTTGTCAATAGGATGATCTCTATGTGTTCTCCATTCTTTGGGAAGATCATTGTTGATTGACTCTTGTTGAATTGATTCATCATGATGTTCTTCTTGTTTTTCTTCTAGATTTCCAATGAGGTCTTTAGAAGCATCTTCTTTAGGAACTTCTACAATTTCATCATCATCATCACACAAAACAATATCCTCTTTCGAGGGGTTAGATTCATCAAATTTAACATGCATAGATTCTTCTATAGTTAGAGTTCTTTTATTGTAAATTCTAAAAGCTTTACTAGAGAGAGAGTAGCCGAGAAAAATACCTTCATCGGATTTTTCGTCAAACTTACCAATGTTGTCTTTGTCGTTGTTGAGAACAAAGCACTTACACCCGAATATGTGAAAGAAAGAGATATTTGGTTTTCTCCCTTTGAAGAGTTCATAAGGGGTTTTCTTGAGAATAGGCCGAAAATTTTAACACGGTTACTTACAAAACATGCCGTGCTCACCGCATCCGCCCAAAAATACTTAGGAAGATTTGAATCACTTAGCATTGTCCTTGCAAGTTCTATCAAAGACCTATTCTTCCTTTCTACGACACCATTTTGTTGTGGAGTTCTTGGTGCGGAGAAGTTGTGTGAGATTCCATGTTCTTCACAAAAATCTTCGAAAGAAGCATTTTGGAATTCTCCACCATGGTCGCTTCGAATGGAGATAATTGTAAGAGACTTCTCATTTTGAATTTGCTTGGCATACTTCTTGAATGCTTTGAAAGCATCACTTTTCTGCACTAAAAACAATGTCCAAGTATATCTAGAGAAATCATCAACAATAACTAATGCATAAACATTACCTCCGAAGCTTTTTGTTCTCGATGGACCAAAAAGATCCATGTGCAACAATTGTAGTGGTCTTGAAGTAGACACCACATTCTTGGAAATGAAAGTTGATTTAGTTTGCTTTCCTTTTTGGCAAGCACCACACAACCTATCTTTGATGAATTTGATCTTTGGCAATCCAATGACTAAGTCATGCTTGATCAATTTATTCAAATGCTCCATATGAATATGAGCAAATCTCTTATGCCATAACCATGATTCATTGTTGTTTGCCAAGAGACACCTAACATTCAAAGACAAGTTATCTAAAGAAATTTGAAAAATATTATTAACCCTTTTACCTTTAAGCATAACCTCATGAGTAACCTCATTTTCAATCAAGCATTCATCTTTAGTGAAGTTGACTTTGAAACCTCGGTCACACAATTGGCTAATGCTAAGGAGACTATGCTTTAGACCTTCCACATATAGGACATCTTCTATAGTTGTTGAAGGCGGTGAACCAATGATGCCTATGCCAAGGATTCTTCCTTTATTGTTGTCACCATAAGTAACATATCCTTTGGCCTTAAGCGTTAGATGTGAAAATTTGCTTAGGTCACCCGTCATATGCCTCGAACACCCACTATCAAGATACCATTGACTTGAGGAGGTCTTCAAGCATACCTACAAAACAAATTAAGTTTTGTTAGGTACCCAAACAACTTTGGGTCCTTCATAGTTAGCACCTTTCTTGACCCACACATAATGCCCACTTGGAACACTAAAATTTCTTACATAGCAAGCATTAGGTGTATGGCCAATAATACCACAATAAAAACAAGTAGGTTCAAAATTGCTTCTATATCTAGGAGGATAAGATTTCTTCTTAGAAAAGGATTTATTCTTATTATTTCTTTTCTTTCTAGCATATTGATGAACTACTTTATGCTTGTCACTTTCTTTCATAGGATTTTGTTCTTTAGCTTTCACAAAGATGGTCTTGTTTGAAGTTGGTTTTGATAATTTTGAGTAACCAAGACCACTTTTATCATTTGAATATCTTTGATTGCTAAGAACACTTTCCAATCCAATTTGTCCTTTTTCATATCTCTCTAGGACTCTTTTTAATTGGACTATTTGAAAAGAGAGTGACTCACATTTAGTGCATACAAAATTCTGTTTTTGTTCACTAATCAATTTTTCTTTTTCAAGCTTAAAACCATTTTCTATTTTCTCAATATTTTCTTCTAATGTTGAGATTTGTTTCTTTTGAGATGAAATGGTTTTGTACAGAATTTTGCACTCACTTAAAAGTTCATCAATTGCTCCTTGAGCGTCATTATCAAAAATTGAAAAGTTATTACTACTAACCTCATCGTCTTCATCGTCGGAATGATGTGATGCCATCAATGCTAGATTTGCGCTTTGATCACTATCGGAGTCCGATGAAGAACTTATTTCGTTGTCATCCCAAGCAATGTAGGCTTTCTTTTTGAAATCCTTCTTTCCTTTGTTGTCATGGTTCTTTGCGAGTTTAGGACATTCCGGTCTAATGTGGCCTTTCTTTCCACATTCATAGCATGTAATATCTTCGTTAGATGTTGATGTTTCCTTTTCTTTGTTCTTTGAGAACTTCTTTCTTCTTGTGTAACTAGAGTTTCCATTGTTATTTTTTGCACCAAAAAATTTTCCTAGTCTTTTTACAAGAAGCATAAAATTTTCGTCATCTTCCGGATTGTCTTCTTTCTTTGCAACTTTGGAATCAACTTTTAAAGCAATGCTCTTGGATTTCTTTTCTTGGTTCTCATGTTTCTCCAATAGTCCAAGTTCCGTCTCATATTCTTGAAGCTTTCCGAATAAAGTAGCGGATGTCATTGTTGCTAAGCTTTTCTTTTCGGAGATCGCCGTCACTTTGGGTTGCCATTCTCTTGTTAAAGACCTAAGCACTTTAAGATTAAGTTCATCATTTGATAGTGTCTTACCAAGTGCTTTCAAGTGATTTGTCAAATGCACGAATCTTTTCTGCAAGTCGAGGATTGATTCTCCCGGTTGCATTCGGAATAATTCGTACTCTTGACTTAGCGTATTCAACCTAGATCTTTTTACTTCAGCCGTTCCTTCGTGAGTTTCTACAAGAGTGTCCCATATTTCTTTTGCCGTTGTACATGTTGAGACGCGGAAGAATTCATCCATTCCAAGTGCACTTTGTAAGATGTTGATAGCCTTTTTGTCATAAAGAACTTTTTTCTTATCATCATCATCCCATGACACTTGTGGCTTAGATGAACTAGCACCATTGACAACTGTTATAGGAATGAAAGGACCATTTAGAACAGCCTCCCATATATCACTTCCTTGTGCTTCTAAGTGTGCCTTCATACGGAGTTTCCAAAAGTCGAAATATTGACCGGAAAATAATGGAGGCTTGTTGCTACTACCACCATCTTTGAAAACACGATCATTGTTTGCGGAAGCCATCTGAATCTATAGGAACAAGTTACCTAGAACTTGCT
The DNA here is from genome assembly GCA_963966055.1 of Lathyrus aphaca. Classification (NCBI taxonomy): domain Eukaryota; kingdom Viridiplantae; phylum Streptophyta; class Magnoliopsida; order Fabales; family Fabaceae; genus Lathyrus; species Lathyrus aphaca. The sequence goes on along the minus strand of OZ014519.1, from coordinate 738,208,946 downwards.
CTGATGCCAACTGTAAGTTATAAGAGTGCGCCTAAGAGGGGGGGGTGAATTAGGTAGTCGACAATTCTTTGATCGTGTTTCCGGTTGTTGATTATTTTTCGTTAAGTGCTGAAAAATAAAGTGCTGAAAGTAAAATGAACACCGGAAATTTATAGTGGTTCCCTTCACACTTCGAAGGTACTCCACTCCTCTTTCGACTCGAAAGAGATTTCACTATAGTTAGAATTATTGTACAGCTTATGCTTACTATCTACACTATAGGTAATCAAGTGAATGAAGAACAATCCTCTTCAAACACACACTTGTTTCCGACAAACTTGGACAACAAGGTAAAACAGAAAGTAATTCTTGATAATGAGATTTTGTCTTGAAAGAATGTTGATATCAATCTTGATAATTGATCTTCCTCTTCAAATGAAACAATTCTCAACAATGTATACAAGTGTTCAAAGAATGATATGAAACTTACAATAATTTTCAATGAAAATTAAGTGCAGAAAGTTTCACTTAAAAATGATATCAAAACACTTGAAAATGTTGAAAGAATAAAATATTTATAAAAATGAATTGTTAATGAAGAAGGTGTGTGTTTATTAAAAAAAATGCAGAATTTATAGTGTGTAAAACACCCTTTCAAAAGAGTATTGTATCATGAAAAGATGCCATGATCCAATGAAAGATTATCATGAAAAGTGCTGATGAAAAAATAAAGTATTTTTCAAATTTCTACAGTAGGAATCGGTTCCCACATGGGACAACCCGGTTCCTGCTGAACGTTATAAGAAAATTTGAATTTTAACAAAGGGGAACCGGTTCCCAGAGGGGGACAACCCGGTTCCTAGTCTTAAAAACAGAATCACGTTCTTTTCAGGAAAGTGGAACCCGGTTCCCACATGGGGAGGAACCGGTTCCTGCAGCCAAAAACAGAATTTCAAGTTTAAAATACACAATGATATTTTTATGCTTTTTATGAGAAAAACTTGAACACTTATATGCATGATTAAGAAATTGAAACATATACCTTGAGAATTATTTCAGTCCATAAGATCTTCAATAATTCTTCAATATTCAACACTTTTTGCACATCCTTTTTTTTTGATAGATGGATCATCATGTTGTCTTCATCAAAATCATTTGATTGAGAAGCTTGCTATTACAAACGACTCCTCTCTTCCACTTGCCACATCACCCAACTATCCCCCATTATCTCCTGAAAGATAGGGCAATTGGACCAAGGACTAGACCACTTGTTAGGTCTACACGCTCCTTACGCGTACCTTGACAGTTCTTCCTTGGGCCTCGCTGATCCAGCCCAAGGAAGGACCTTGGCCCAGCGCTGGGGGCTCACTATAAATACCCTTTTTCACTAAAGGGTCAGGTATTCTGATATAACTCTTCTTGCTTACCATTATGTATCTCTATTAACTTTGGCATCGGAGTGCCTTGTAGGTACACCCCCTCCATTCCATCCATCTTGTTGTTCACGTTCAATTATTGGAAGGCCCTCCTGATGAGGTAAGATCAATACTCTTCTCCAAACTCTTAGCAACTTCATGACCATAAGCTCCCTCTTCCTCTTTTCCTTTCATCAGAGCTCTTCTTCACCAAAAACATGAAAAGTGAGAACTTTTGACCGTATTCTCCTATTTGGGTAAAACTATCCCAATTTAGGTTTTTCCCAACTTATCCTTACTCTTTTCTCATAAAGACCACCTTACCCTTTCTTCAATATATTTTTATTAATAATAATAATAGTATAATAATACACTAATTATTCATATTATATAAAAATACTCCTTATACTCTCAAATGACCGACATAACCTCCATACCCCCACTTCTATTATTTTAAATAATACGCAATAATTCAAATAGTACTACATGATTATTCTTATTATCAATATTATTAAAATAATTTCACCACAATGCATCGGGCTACATAACCACCTATTGTCAAAATCATCATATATCCTCAATTAAGCAACAATTACTCATAATCGAATTTGGGGTGTTACATGTGGGGGAAGTCCCAAGTGGCTATATTATAACGGCTCTATTTCACAACGATCATGAGGTCGTAGATCTCTTCTTGGGCTTATGACCAGAGATAAACTAGATTGGACCTCAATTGGGCGTAGGACACCTGCTAGGCCAGTCCAGAACAGGAGCCCCCCAAGTAGTTGTACTTTAGCGAGGACAATGACTTAAGGTATTCTAGTAGCAAGGATTTAGAACGACGAACTCCTTACCTAGAAAGTCGTGAGCAAGTGATCGTCCTTAAAGTTTCTTTTGTGACAACGGGTAACTGATATATGAAGAAGTTCCACAAATATTAAGGAAAGTGAGTGCTTTGAGAAGATAAAATGTTTAGCTTTAGTGACACATGTTGGAATACACAGTAATTATTTATGACACCTGGGGGCTAGCCCTAGGTCATAATTACTTGGCTTTTGCATTTTCCCACGCGAGCTTAAGACATTATAGAAGGGGAAAGGGATGCTCATTTGGTTATTACATACAAACTCTTCCTCTTGCCGTGTTTTCTTTACTCTGCAACTTTTTGCCGAAAACATCATCCTCGCCGTCGTCAATCTTCAACAGAATCTGCAATGGACTAAGGTAACTTCATCTTCTTCCTTTCATCTTTTTGACTGGATGATAAACATTCATAGGATTTCATATGAAGTTCATGGGGATCTTCAAAGTTTCTAGAGATTTCCATGAATTTTTAGAAATGATAACACGATTTTGTATCGATTATTTAGCATGGTCTCCGTTTATTTAATTTGTTATTTTCCATATTTCGAACAATATTATGCGAAGTTTGTGTTTATTTTGCAGGTATTATGTTATGCATGACTTGTGGAAGAAAAGAATGAAAATGAGACAAAAACGAGGATTTTTAGCAGAAGAAATGAAGCAGATAACAGAGTTTTTGCATTCTGACTGCATGACGATCGTCACAACAAGGTGACGATCGTCACACCTTAGAAAGCCCAGACGGACATCACAGCAAGAGGACGAATGTCACACTTGTTATATCAGAAACCTATTAAGCGTGCACCATTCAAGCAACAGAGCCGTTATACGAATTTCTCTTGTTCAACAAAGATATTTCCTCAGTCGTTCCAGTCTCCAATCAACCCTACATAGTCAAGGACCAACTAGAGATTTTCCTACTAATTCTCAACAATAGTATTTACCAGAGGCTATAAATAGTAGATGTTTCGAGTTCCAAAGGGAGCTTCGATTACCTTACCTAATTCCTGCCATTTTTTATTCGAAGTCGTTTATTTACGTTCAGAGCTTTTTATTTTATTTCTTTTTCAGCACTTAGTTAGTTTCTATTTCCAAACCTTAGTGATAGCCTCCTACCTTGGGAAGCTATCACCATTTATTTTGTTTCTAGCCCCTGCAATTGTTAGTTTGATTTTCTGCAACAATTATTGATTCAAGGTTACTTCAGTCAGGTTTCTTAATAAATTATATGCTTTACTTTTTAATTATTATGCCTTATATTTTTATGCACTTCTTCTACCTTTCTTCTTATTTAATTAATATGTCTGGCTAAACTGTTTAATCGGTATGTGATTGTATAACCGAAATGAATTCAATAGATTTAGGCTAAAACCTTAAATTCAATTTACTTTTTGGTTTCTATTTCTTATTATAAAAACAACTTTTGTTACGAAAGTAAAAAAGTAAAAAAAAGGTTAGAATTAAGACCACGAGAGTGTGAGATTGTAATCAAATAGCTGAAATCGAGCATTGATTTTAAATACAGTGGAAGCGCTTTAAAACCAATTAGAATCTATAGGTTTCCAAAAAAATACTTTTAACTTGAATTGACACAGCGAGAGCGCTCAATTTAACTTAGGAGTATAGAAATATGCAAGACCACGAGAGTGTGAGTTGACGACTTTTGAACCAACATTTTCTATAGAAAGATAAGTTGATAGATCTTAATAAGCAGACCTTTTATTGAATTCGCGAAGGCGTACCAATTATATACCGATATCCTTATTATAATTTAATTTAATTTAAAATTCTTACATTCTCGCCCATTAAAACTAAAATATCACTCGCCTTAGCTAAACATAGTAACTTCCCGATAGCGCTAGGTTGATTATCGAGTCTTTGTAGGATCGATATTTTTTTACTACTACGTGATTGAGCTGTATACTTGCAGTTAGAATCTTTAGACTCAAAAAGTCGCGATCAATTATGAATGTTCATCTTGAACGTATGAATGTTAGAATGAACTAGGGTTAGGTTTTAGAAGATGAATGTTTTGACCCATTGATCTTTGTGAGATTCTGATTAGGTATATTTGGTGTTAATGACGGGGCATTTGGTCGTTATAGGTGATGATTGTGTATGGGGACTTCTCCCAGGTAGATGTCTCGTCCTTACAGTCGAGGATGACTCTACCTGTCGCGAGGATGATTCCGACACGTTAGACTTGTTTCCTTTAGCTTTTTTTCTTCTGAAAAAGGGGTCGAGTTGGGGACATATCCTCGGTCTTAATCGTTGCCCTTTCACCTGACTTGCAGTGGAAGGATGGATTTGAGATCGTCAAATTCATTGTATTTCCTCTGTTTTTCAAGTGAGGGGAGTCGAAAAGCTGACCATGGACTAGAAGACAAATTCTCGGGCGAAGCTCAAGGTGTCGCGGACATCCCCGCTGCTGATAAATCATGGATCATGGAAGAGCCTCAAGAAACGGCTTCCTAGTTTGTTGTGAATGATTCGGATGCGTGGAATCCAATTGATAGGAGGAAGAAAGGGGATCCCATGAACTGGCAGACCTTACCTCTGAAACCTGATCAGAGCATATGCTCGCATTACCCCTCTCTTCGATTCCATATGTATGAGTTTGCGTTTCGCGAGGTCGGCTACCGCTTGCCCTTCACAGATTTTCAGGAGGCCATTTTCACACATCTCAAGCTCACGCCTTCTCAACTGCACCCTAATGCTCTGGCGTTCATCGGGGCCTTTGAGTTGGTGAGTCGTTACCTGGAGATAGGTGCGACCATGAGCCTATTCTTCAAAGTCTTCCATATTCAGAAGAAGTCTCAATAGGATCGACATGGATGGGTGTCATTCAAGCAACCGAGCAGACTCTTCAAGGCATACCTGGACTTTGTCTATGATTTCAAGTAGCAGTTCTATGTAATCCAATCGTGCACGCAGGTGGATAAGGACTCGTTGTATTACAAAGAGATTGTTGATGATAGGGAGAGGCTGGTGGCGTACTTCTTGTTGGAGTGGGTGGACGCCAACTTCCAACACGAAAATGACTATTACATAACGAAGCCCGGGGATTTGAGCGATGATGATATGGCCGTATAACACGCTCGTGAACTTCGTCTCTAGTTTTCTCCCTTTGGACCTCATGGATTCCATCGGGCATATACTTCTGAAGTCTGACGGAATTTCGGCCACCCAGGCTAGGATAATCAATACCAAGGCGCTACTTAGCTTCCCAAATGAAGAAGCGGCGATGAAGCTCTTAGGTGGAATTTTTACTTTTTTTGCCCGGTGTTTAAGGTTTTTTTTTGTACCTGACTTGTTTCTTTTTGTTTTGCAGATAAAATGGCCGAGATATGTGAGCGCCTTGTGAAGGCCAACAAGGGAAACTTGAAGAAGGGGCTCAAAGGCAGGGTCGAGGCCGTTAAGGACCAGGCCACTCTCGAAGGGTTCGTTGTCTCGGGCACCTCCATTATGGGAAGCACTTCGGCGGGTGGCTCTCCGTTAGGAAAAAGGCCAAAGGTCGAAGAGAAGTCCTCCCCCCAAAGACCGCGGGTGTGCCTTCGGGAAAATTCACCCTGCCTCGGTGTGTGACGCATATGTCATTGTTTGATGAAGGGTCACCTGTTCACATCACTAACTTAGATGTAACAACCATTTTGACTGCTGACCGCAAGGTCCTAAGATCAGAACTATGCCATGATGCTGCGGGGATGATGAGGATCCTCGAAGTCGCCCTTGGCCTGAATGACGCAAAGACTGTCCATCTCAAGGATTTCCAAACTGTTAAAAATAGACTTATTGAGCTGGAAATTTAAAATGCTCGTATTAATAGCGATTTGCTTCAAGCGAAGGGACATTATGAAAGTAAGCTCGAGCTGATGAGGGAGTTGTAACACACTTTTCTACCCCATCACAATTATAATACATTTTAATCACAAAATCAGAGTTTCCTCAAAAAAGAGTATCACATTTACGCATTTACTCATAAACCACATAGTGAGTCCTGTCCTGTGGCACGGGTTACAAAATCTAGATCATTAATTATAATATTCAACAATTTTGCAGCGGAAACAAAACATTACCTTTCATTTTTAATAAAAAGAAAACTCAGTAAATTAATCCAAACCATCATTAATAAAACCAAAAGTAGTCAAAATGGACAACATCTTGATTCAACTAAACAAAACAACACAAATGAAACTCATCTCGATGTTATTGGACACAGAGCATGACTCCACTTCTAACTAATAAGACAACTCACTAACTCCGAGCTAAAGCGCGCACCGAACTAACCTTGATTATCTGCAGGATGGCATAATAGACTATCACAAAAGGCAAACATGGTGAGTAAATTCACATTCAATAAAGTAATATAGAAATGAGAATTTAAAACATAAGCAACAACAACAAAAGCCATCATCAATAACTCATTCATACACAATATCAAATACAACACCTCGACACATAACTCAATGCAACCCATGCTATGTCATTTAGAATGAAATGCAACCTCTTATTACACATGTGGTACCGAAACATCCTCATGGATGGACACTGGGCCATCAACCCTCCACTAAGGGAGCACATCATAACATCAAATCACTTCAATCTGCACAATGGGATTGAAGCTACCAATGGACCAAAAGTCCCCTCATAAAATCATGCCATGAATGCAAGACGCAATATACACACATCATCCTCAAAACATCATAAACATTGCATCCGCATTCATCATTAGTCATCATGTTACGTACTCATTCAATCAGCATACTACATACTCATTTAACATCATACTACACACTCATGTAACATCATATCTCTACATCATGTAATCATACTTCATAACTCCAAGTAATCATTTAAGTCATCATACATCATTTAATCACAAATCCTATTCATATAGCCTTTAAAAACACATCATACAACAACTCTACAACCTCATAGAAGCTTACGGGTTTTTGTTTTTGTTTTCAAAGTTTTTACTTGCTCGCTAAGCGAGCTTCGCGATTTCGCTAGAAAAACCTGCGACTCAGGACTGTCTTTCGGCGACAAAACTCATTAAAACTCCGCATTTCAGTTACAGTATCAGCAACAATCATAATCATACTCAAAGTTACTCATAACAACATCATATACATTATATAACATCATTGTATTTATCAAAATCATCACAAAATCATCACCAGAACACAAATCATCAATCAAACCCTATACCCTAAAACTATACCTCAAAACCCCCAATTTTATTCCAACGTTACAATACCGAACGAAAAATACTCCCCATACCTTAGATTCCGTAATCCTTTCGATAATATTCTCGCGAAATCTCTCCAACCTTCAAGTCCTGGCTTTTCTTCTTCATAGCTCTTCTCCTTTCTCTCAAAAGTGTTATCTTCCAATTGATCGTACACAAATCAACTTTACTCTTTAGTCACTCTTTCCCCTAAGACCTCAATAGACTTTCCTCATAATACCCTTACTAACCCTCCATCAAAAGACCAAATTACTCTTATCCTCTAATTCCTTGTATTCTATTTAATTTAATCTTAATTAATTAACTAAACTCATATACTTAATATCCTAATATTATTGAAATATTAAATCACCCTCAAAACTCCATAAAACATCAAATCATCAAATAATTCATCAAAATTCACAACAAACACATCAATTAAATCAGAATCAACTTTGGGGTGTTACAACTCTCCCCCACTTAAGAATTTTTGTAATCGAAAATGTACCTGAAGCAAATAGCATCGGATACGATTCTTTCATCTGATCCTCTTGTTCCCAAGTCCAACTATCACTAGCTGGTCTACCCCATAATACCTTTACCAAGGCAATCTATTTAGCTCTTAATTGCTTCATTTCTCCGCCATCTATCCGTACTGGTGAAACCTCCACAATCAAATTATCTCTTACTCGAACATCATCCATCTGAATCACATGCGATGGATCTGAAATGTACTTCCTCAGCTGCGACACATGAAACACATCATAAAAATTGCAAGTAACGGTGGTAATGCAATCCAATATGCTACTTCTCTTACCCTTTGCAAAATCTGATACGATCCAATGAAACGCATAGTGAGCTTTATGGACTTCAAAGCTCGCCTGACACCAGTCACTAGAGTAACCCTCAAGAACACATGATCTCCCTCTTGAAATTCAAGTGCTTTCCTCCTCTTATCATGATAACTCTTCTGACGACTTTGTAAAGTCTTCATTATCTCTTGAATCATCTTAATCTTTCTAGTCGTCTCCTGCATAATCTCAGGTCTGAGCACATCACTCTCACCTGATTCATACCAACACAATGGAATCCTACATCACATCCCATACAATGCTTCATACGGAGCCATACCAATGCTCACATGAAAACCATTGTTATAATAAAACTCAATCAATGGAAAATGACTATCCCACGCACCTCCATGATCCAACACACAAGCCCTCAGCAAGTCTTATAAAGATTGGACAGTCAGTTCTGCCCGATCATCCGTTTGCAGATGATAAGCAGAACTCATCCTCAACTTGGTCCCCAAAGCATCTTGTAGACTCTTCCAAAACCTCGATGTAAACCGCAGATCTCTATCTGACACGATACTTGAAGGTATACCATGAAATTTCACAATCTCATTAATATATGTCTCTGCTAGCTTCAACACGGAATGATTAATCTTCATTGGTAAGAAATGAGTCGACTTAGTTAATCGATCAACAATCACCCAAATGGAATCATTTCCTTTCACCGCCTTCGGAAAACCCGTCACAAAATCCATAGAAATGCTATACCATTTCCATTCTGGAATACTCAACGGCTGTATTATACCTAAAGGCTTTTGTTGTTCAACCTTCGATTTCTGGCAAACCAAACAAGCATATACAAACTCCACAACATCTCTCTTCATACCCGGCCACCAAAACAACTTTTGCAAATCATGATACATTTTAGTAGCACCAGGATGACTATTTAAACTGCTTCAATGTCCTTCTTCTAGAATACTTTTCTTCAATTCTGGAATATCAGGAACATACACACGATCCGAAAACCTCATCATACCATTTTCATCAATTCTAAAATCTCCTCCGTTACCTTAGTTAATTAAGGTCATCTGATCCACCAACTTTAAATCTGATTATTTTCCTAAACGGATCTCTTCCACAATATCATTAGTCAATTTCAACATACCCAGCCTCACACCCTCAGATGTAGTCTCACATAACAAACTTATGTCTCTGAACTTCTCAGTCATCTCAAGTTCTTTTACCATCAACATCGATATATGCTCAACATGTGAATAACTAAGAAGTTAAAGGAAATTGTTCCTTTAGAAAAATGGACTGGATATAAGCAAAGTGTATGGTTCTATTTGTTACAAATATGTGCTAGATGCTAAGAGAAGGAAGTTGGATGACAGAAACAAAGTTTTGTTGCTTGCAGGGTACCACAATACATGTGCTTATAAGTTCTATTGTCCTGTCACTAACAATGTTGAATTCAACAGAGATTTCATTGCGAACGAAATAAAAGCGTGATATTGGAACAAGTCTCAATCCAACTCTTGTACGGTGTTAACACCTAGCTGACCTCTGGAGATACTTCAAAATCCGAAGGTTCTGAAGATGAGTCGGAATCAAAAGATGGTTCTGAAGATGACTCTTAAGCTGAAGAAGATTCTAAAGATGAGTCATAGTCTAAAGGTGATTCTGACCATGAAGGCGAATCTAATTTTCATCAATATTCTGATAGTGATTCAGAATTAGGTGAAGATCTAGACTCTGGGAATATTCCAAACTCTAAAGGTGTTCATGCCTCTGAAGGTGGTACTTTTGGGGTTCCAGCATCTTATACTGTTCTAACCTCTGATGTTTAGGCTACTTTGAGATGTTTTCTCTTGTATCCAGACAAGGGACACTTAGTCAGGTGATTGCGATAGCTATTAACATGATTTGGCCTCTGATACTTATGGATATGAAATCTTCCTTTTTGATCAGTCCACTGCTGATCACACTAAATTTCACCGTATTTCTGACTCCGATTTCGCATGCATTCTTAGCTTTTATTGTTATTTTGTTATGTTATTACTTTGTTTTCTTTTGTTTTCAGGTTTTTATTGTAATCGGGGCTTGAATCGAGAAAATGAGCGAAAAAGGAGTGGAAACGGACGAAAACCTAGAAATTCAGCATTTTGCACTTACGGCACCCACCGTGGCGGGCGCCATGGGGTTAGCCATGACGTGGCCACGTCTCAAGACCACTCCACAACTGCCAAGACCCACGATCCCCACTCTTCCATTCCCTATGAGCACTATGGCGGGCGCCATAGGCCTGTGGCGGGCGCCACAAGGCAAAAATACAGTTCCCTCCACTAAAAAGTGGAGGGGCGTCCTGGTCATTTCCCGCTTTTAGTTTTCCTATAAATAGGACTTTAGTTTTTCGTTTTTCTTCATCCAAACTTAGATTTCTCTAGGCATATATCAGTTCCATAGCAGTTACCATTCCACATCGGGGTGTTTCTGCAATTGAGTGATCGAGTCTGTAATCTGTCTGTGTGATCGAGTTTTGGAGCACTCTGGAGGAAGTTAATCCTACCGCCATTTTAATTCTAGTTCGTATTTTATCTTTCCGCATTGCTTTACTTTTATTTATTTCTTGCACTGCTTTACTTTCTTTATTATCCGCACTCGCACTTTACTTTATTTATTTCCCGCACTCGCTTTACTTTCGTTTATTAACCGCACTTGCACTAAATTCCTTTATTTCTCGCACTCGCACTAAATTACTTTATTTCTCGCACTCGCACTAAATTCATTTACTTTCCGCACTCGCACTAAATTACTTTTATGAAAAACTATAAAAAGAACCTTTACTTTATCATGTCTAACTAATTCCATAAAGGTTAGGATGTAAGGATCGTAATTAAACCAGTAATCCGTATAATTGTTCGTGGAAACACCTAAGGGCTATTTTATCTTTCAATCTAATTGTTTTTAACTATTTCAAAAACAGCCAAAAGCGCTTTGTCTAGTTCATTAGGAGTTTTTAGATTAAAAAGAAAAGAGATTTTAAAACGATTTTCGGACGCGTTAGGAAGTTTAGAGTCTGGTTCGTAAGAACCTCTTTTTGCTAAGAAGTCCAGGTTAAAATACTTTTCAACTTAGTTAAGATACTACATTTCTTAAAAATAGGTTTACTACTCTAACGCAGTACGCACCTTTTTATCCGTGACAATAGGAGGGGTTGATTAGAGAGTACAACTCGGTTTTGAATACGCGAAAGCGACAGTTCCTGTTAAATTAGTTCTTTTCAAAGGAGAAAACATCGCCCATAAGTAGTTCCATTAACAAGTACTGGATTATCATTGATTACGTGAATTACATTCGAGCCTGTCTTTTATTTATTATTTAAAATTATAATTTTATTTACCATTGCACCCTTCTTAAAACCCTTAAATTTAGTTGCCTTAGATACACACCATAACAACAGGTACGATAGATTGACACTTGGTCTCTGTGGATTCGACAATCTTTTATATTACTCTGACGTGTTCGTACACTTGCGAAAAACACGCATCAACTGCAAGAAGAAGTATATGTGTCACAATCTCTTGGATTTGTGAAAAAATCAGGAATGGGTGATGTATAAGTTACATAAAGCATTGTATGAACTAAAACAAGCTCCTAGAGCTTAGAATCTAAAATTTGTTTTATTTTTCAAGCTTTAAGGATTCAGAAAGTGTGATATGAAGTATGGTGTTTATGTTCAATATACTTCTGAAGGCAATATAATTATGGTGTGTCTCTATGTTGATGACATATTTCTAACAGGGAGTTGTTCAGAAGAGATAACTATGTTCAAGAAGGTTCTTATGAATGGTTTGAGATGACTGATCTAGGACATATTTCCTAGGGATGAAGACCATGTACTTTGAGAAAGGCATTATTTTGCATCAGCTGAAGTATGAACTTGAGCTTCTGAAGAGATTTGAGCTGCTTAATTGTAAGGATGTTGTCACACCTTCAAAAATAAATCACAAATTGGATTATGATCCTGAGGGTGATGATGTAGATGCTACAAATTTCAATCAGTTGGTTGGCTCTCTGAGGTATTTGTGTAATACCATACCCGATATTTGCTATGCAGTTGAAATGGTTAGTAGGTTCATGAGTAAACTGAAGTGGTCACATTACCAAGTTGCTGTCAGGATTCTGAGGTATATTAAGGGGACGAGTTTTGTTCCCTTCTGGTGAAATGGATAATTCAGAGTTGATGTATTATTCAGACTCTGATTGGTATGGATGCATAATTGACATAAGAAGTACTTCTAGATATTTATTTAAATATTTGAGAGGTCTTATTTCTTGGTGTTCCAAGAAGCAGAAAGTTGTTATTTTATCAACATGTGAATATGAATACATTGCAGGTGATGTGGTTGTATGTCAAGCTATTTAACTTCTGAATTTACTGTAGGATCTGAAGATTAAAGTAAACAAGCCTCTGAAGCGGATGATTGATAATAAGTCTGCAATCAATCTTACCAAGAACCAAATGTTTCATGGAAGAAGAAATAATATTAGGACAATGCATCTCTTTCTGAGAAGTCACATTTAGAATGGAGTGCTAGAAGTTATGCACTATAGCACCCAAAAACAGTCGACAAATATTCTGACGAAAGCGATCAAGACTGTTGAATTTCTCCCCTTGAGGGATGTAATTGGTGTTGTTAGTTCTGATTAGCTGAATATGAATAAAAGGATGATGTTAGAAGTAATTGATATCCAGTAGTAATATTAATTTTTGTTAAGCTTAACCTAACTAATGTAGGTTAGCATTTTGCCTATGTGACATTATTGTTTGTGTATATAAATAAGTGTAGTTGTCAATAAAGTAATGGCGTAACCATTTTACTGTAACAATTTTGCAAGAGTAGTGAAAGTTTTTTATTCAATTATCACTCTTCTATCTCTTCTTCCATATTCATCTTCTTCATCTTGTGTACCAACACTTAGGAACACCTTTTGTTTTTACTAATTAGTACAATGCTTTCAAATTTGTGGTGTCTGGATAAACAATCTTCCTCATTTTCTATTTGATGTGGAGTTTTAGTGAGACTCAGAGTACGTCCAAATATGCATTTTCGAAATCAGAGGAGTATTTTTAGATTTTATAGTGTTTTTCCACTATAGGGTGGTATAAGCAATTCTCTAAAATTAAACTTATGGGTCAAAACACCATCCAAAAGAGATCCATTATGAGTGGCCCAAAGAATAGTAAAATGAAAAAAGTGGTGTAAGACAATAATTCCTTCCCGCGAGAAGAGTGAGAAAACTGTGTCTGTGAGAGAGAAACCCGATCGAAAATGTTCCTCCGTGCGGTGGCGCGGCCATTGATGGCGAAGATAAAGCAAACAACAGGGATCGTAGGATTAGACGTTGTTCCCAACGCGAGAGAGGTGTTAATTGGACTCTACAGTAAAACACTGAACGAGATCCAGAAGGTTCCAGAAGACGAAGGGTATCGTAAAGCTGTTGAAAGCTTTACCAATCACAGGCTTAGGGTTTGTCAAGAAGAAGAAGATTGGGAGAAAATTGAAAGTCGTCTTGGTTGTGGACAGGTTGAAGAACTCATTGAAGAGGCTCAAGATGAACTCAAACTCATTGGACATATGATTGGTATATTTTTTTTCTCTCTTTCTTTTTTGCATTTGTAGAAAATTTGTTCGTTACGTATTTGTGTGTAATTTTGTAGAATTGTGTGAATTAGGTCTAAGGGAAAGACGCAAATGTGAATGTTTTTTTTCTCTGAAATTTTACAATTTTCTACTTACTTATGTCCTTTGTATATCATATCCATTATGTGTTTGTGATTTGCTATGTAGCAGGAATACCTTTGAAAAAAAGGCATGTCAGTGTCATGTCGTGTTCAATGTTAGTGTCTGTGTCCGAGTTTCATAGGTGATTTGTAACCAAAATGAATATAGGTACATGTGGTTACATTCATAAATTTAATTTTTTCGAATTCTTACGGGTGTTTGCTTGTCCTTTTGGATGTTGTGTTTAATGTATGTGATTGTGTGAATGCATAGAAATTGGAATGTACCACTCTTGCTGCAAGAACTACATCCGAAATTACTTTCCAGCGTTTGTAGGGACGCCACGGCACTCTAGAATAGTGAAATTTGAACAAATTGCTACTTTTTGCGAATTGCAATTAACAATATTGATTAAAAATCTCAATTAATCACCAAATTCAAACCATTTTACTATACTTCTAGTCATATACCCTTCGAACAACCTATTCTTGCGCATTCAGCCGCAACTGTACATAATTAGATAACCCATCTTGTAGATTACTTCAGGTGAATGAAATATCCTGGTTGAACAGCCATTCTATCATTCACAACTAGCTTCTCCGTTTCCCCGAGTCTTGACCTCTTTGTTTTTTCTCTGCTTTTTCTGTCCCCCTCTGTTTTGAGCCCCTCTCTTTTCCTATCTGTTTTTTGAGAATCTCTATATATATTTACACACACATATTCCTCTCTGAGTCTTTTTTCCAGAGCCACTGTAATGATCTAGGATTTTATTAAGCCCAAGTTTGATATGTCCATTAAGATTAATATTGGTGAGTCATTATGCTTTAGAAGGATTTAGATAGTGAGTAATTGTTTGATACCAATATTATAAATAGGTGATTGTTGAATGTAATTATCATCAATGAAATGAATGAAAAAGTTAGTTTTAGATTTATTAGCATCTTTTAGTGTAATTTTTCTTTATTTCTCTTACTACCAAAATCATATTCATAACAGCCACTCTGCCCTTCTATGATTCTGCAAGCTTTCCTATTTCTGTCATTATATGAGTCTTCTTTCAGTATATCTTAATTTGTTCATGGTTCTCATTTTTCTCTGTTTTTTATGGACCTTATGTTATGATGACTTATGAGGTTTGTCTTATGGTTCTATTCTCATTTGTAGTGTAAAATACAGGTTTTTTATGTCGATTTTGATAGACTTAAGTTTTAAAGATGTAGATAATTTTTTTTTTTTGTAAATGGTCCAAAAACAAAACTTCGAACATTTAGGATCACAATGTCATAGGAGCAAGTGCAATATATGTGTTACACTTTGGTGTGACTCCCTTCTTAATTAATGAGACTTGGTTGATGGTTAAAGTGTGTATTGTTTGTTTGGCTACATGTAGTTTAAGATTTTCAAGTCCAATGCTGGCTGTTTCATTCTATGAATTTGATTGTTATTGGTTTCACATTATTACAGATGCATTTTACTGTTGAATCCGGCTTTTGTTACACCTCAATAATCATTTGCATCTTGAGTTTTTCTTACTGCTTTACTTCTAATCTATATTTTTTTATATCCAAATCATCATTGTATGATAATCACTCAATTGCATAACAAAAATTAAGTTGAAACCTTTATTTCCAACTATTATGGTGGAAAATTTATGCATAAACTGATTAGGAAAAACTGATTTATTTTGACATATATTGAATTGCAGAATGGGATCCTTGGGGTATCCCCGATGATCACGAAATTGAGATGGTTGAAAATGATGCACCAATTCCGAAGCACGTTCCTCAACACCGACCTCCTCCTCTCACTAAGGAGTTTCAAGATACGTTAGAGGCACTCATGTCTCAACCAGGGAAGACAGAGAAGCTAGAGGAACTTGTGTCTAAATCAATAAAAGATAATGCTGCTGCAAACTCTAATGAAGAATCCTCAAAGCCATGAACTTCAGCTACATTATAACTTTGAATTCTTCTTTTGAATGTGCTTTTCCTTTTAAAGCAAGATTTAGAGTGCACCTTTTATTGCATTAAACTAATTTGTTTGTTCTAAGTAGTTTCAGATTCAACAGTCTTTCAGGGGCAAATCCTGAGTTTGAAATAACATGAAATAACTTAGTACTCTGTATGTATGCATGAAATGACTTTTATGTTTTGGTCAAATTAAAATAATGGTGCCCTCATTGTCATTTCATTAAAATTGTTTTGCTACTACATATAATATATCATTAACAATATTTGGTTTAAATACATTTGTACCATTATCCTTTTTGATTCTACATTTCTGTCCAATATGTATGCTTTAACTTGATGTCATTTTCCTTTTCACCATATCGTTTTGTTTTATTATGTTTACCTTCATTTATGACTTTCGTTTCATTGTTTTCATCATTTACTTCACCTATGTTTACCTATATTTATGAACGTGTTCATATTTACTTGTCGCTGAGGGTGCTTTTATGTTAACCACTTATGCTTAATATCTTAAACTTTACCATTATTCATTATACAAGGATTGAAGGATTGTATCAACTCAAATGAGGTAATTCAATCTAATTCTAAATATCTAATGTATGGTTAAAACATTGTCAATTCTATTATGTGGTTTCATTTTGGTCAAACTTTGGTAATGACTATGTCATAACTCATGCTTCACATGTTGCTGTATTGGACAAGGTGTTATCTACTCTAGCTGAAAATGAACATCATCCATGTGTATGTGTTCATTTCTTGTCTGCTCTGTCAATTCTGATATATCAGTAGGGATGGTACAATTTAAGGTTATGTCTGATCACTTCATTGCTAAGTATGGTGAACATGTATTTTTTTTTTTTTTTTTACATCTTTGAGATAATTTAGACGATCTCTTCTATATTGGGGAAATATCCTAAACCAAAATTTATGATTCTTAATCAGCTTTTGCAGATCACATTTACTACAATTGTCAAATGATTCTTTCAATTATGCATTTCTATGTACCTCAACATATGTTATATGTTTGTAACAGGACTCATACATTTTAAGTGAATTTTAAATCCATTTTCAACATTACACTTAAACTAAGTTTCAACTATTTAACTACCTTAAAAAATTAGAAAATTCTGTGTCAAAGTAAATATTGTTTAATATGTGAATCTTGCATTTTTCATTATGGTTATGTGCTATTCATTATTTCATAATTGTTGTGATTCATCCAAACACAACATTTTAAAATATAAGTCTGCTTTAAAATATAAGCATGCTTAATAAAATAAGGCTTAAATAGTCTTTTAGTCCCTGTAAGTTTGCAAGTTTTTGGTTTTCGTCCCTGAAAGTTTTTTTTTTCGGTTTAAGTCCCCACATTTCCAAAACGCTTTGGTTTTAGTCCCTACTGTGAGTTAGACGTTAAAAAAAAAGGGATGTGGCAGACGGTGCTTATGTGGCAGGTCGTTTGGCATTTCTCAATAATCCAAGTGGCATTCTCATTTACACATGTGGATTTGTCATTTTCCTACCACAAAATGGAACATGAAAGGTTATTTTAGCATTCTCACTATCGTCCCTACAAAGTTAGGTTTTCAGCCATTGAAGAGTTTTCAAGGAAATTGTCAAGTAAACTTCATACATTGAAGACGACGGGACTGACCTGCAGCAAAGGCCATCGGGACTGATCAACTTCAGGTATGACATTTATACTGAACATTCATTATGGAGGAAGGATGGTTAGGGATAGTGTGGTGTATTACTTAGGTGGGGTTAAACATGAAGTAGAGATAGACCCTGATAGGTGGAGCTATTTTGAAGCAACTGGTATTGTGAAAGATATTTGCAACCTTGAGGCCACTGATTATTCTCTATGGTGGTATAACAATGTATCGGGTAAACATGCAAGGCTAATTAGTGATAGGGATGCAGCTAATATTTATGAACATGCTGTTGAAACTTGTTGTAGTGTGGATTTATTTGTTGAGCATAAAGTTAATGATAATGTTGGAAATGTGAATGATAATGCTGGAAAAGTCAATGATAATGCTGGAAATGCTGATGAAACTGTCAATGATAATGTTGCTGCCAATGCCAATGGTGCTGAAAGTGAAGGAAATGCTGATGAAACTGCCAAGGTTGATGCTAATGCTGATAATCTTGATGACAGTGATGACAGTGATGACAGTGATGATAGTGATTTTAATTGTTTATCATTTGAGGACAGTGAGGAAGATAGGGCCCTTGGCAAGGATGATGGCTTTTTCTTTGCAGAGAAACCATCAAGAAGGATTAAGCAGATTGCAAGGAAACATAGGGCTACTCCAAAAAAGATAAGAAATGTTGGTGTTACTAGGGGTTCATCAAGTGAAGTTAGTGTTGATAATGACTTGGTTGACACTAATTATTTAAGTGAAGATCTAGGCAGTAGTGATCCTGATGCATCAGATAAAGAGGTTGGACCAAATTATCCTAGGTTTAAGATGGAGGAATTGCACAAGGATTACAAGTTCAAAGTTGGTTTGGAGTTTGTTTCCTTGCATGAATTTAAGGATGCAATAACTGAATGGTCAGTATTAAATGGAAGAGAAAAAGTTAGATAAGAAACTACCTTATGACTAGAAACTCTAACTTAAGAGAAAAAGTTGATAGGTGGGAACATAGGATAATGCCAAGACCTAGATTTAGGTTAGATAAAGAGGTAGAAAATGCTGGTAATTGGCTTCCAAACTGGTCTGGGGATACTATTTGGCAAGTTGAACATATCCATAGCAAACATAGTTTCATAGTTGACACTTCTAAAAGAACTTGTACATGTAACTTTTGGGAATTGGTAGGCATACCATGTAGACATGCAGTTGCTGCCTTAGGCTATAGAAACCAACCACCAGAAGACTATGTAGATGACTGTTATTCTAAAGAAACATATGTGGCATGCTATGATTTCAATGTTAGCCCAATTAATGGCCAAGACATGTGGCCTGAGGTTGAAACTGAGGAAATGTTGCCTCCATCCTACAAAAGAGGCCCTGGTAGGCCAAAGAAATTAAGGAGGAGGGAACCTGATGAAGACCCAAACAAGGTAAGGACACAGACATCTTATTGTTGTACCAATTGTGGTGGAAATGGCCACAATGCAAGAAGCTGTTCAGTTCAGGTGCAAGACCCTGAAGCTCAAAAAAGAAAGGTACCAACTTTGGTCCCTCTATTTTAATTTTATTTTTAATTTTGGTCCCCCAATTTTATTTTTAATTGTGCTACTCTGTTTGCAGAAAAAAACCAAAGAAAGGTCCACAGCCTCAGGATGAACCTCCATCTCAGCAACAGCCACAGCCTCAAGATGTACCTCCAAGTTCAGTTCAGGTGCCTGACCCTCAAGCTAAAAAAAGAAAGGTATGTATTCATGCTACAGACATGAATCATGTATTCTTACTATATGTATTGATTGTGCTACTCTGTTTGCAGAAAAAACCAAAGAAAGGTCCACAGCCTCAGGATGAACCTCCAACTCAGCAACAGCCACAGCCTCAAGATGTACCTCCAAGTGAACAACAACAACAACCTCAAGATGAACCTCCTTCAGAACAACAACAACAGCAAGATACACAATGTGATATGGACCAAGACTTTGAAATGCTTGCAGCAGATCTTTGTGCAGCTTTTGATACAACACAACCTCAACCCAATCTCAATGATCTCAGTTCCAAAATTCCATCTCCACCTCAAGTTGCTAGTGACCAGCCTCCAACTGTTGAGGTTCCACCTGTAATGGCTTCACAAGGAGTTAGTGACTCACAACCAAACTACATTCTCTCTGCACCTGTTCAAGAGGTTGTTCCTACACCTAAAGAACATGTTAATGCACTTCCTAAACAAAAGGTGAGTCTGTTATTAATGTTATTAATGTGTCTGTTTTCTGTTTTGTAAATTGGCATCTATGTATTTTCTTTAGCCTAATATATTATGTTTCTATTGTGTTTATTATGTCTTTCTAGGCAAAACAACCCAAACAACCCAAACAAAAGGTTGCAAGGAAGTTAGAGTTGAGGAGAAGTGATAGAACAAGGGTACTCAGGTGCAAGAAACTCAAGGGAGAAGGATGTAGCCCTGCACAACCATGGAAACTGTAGACATATGTTTTGACTGATACAATGGACTTGTTGTTTTGTATTATGTAATTTGATTACAGTTGAACCATTATGTTTTGATTACAAATGTTGTTTTGTATTATGTTTTGATTACAAATGGTGTGCTTTATGATACAATGTTACACATTAATGTGTATTTTGATTACAGTATTTTGATTACAAATGGTGTATTTTGATTACAAATGGTGTATTTTGATTACAGTATTTTGCACACATATATATGTACAAGGACCAAACTCAAAAAATACTTTATTATTACAAGGACTAAAAACAAAAACAAAAAACATAATGACAATGGGTGTATTTTGAGTTAAAGCATTGTTGTGATAAGTAATTGGTGTACTTTATGCACAATTCAAAAGAGGAGTAAGATAATTGCATACATAAACTAGCCAAAACCATAACATCTATTTCATTAATCATTTGGTACATGAACAAATGTCAAAATACATTAATTTTACAGGGACTAAAAACCAAAAACAAAAATACAGACACAAACAAATGAGATTCAGCACCATTTGTGATAAGCAAGGAAGAACCCCCATGACCCAAACAACAAAAACTTCAACAATGTCACTTTTCTTTTTTCCTTTTCCAACTTAATCTTCACTTTTTCCTTTTTTTTAACCTCAATATCCTTAACAAACTCCTTCAACATTTCAGAACACTCACAACCACTTGAAATTTTAAGATCACTGGCTGGATTTCGTTCTATTTCATCATCCCAAATGAACAACTTGCATCCAGACATTAACCCTGAGTTTTGACACTTCCAAAATCTTCTATTAGGATTTTCAACAGTTTTTGACATAAACAATTTCATTCTTCTGTTGCAACCACAAACTGGTGCTTGAACGTGATGAGATTGTGCAGAAGAAGAAGATGCCATTGGAGACGATAGGGAAGAAAGAAGAAAGCTTGAAGAAGAAAGACCACACTGTGATTCTATATTTTGGATTTGGTCCCTCTAGAATAAATAGGAAAATGACAAATCCACATGTGTAAATGAGAATGCCACTTGGATTATTGAGAAATGCCAAACGACCTGCCACATAAGCACCGTCTGCCACATCCCTTTTTTTTAACGTCTAACTCACAGTAGGGACTAAAACCAACGCGTTTTGGAAATGTGGGGACTTAAACCGGAAAAAAAAACTTTCAGGGACGAAAACCAAAAACTTGTTAACTTACAGGGACTAAAAGACTATTTAAGCCATAAAATAATAACATTGTTGCATCTTCGAGAACCTTAATGTTAAAATAGCTGAACTACTTTGTTGTTTTCTTTAGACTTAGTCTTTTGACCGTTATTAGTCTCTTTCTAGGAGTGTGCATGGTTGGTTATTTTTAGAAACCAAACCATAATCATTTTCAAACCATTTAAATGATTTGGATTCATAACCAAAACCATAATTTAATTAAAACCGGTTATAAATCAGTTATAAATTTGGTTATGGTTATATAACCGGTTTTTAAAAAAAAAATCAGTTTAAAAAAAAATCAGAAAATATATATATATTTTTTATTTTCAAAATTAAAAAATTTGAACTTTGGATAATAACTGGATTATAACTGAATCCAAAAAGCTTTATCCGGTTAATAACCATTTAATTATATCCGGATTATATGAATGAATAACCAAAACCATTAAAAATTAAACTAGTTAATATTCATTCAATTATATCAGGATATTTAAAATAGATTTGGATTTGGTTATGGATTTTGGTCTTACAATCGGATATTTTGTACACCCATAGTCTCTTCTCTGTATATTGTCTTTTTCTTTCCTTTTTTGACTAAATGAAAATAATAGAGTTTATTTTATTGGTTGTTTCTTTTTCTATTTTTTCTTTTATGCAAAATTAATTGTACAATGGTTAATGTGTCACAATAGTTAATGTGTTAACACGGTATCACTGATAAACATCTTTCACGCTTCCCATCATTTCCTTCGCACGTGAGTTTTTCTTATCTTCCCTTTCTTTTGTTTTCTGTACACGCGGCTTTTCGTCATTCGTGTATCCCTTCCTCCTCATCCAAAGCCTTATCCTTTTTCTTCGTTTCATCTTTCTTGCATTTTCTTTCGTTCTTCTTGTTTTCTCCATCCATGGCTTCTGACGTCGGTTCACCGCCACCCACACCCACACATGCCAAGAACTCCACCACCCACCGCTGCTCATCCAACAACTATAAAAAATACATGATGAATCCTTATTTCATGCATCCCAGTGATAACCCTGGGATTGCATTTGTTACTCCTCTCAATAACTCAACTACAATTATTGGAGTCGTTCCATTGTCGTAGCTCTCCGATCCAAAAACAAATTAGGCTTTCTTGATGGCACTCGCCCTCGTCCTGATGATTCTGATCCACTTACCATGGTGTGGGATCGTTGCAACACCATGGTCATGGCCTGGGTCACTAACTTTGTTGAACCAAACATTGCCCAGAGTATTCTTTGGATGGACACTACCTCGGAGAAATGGACGGAACTTCGTGACAGATACCACCAAGGTGACATATTTCGTATTGCTGAAATACATGAAGAACTATTCAATCTCAAACAAGGAGATCTCAACATTATCCATTTTTTTATAAACCTCAAGAAGCTTTGGCAAGAACTGGACAATTTTCGTCCTTTACCTACTTGTTCTTGTACCATCAAATGTTCCTGCTCACTCCTTTCCACCATCAAATCTTACCATGAAACCGATTACGTCATTCGGTTCTTGAAGGGTTTGAATGAGCAATATGCTCTGGTTTGTTCTCAGATCATGCTCATCAATCCTCTCCCTCTTATTAACAATGTTTTTTCCATGTTAATCCAACAAGAACGATAACTTCTTACACCTGTTGATGAAGACAAACTTGTGGCAAATTTAAATAAATCTTAACCATGTCCCTCTGACACGAATTCTAAGCCTAAAGATTCATCATATGGTCGTGGGAAGAACTTAAAGATATTTTCTTATTGCAATAAACCTGGGCACATTATTTAAGTTTGCTTCAAAAAACATGGTCTTCCACCATATCTCAAGAAGCCTCAGGTTAAAAATGCTCCTGCTACTACTGAGCAACCCAACAACAACTCAGGAATGGAGTCAGAAAAGATCAATACTCAACCCACTTTCACTGTAGACCAACATAAGGCTCTCTTGGCTCTTCTACAAAAAACTGCAACACCTAATGTTGCTCAAGTTCAACAATTTCATTTCACCATAAACAAAACTGCATGTATTCCTCCCACACCTTCTTCTTTGAATAATAACAATTACTAGATTCTAGACACAGGTGCCACATATCATGTTTGTCACTCTAAAATTCTTCTTTCACTATTCAATTAATCATTGATAAACTTCTTGATGGTGCCACTATTTCCACCAATCAATGTGGTACCATCAAATTTACTAAAGATTTTCATCTTACTAATGTCTTGTACATACCTGAATTTTTTACCAACATAATATACATCCCTAGACTTACTAATTCCCTAGATTGCACATTTCAATTTACCTCCAATCGTTGCACCATACAGGTGAAACATACCCGGAGGCCGATTGGTATAGATGATCTTCATCAAGGGTTTTACATTCTTAGCTTACCTCATTGCATTTCATCCACCAAACCTGTTTTTTCTTTTACTGATAATTCTAGCATTATAGATTGTACTTCAAACACTGATAACAAATGTAATTTGTGGCATTATAGATTGGACATCCTTCCCATGACATAGCCTCTCGTATTAATAAAATGTTTCATTTACATAATTTCCAACCACATAGTACTCCTTGTAACCCTTGTTTTTATGCCAAGCAAAAGAGACTCCATTTCCCCCATAGTATTACTCACTCCCATCATCCTTTTGATATTGTTCATATGGATATATGGGGACCTTATTCTACTGCTTCTATGTGTGGTTTTTGTTATTTTTTAACTATTGTTGATGATCATAGTAGATTCTACTGTATTTTTTTGATGAAACTGAAATCTGAAACTAGTTCTCTTGTTAAGTCTCTTGTTTCTTTTATACAAAACCAATTTAATACTACTACCAAAACTATAAGAAGTGATAATGTCCCTGAATCAAAACTATAAGAAGTGATAATGGCCCTGAATTTTTACTCAAATATTTTTATCAAACAAAAGGCATCATCTATCAAACTTCTTGCATTGATACTCTCCAACAAAATGGGATAGTTGAACGAAAGCATCAACATCTTCTTAGTGTGACTAGGTCTATTCCGTTTCATGCTAAACTTCCTAAAAAAATTGGGCTCATGCCCTTAATCATGCTACTTAATTAATAGATTACCATCTAAATATTTGCAATATAAATCTCCCTACACTGTTATACATAACACGGCTCCCAATTATGATACTCTAAGGGTTTTTGGTTGTTTAGAGTATGCTACCATTCCCAAGAATAAGACAACAAAACTTGATAGTCGTAGTAGAAAATGCATTTTCTTGGGACACAAAGATCATACCAAAGGTGATATTTTGTTTGACTTACACACCAAACAACTTTTCATATCCAGAGATAAAGTTTTCTTTGAAAACCTATTCCCCTATCAACCTACCCCTGCTACCTCTAATGGTTCACCCATCCAACCCTCTACTTTACCTTCTTCAAACTATAATCCTAGTCTGTTCACAAATTATGATTATATCAAACCTACCACACCTATACAAACTCCTCCACAATCACCAACCATTACTCCTATTGAGTCTTCTCCAACACTTTCTCCCACATCAAACCTTACACATCCTCCCAACAATTCCCCACCTGAGACAATTAGAAAATCCACAAGGCTTTCCAAACCTCCCAATTATCTCATTGACTATCACTGCTCTCTTCTAACAGGTAATTCCATCCATCAATTTCCAACTGCCTCAGGTACCATTCTTTATCCTTTGCATAATTTTTTGTCTTACTCTAATTTATCTAATCCTCATAAATTGTTTAATATTAAGTTATCCTCTCTAGAAGAACCTTCTAGCTATGCAAAAGCCATCACTGATCCTAATTGGATTAAGGCTATACAACAAGAATTATCCTCCCTCACTAAAACCAATATTTGGGACTAGTCCCTCTTCCTCCCAAACAAAACTATAGGTTGTAAATGGATCTTTAAGATCAAATTCCAAGCTAATGGGACTGTAGAACGCTACAAAGCTCGTCTAGTAGCCAAAGGTTTCAATCAAACTGAAGGGATAAACTACCTTGAAACCTTTAGTCTTGTTGTAAAATGACCACTATTAGACTTATTTTATCTCTTACTGCTTCTGATAATTGGTTTGTTCATCAACTAGATATTAATACATCTTTTCTTCATGGTGACTTAACTGAAGAAGTCTATATGAAAGTTCTCCCGGCCTTCCCATTAATCAGAAAAATATTGTTTACAAATTAAATAAATCCTTCTATGGTCTTAAAGAAGCTAACCGCCAATGAAACTCTAAATTAACCACCACTTTTACCACCCTAGGCTACACTCAATCCAAGGAAGACTATTCATTATTTACTAACTCTTCTAATAACAATTTCACTGTCATTTTGGTGTATATTGATGATCTCTTAATTGAAGGTAACAATATTCTGAGCTTAATCACCTCAAACAAGTTCTGGATTCTGCTTTTAGCATCAAGGACTTAGGCAATATCAAATATTTTCTTGGTTTTGAAATTGCTAGATCAAAAGCTGGCATTTTTCTCTATCAAAGAAAGTACAACTTGGATCTAATCAATACTGCATGCCTCTTAGGAGAAAAAGATGCCACTACTCCTATGGACCCTACTAACAAACTCACCATCACTGATGAAGACAACTTAACTGATCATACAAACTTCTGCATATTGATTGTTAAGTTATTATATTTGACTCACACACGCCCTGATATAAGTCACTCTGTCTGCAGGTTTATCCAATTCATATCTAAACCATCCATGATTCACCAATAGGCCGCTCTAAGGATATTGCGTTATATAAAAAATGCTCCAGGCCAAGGACTCTTCTCCAAAGCTGAATCTACTCACTAATTATTTGGCTTCTCTGACTTAGAATGGGACTCGTGTGCTGAAACCCGCAAATCAACTATAGGTTTTTGCTTCTATCTTGGAAGCTCTCTTATCTGTTGGAAATGCAAAAAGCAACCTGTCGTCTCCAGATCATCATCAAAGGCAGAATATCATGCTCTCGCCAATACTACATGTGAAGCTCAATGGTTTTTATTCCTCCTTAACGACTTGCACATCTCTCACACACAACTTGTAACCATTTTTTGTGACAACAATTCAGCAATCCATATTTCCATTAACCCTGTTTTCCATGAAAGAACCAAACACATAGAAATGGATTGCCATATAACTCGAAACAAAATTCAAGACAACACCATCCATCTTATGCCAATCTCATCAAACCAACAAGTGGCTGATATATTCACTAAACCTCTCAACCTTTGTCTCTTCTCCAATCGTGTTACCAAACTTGGAATGCTCAATATCCATTCTAGTTTGAGGGGATGTTAAAATAGCTTAACTATTTTTCTGTTTTCCTTAGACTTAGTCTTTTGACCGTTACTAGTATCTTCTCTATATATTGTCTTTTCCTTTCCTTTTTTTGACTAAATGAAAATAATAGAGTTTATTCTATTGGTTGTTTCTTTTTCTACTTTATCTTTTCTGCAACATTAATTGCACAATGGTTAATGTGTGACAATGGTTAATGTGTTAACACTTAACACATGTCATTTTTTTTCCATATACTTCTCTTAAAGTGCAATGTTTTGTAGTATTATATTAGCAAAAATAAACAAGTCTCATGAGTTTCTGGTTTTTCAACATTGCAACAGTAAAGCAAGAGAAACACATTTATGTGGAGTTTCTGATTTTTTTCCCAATTATCCATCATTTAGACGTAATTCCAATACACCAGATGCTTTTAACAACTTTGGCACAACCACTGCCTTTCCCCATATTTTGAACATTGTGATGCAACAAATGGAAGTACATCTACCTTTTCAATCAACCGTACTACAATGACCAACATGTTTCTAAGAGTTTTTTTTCATAGTGTATAATTATTTGTTGCATAAAAATTAATGAAATTCAATCATGGGAGATATTAAGTTGAACTCTAGTATAGTTGAAGGGTAGTTTCTGGTTCGACATAAATTAAGCATGAGGTTGAAGTCTATTCGCATGTTGTTCTCGATGTAATACGTGTTGTAGTCGAAGTTGTTGTAACATGCATCAGTCAATATTGTAAGTTTTGTTATCATGTTGAATTAAGTCTTGCTTGTAAGCTCAATTGGTTAAGTTATCTTGTACCTTAAATTAGCTTGTAATGAGTAATTGTTAAAAGGACCATTAGGTTAGTATGTTAATTTTCTTATAAATAACATGTTAGTCTCTCATCTTGAAAAAAGATAAAATCTTAATTCAAGAGAGATAGGTTATTTTTTATTCTTGTATAATTGTAATCTTGTTTGATAGAGAAAGGAAAGAATAACAGTTTATAATCAAATTCTTGTTCTTATCCTTGTGTTTCCATAAACCCTAACCCTTGTGAGTTTCTTGATCCTAAAGAAATCGATTATACTTTGTTATTCCAGTATCGTTTTTCATAACAAATTGGTGCGGTGGGCATGGAGGAAGATGCCATCAACAAAGTATGAGATTAAAAAGTTCACCAGAGTGAACGATTTCGATCTGTGGTGCTTGAAGATGAAAGTCCTACTGGTTCAGCAGGGTTGTTTGGAAGCGTTGAAGGGAGTGACAACCATGAACATTGCGTTAACAAAAACTAAAAAGATGGTCATGATAGAGAAATCCCACAACATAATATTGTTTCATCTTGGTGATAAGGTTCTCCGACAGGTATCAAAGGAGGCGACGATGTCAGGGTTATGGTTGAAACTTGAAAGTTTGTACATGACCAAAGAATTGGTGAGTCGAATCTACCTAAAGAAATCTTTGTATTTATTCAAGATGAGTGAAGACAAAGTGTTGACTGAGTAGTTGGATATATTCAACACGCTGATTCCTTATCTTGAAAATATTGATGTGAAGATCGATGATGAAGATCAAACAATATTATTGTTGTGTGTTTTGCCCAAATCACATGTTCACTTCAAAGAAACTCTCTTGTATGGAAGGGAGTCATTGACCTTTGAAGATGTTCAACATGTCTTGTACTCTAAGGACTTGAACAAACGAAAGGAGCATAAACCTTCGACGGTTGGTGAAGGTTTGACCGTTAAGGGAAAATTCTTGCAAAAAGAAGGTAAGTTCGACATGAAGAAAGGTAAAAGTCAGCATAAGTCTTATAGTGGTAAGACATCTAGTATTAGATGATATCGTTGTAAGAAGGAGGGTCACATAAGAAAGGTGTGCCCTGAATGTTTGGAAGATCATGGAGGTAAGGATAATGGAAATGCATCCATTGTTCAAGATGATTTCGACTCATATGACATTCTTGGGGTTTCAAGCGGCGACTCAAGAAAAGAGTGGATTGTGGATTTAGGTTGCACTAGGCACGTGACTCCTAACAAAGATATGTTTGACAAATTATGTGATCAAGATGGTGGATCAGTGTTGTTGGAAAACAACAAAGCCTGTAAGACTACATGTATTGGATTTGTGATATTCAAACTCCATGATGAGTCAATAAGGCTATTGACTGAAGTCAGGTATGTACCTGATTTAACGAGAAATTTGATTTCTCTTAATGAGTCCGACAAAAAGGGATACCTTTTTCAAGGAGAAAAAATATCATAAGAGTCATGAAGGGTCAAAGAATGTCTTGAAAGGCGTGAAGAAACAAGACTTGTATACCCTTGAGATTGAAGTTGTAAGTTGTTTGAAAAATGTTGCATCGACAAAACCGTTGTCGAAGACAGAAATTTGTTACATGAGATTAGGCCATGTCAGTGAAATGGGTCTGGTCGAACTGGGGAAACAAAATCTGCTTGGTGGAGACAAAGTCGAAAAGCTAAAATTTTGTGAACTCTGTGTACTTGGAAAGTCTTGCTGGGTGAATTTAAACAAATGCAAACAAAGAACACATGGATCCCTTGATTACATACATGGTGATCTTTGGGGGTCTGCAAGGTGTCCATCACATTCAGGCGCAAGGTATTTTATATCCATAATTGATGATTATTCCATAGAGATATGGGTATTTATCCAGAAGACTAAGGATGAAACTTTTGAGAATTTCAAAAGTTAGAAGACTCTGGTCGAAAATCAGACTGACAGAAGGGTCAAGAGGTTGAGAACCGACAATGATCATAAATTTTGCAATGAGGCGTTCGACAACTGTTGTGCTGCCTCAGGTATTACAAGGCACAAATCTACTGCAGATACTCCACAACAAAATGGTTTGACAGAAAGGTTAAATCGAACTATTTTGTAAATAGTTTTATGCATGTTGACTAGTGTTGGGTTAAAGAAGGTGATTTGGGTTGAGGCTGTTTCGAAAGCAATATATCTGATAAACAAATGTCCTTTGATTGCGTTAGATATGAAAACACCCAAAGAAGTTTGGTCGGGACATCCACCAGATCTCGACAAATTGAGAGTATTTGGCTTTGTGACCTGTGCTCACATTAGGAAAGATAAGGTCGAACCTAGAGCTATGAAATGCATATTCATGGGATATCCTGAATAAGTCAAAGCTTATAGGCTATGGTTCCTAGAGCCAGGTCACAAAAGGTGTATCACCAGTCGATATGTAGTTTTCAATGAAGCTGATATGGCCTTCAAGAAAAATAATGATGCTAACGAAGAGCTGGAACAGGGAGAGATTCCTATTGAGGTGAAGCATAATGATGCTGAAGTGCATAACCCATATGAAGTTAAAGAAGATGAGCAGGATGCTATAGAGACTGAGGAAACTGTCGATTACTACCTAATGACAAGATATAGGTCGATAAGAGTCATCAAGCCTCCTTAGAGACTTGGGTATATAGATCTTATAGCTTATGCCTTAATCTTTGCAAGTGAGGTTCTAGACGAAGAACCTAGAGATTATAAGAAAGTTATGAGGAGTCGAAATAACAATGAATGGCTGAAGGCCATGGATGATGAGATGAACTCTCTTCATGATAACAACACATGGAAACTGATCAAGAAACCTACTGGATCCATGTTAGTCAGTTGTAAATAGTTTTAAAAGTTAAGGAAGGAATCAAATGAGTGACGTTAAGGAGATACAAGGCAAGGTTGGTCGCAAGGGATTTCACTCAAAAAGAAGGTGCCGACTTCAATTATTTATTCTCTCCTGTTGTGAAGCACATGTCCATTTGAATGTTGCTTGCCACAGTGGCACAAAATTAACCTTGAACTGGAACAGATGGATGTGAAGTTTGTGTTCTTGTATGGTGATTGTAGCGGTAAAAAAACATGAGTGTAAGCTATTGGTTAACTTAACTCAAAGTAAACAGAGTCGCCACCGCACTTTTATTTTATTCCAAGAGGAAAAGGAAAAAAAAGCGAATAAATCCTAATGAATCTAAAAGCAAAAAGCTAAAGAAACACAACAGAGAAACATGTAAGGGGATATGTTACACAATGGGAAGGTTTTACGCGCCCAAAATGTCTGTGGTACTCCACGGGAGCCCTTTGAAAAATTTAGTGCTTTTGGTTTGAAAAGGGTTTGTAAAATATGAGTGGATGGATGAGAAAAGAATTATTTTTAATATTTTTGTGTTTGGAGAGGTTTACCACCTCATGCCTACGTACCCACAAAGTGCAATGCAAGATCAAAACCCCGTAGTTCGTGGTACAAATAGTGAAAAGGGTGGGTTATGATTCATTTTATTAAGTGAAGAGAATTTGTCATCTTCAAGTGGATGACCAAACAAACTACCATGAGAATGAAGGCATGGACTCATACATCATTATGGGGAGGGCGCCAACTCGGATAAAATCAATGAGTATGCCACTAAACCCCCACAAATGACAACGGACTCAATTACATCAAACTACAACCATGGAGATTGAGAGACTTGCACACGACTAAAGAATAATGACTCATAATCGGCACTCTTTAAAAGAAAATAAACAAAAGTGCACAAAGGAACAAAACAAATTGAATGAGTTTGATTCTTTTTTATTTTTTTGAATTAAGGTCAACATGATTAGATTCATTGATTTTAAAAGAAAAAAAAAGAGTAAAAGCCACTTGACAAAAGTCAAGGTTTTGGTTTGTTAAAGAGGTGATGATTTAAAAAGAAGGAACCCTTTGAAAAAGGGAGAAGGTTTTGAAAATTAAAGAATCGGAGGAGATGAAGGGACTATCCTAAAAAAAGAAAATAAGGAGATAAGGGAAGAAAGATCTAACCAAACTTGATGACATTCCAAATTATGAGCATAAGAGTTTCATCCTTATGAGCTAGCAAATGGCCAAATAAAGGCTAAATCCAACTTCATGAAGATCAAATCAAGGGGAAGGGATCCTAAAATCTAAGTCCAAAAATCTTCATTTCAATGCCAAGGATAGTAACCAAAAGTCCACAAGTTAAAGTCACAAGTCTTCTAGAAGTTTAATCCTTTATTAATGTTTTTTGGTGTCCAAATGGACAAAAGGAAAATCAACAACAAAAATAATAAGAACAAATAATAAACATGATATGGATGAATAAAGCAAAATAGAATAAAGACAATAAAAGTGCAAGAAATTAAATGTTAGTAACAAAAAGAAATTAAAGTGCAAGAATCTAAAATATTAATAGTAGTAATAGTATAATAATATTTACATAATAATGGTATGGTGAAGTTAATCAACCACAACCAAAAAGAAAGAGTAACCAAAAATCGAAGGCAACCGGATCCGCTTAGCATCTTACACTGTAGCGATTAATCAAGGCAAACCGAACCGAATTCAATGAAATTTGAAAGGCGATTGGGAAACCCAAAGCACCTACGCATCAAAAGTTCACAAGTCTCGATTCTTAATGCAATATGATTAACCACTTTGGGATTACACGATCAACAAGAGATCCGGTCCACGAAAGTGCAAGTACCCAATTAGATTTTTATTCCGAAGTCGGGACACATTTAGGTCTATGTTAAGTAATCGTCGAGTAATTTACGAAGTAATTACCCTACAAATGAGGTCGGCCACCACCAATTAAGGTGCATAATGTTAGTGCTAATGCATGCGAGATAAACGATATGTAAATCGTTATCCGGACGCGATACCGCATAAAACTAAAGGTGAATACCAAATTGAGCCGCACTTATGGTATTCTTCCATCCTTAAGTTCAATCACTCTTCTTGGTGGATTCAAGCATGATAATGTATCACTAATACAAAGTACCTTAAATGAATTGAATAATCCACTTAAAGGTAGTTTTGAATTAATAAATATTAACTACTCTAATCTACACCCAAAGTTCATTGAAATTAAGGAGAAATCACTCCCAAAAGTGCTTCCCAAGGTAAAAATAAAAAGGAGGAAGAAGAAGAAGAAAGAGGAACCAAAAAGGTGCTTGAAACAAGCCAAAAACACCATTCTGACTTGTGTTAACCGGTTAACCAATTGGTTGGTTAACCGGTTAACGCAAGCATATTTTGAATAATTTGTGTTGTTTTTAAACTGGTTAACCGGTTAACCAATTGATTAACTGGTTAACGCTGTACCAGAGGCTAAAAAATGCAGAAAATTCAGCACGATCCATTTTGAAACCTTTTCTCAAACATTGGATGATCATGATCTGAATTTGCATGAATTTTAAAACCAAAATACAGTGGAATCCCTGCAATCAAACAACAAATAAAGATCCAAAGGATCTAGAATCAAAGGCACCAAAGATCTACATCTTGAATGTTGATGGTGAATATGGGTTTATGGAGGAAGATGAATTACCAAAAGCTCTTCTTCAAATTGGACCAACACAAGCTTAGATCTACTGAAATTGATGAACAAAAGAATGAAAGGATGAAGGTTTAGCTCAAGTTAAGAAAAAATTCAATGTGAATTCTTGATAACTTAAAAAGAAAGAAAGTGAGCTTTTGAGAATTTTGGTGTTGGGGGAGTAATTTGCAAGAGGTTTTGTGGCTATCAAAAGCTTGTGAAATGAATGAAATTGTTGTCCTATTTAAAGGCCTTAGGTATGGAAATTTGGTGGAATGGAGCTTGCTTTGGTAGGAAATGATCAAAGTGATGTAGAGAAATCAGAAACCAAAGGATCTAGAATATTCTAATTAAATCAATGATCTAAGGGTGCTGAATTTGAATAAAAAATTCAAATTTCGCACTGGTTAACCGGTTAACCATTTGGTTAACCGATTAACCATGCTGAAATTTGATTTTTTTTATTCAAACATGGTTGCTTGTTTGTTTAGGCCCGATTCTTGTTGTGCGTCGAAGAAATAAACACACGAACCTTGGAAATCCTTTGAATGAATCAATTAACTTGGGAAATCCTTGATCAGATAAAGATTTGAATTATTTGCGGATCAACTTCGACTTTTTTCTGTGAAATTTCGCTCGAGCTGCAGGATTACTATTTTTGGCATTTTCAATGGTTCCTCTTCCTGAAACAAATGTTAGCAAAAGGAAACAAAATATTTTTGGATTTTGATTAATGGTTAGTAAACATAAACAAATAATGTAATTAAAGACAACGGTAATCCCCTGCGAGGCATAAACCTAACCCGAGAATAACCGATTAACCAATGCGATCTTGTTTGTATGCAAGATGCAGATGAAAATGCAAAGAAAACTTAGGGCAAAAATTAGGGTTCAACAGCTGCCCCTATTTAAGTTTCTTCAATCTGAAGATATGAAGATTGGCATCTTCGTCTCTGCAAGATGGGAGAGACTTAAATACAGAAAAACCAAATTTTTGTCCTAAGAGAACATTATATGATATGTATATGATACGTAAACCCAAGATCTCTGTGGGGAACATACGACCACCATAGGAAAGCAAAAGCTTGGGGACACAAAAGAAAATCCTGTCGGGGAAAACAAAAGACACCAAAAGAATTTCCAGGAAAATAAATCACTGGATAACTGACTCTACATGGGGAAAAGATATGATATAATCAAAGTAAAGGGGTCAACGAGGAAGAGCAAACGCTCTGCCGGGGAATATCAACCAAACAAAGTATTTGAGTTCAACAATGGAAGAATACTGAGTTGGGAAAGAATCAATAACTACCGGTTTACTGGGTAAAAGATATGAAAATAACAGACACAACTATCGATTTACTGGATATGAGAAAAACAAAGAGGGATAACCTCCATTACCTTTTTACTGGGTAGAAAAATTATCAACTACCTAATTTACTGGGTAGTGTCACAACAAAGGGGAACAACTTCTATTACCTTTACTGGGTAAAAAGAAGAACTCTCAACTACCAGATTTACTGGGTAGGAGTACAAGCAAAAAAGATTGATTAATTTGGTAATATTACCCACTATCAAAAAATTGATAGCTTAATTCCAAAGTAATATACTCAAGCTGGAGAAAATATTGCCCACTATCAAACAATGATAGCTTAATTCCAAAGCAAACATTACTCACGAAAAGGGACCAAAATTCAATCCAAGAACAAATTGGAGAGAAACGGTCAAACAAGACTCATCCCGAGGAGTAAATATCTCAACTGGGGAAGTTCCATCCAGATAATAAACTAGGGAGGAAACTGAATCAAAATCATCCACGAGAAGCAAACTCAGTGGGGAAATAGAAAGGATAAAAAATTTCTACTTAAGGGTTGACACTCTAAACTTGAGAGGAAAACCACACACACACTTTGTGAGGAAAAATCACACCAAAGAGCGGGGAACAAAGATAAATGCAAGAATGCAAGAAAACCATGCTATGCTTATGCATATGAATATGCTGACAAAACAGACGTAAAGATAAGAAACGGGTGACATAAACACCACAACAACCAGATACTCGCTAACCAGGGCAACAAGGCCGAGGACCATGCTGGAGATTCGATTCGAAATCCTGCAGGGGAATATCAAAAAAACATCAAAGGAATAAAATCCAACTACAAAGCATAACTTGGACTAGGGAAAACAATTGCTAGGGATCCAGTCCACAAAGCAATATTCAAGAATCCATAAAAGGATAACATCAGAAAATTCCACTCTGAGTGGATAACATGTCAGAAATATCTCAACAACTCAAAATCTTCCATACTCTGGGGGAAAAGGGAAATGTCCCTGTTAAACTCTTATGGGGACGAATATCTTCATAAATCCGTATGAGGAAATGAAGTAAAGACCTTCCAGTGATGCAAATAAAGCATAGCCTACTGGAGTATCAAACATCAATCATCAACTCTGCATAGGAATACCACCTTGCTAAGGAAAGGTAAAAATCTGTCGGGGATGGGGAATACTTCCACGATCCATGCTGGGGACAGAAATGTTGTTAATCAAACTCCTGCAAGAAATAATCATCATACTATTCCTGCTCCATTCGGGGAAAGAGTTATACCATGCTCACTCTGCTTGGGGAAGGAGTTACGCCACTCCTGCTATGCTTAGGGAAAGAGTGCAAAACATTCCAAAGATCAAAAATAGAGATCTGCTGGAAACCATCACACGCAGACTTACTGGGGATCTATGAAAATCTTTCATCACTGAACGTTTGGACCTTTCGACCCACGGGGGGATACCAGAAGTTAACATCATAGCAAATCACAATTACGAGGGATTTTAAATCAATAATCACCAACAGGTGAAAGAAAACCTCTAAACTGATTGATATACCCATACTTTTATTGAGGGATGCAACCAACTTATGTTGAGGAGCAAAGACTCGGCCGAGGGCTTCCAAGACTTTTCAAGTCAAGGGTAAACTACTGAGGAACAGATCAAACCCCAACTGGGGATTTTCTAGGATATATCTTCCAACAACTCTTTTGGGGGAAAGGAACATAATTAAGAGTATTTACAATCCTTGCTCATGATGGTTGTTGGGGAACAAAACATCATTAACATCGACATGCCAGGACCAATCAAAAATTCCTTAATGACACAAACGGATCAAACCCTGCTTTGGGAGAGACAAGTTACACACATCCGGACTTTACCATCCCTGGAACCACTATTGATATCCTTTCTTTGTTCACAAATCAAGAGAAAATGTTTTTATAATATTCAAAGATTAAATTTATTAAATTTGTTTCAAAAATCATCATCAAAAATAAATTGAAATTTTGTAAACAGAAACAATATAAAGAGTTTCAAACAATTGGATAAAAGCTCAAATTTATTGATAGAATGGTAGTCAGCAAATGGCGGGACTCCATATATCATTACAAGTTTGAAAAATGGTAAATACATGGAAAAGGGCTACATTAAAATACAATGATCACTATTCTCCCTATCAACTTTGAATTCCACTGTGCCCTAAACTTCAGTCAAGGATGAGTGAATAAGAATCTTTGATGGGCAATTCTTCTGAGGGATAGAACCTGAAATCCTCGGTCGTTTCAAGTGATCTAATCTGTCTATGCAGTTACTTGCCATGATCCCTAACTTTTGCCTAGATTGCCCTTTCGGGTTTTCAATCTACCAGGATAATTATTTCTGTTTTTGTCTCTAATTTTTGCCTGGACCGGCCTTTCGAGTTTTCAATCCACCGAGACGCTCATTTTTTTGCCTAAGCCGCCCTTTCGGGTTTTCAACTTAGTGAGCTGTTCTTTTATTTATTTTTTAGGCGAAGTATTTCTTGACTTCATCCGCATTCACAGGACGAGTGATCTCCTCACCATCCATAGTTGCAAGAATTAATGAACCGCCAGAGAAAGCTTTCTTGACAACATATGGGCCATCATAGTTCGGAGTCCACTTGCCCCAAGAATCTGTAATGAAAGACTGGATCTTTTTGAGCACGAGGTCGCCTTCTCTGAATACAGGAGGTTTGACCTTCTTGTCAAAAGCTTTCTTCATTCTTTGCTGGTACAACCGATCATGACATAAAGTTGTTATTCTCTTTTCCTCAATCAAATTCAACTGATCAAATCTACTCTGACACCATTCAGCCTCAGTTAACTTGGCTTCCATCAGAACTCTCATTGATGGGATCTCAACTTCAACGGGGAGCACTGTTTTTGTACCATAAACAAGTGAGAAAGGGGTTGCCCATATTGAAGTGCGGACAGATGTACGATACCCATGCAAAGCAAAAGGGAGCATCTCATGCCAGTCCTTATATGTCACAACCATCTTCTAAATGATCTTCTTAATGTTCTTATTCGCAACTTCAACAGCCCCATTCATCTTCGGTCTATAAGGAGAATAATTATGGAGTTGAATCTTGAATTCTTCACAAAGCTCTTTCATCATCTTATTATTCAAGTTCGAACCATTATCAGTAATGATTTTATTTGGAACACCATATCTGCAAATAATGTTATTCTTGATAAACCGAACCACAACTTGCTTGGTCACATTAGCATACGATGCCGCTTCCACCCACTTAGTGAAGTAGTCGACTGCCACGAGAATGAAACGATGTCCATTCGAAGCCTTGGGTTCAATCATACCAATCATATCAATTCCCCACATAGATAAAGGCCACGGGGAAGAAATTACATTGAGATGAGTTGGTGGCACATGAATCTTATCAGCATACACTTGACACTTATGACACTTTTTCACATACTTACAACAGTCAGATTCTATTTTCAGCCAATAGTAACCTGCTCTCAACATATTTTTAGCCATTGCATGCCCATTAGCATGAGTACCAAAAGATCCTTCATGAATTTATTTCATTAACATGTCTGCTTCGTGTTTATCCACGCATTTGAGCAAGACCATGTCAAAATTCCTCTTATAAAGCACATTTCCATTTAGGAAGAAATTGCTTGCCAATCTCCTCAAAGTCCTCTTATCTTTATCGGATGCCCCAAGTGGGTATTCCTGACTCTGGAGAAAACATTTAATATCATGATACTAAGGCTTGTCATCATGGACCTCTTCAACTGCAAACACATGAGCTGGTCTTTCAAGCCGCATCATCCTGATCATGGGAACAACATTCCACTAGTGTACCTTTATCATAGAAGCTATAGTTGCTAAAGCATCTTCCATCTGATTTTCATCACGAGGCACATAATGAAATTCAACTTTAGTGAAGAAAGTTGATATCCTCCTGGCATAATCTCTATAAGGGATCAAGTGGGGTTGATGAGTTACCCACTTACCCTTGATCTGATTGATTACCAAGGCATAATCTCCATACACATCAAGATATTTAATCCTCAGATTAATAACTTCTTTAAGACCCATAATACAGGCTTCATACTCAGCTTCATTATTGGTACAAGGAAAGATCAGCCTTGCAACAAAAGGAATATGTGAATGTCGTACCTCGAAAAAAATACGATCCTCGGGATGGGACGCGGAAAGAAAACAACAGAGTCGCAACCTAATTCTATTTATTCTAATTAAAGAAAAGGGAGATATAGATACAACCTAAATAGGATAAGAAATGGTTTATGAAACCAAATTCTAAGTTCGGGAGTCGGTTATGCAAGGGGAAGGTATTAGCACCCCTCACGTCCGTTGTACTCAACGGGAACCTCTTAGCTTAACTATGCGATTAAATGTTGATCTAAGTCTTTGTCTTCTAAATGTTTGTTAATATGTTTGTTTTAAAAGGAAAAGAAAGTTTTTAAATTATTATTAATGTTACGGGGAAAAGATTAAAGTTTTTTATTATGGTTCCGGAGAGATAGTTAATTTTTTTATTATTGTGCTCGCGAAGGATTAAAATCCCCGTGCCTACGTATTCCCTTGTGCAATGGGGAAGTCAGAGCTTCGTAGTTCGTGCTACTACGGTTTGTGATTTTTAATGGAATGATTGTTTAAAACGCATTCTACTGCTAAGCGTTGGCTTATACTCGCGGCGGAGGCTAAAGCGCTAGCTTGTTTGCGAGATAGAAATATTTAAACAATGTTCGTTTAAAGAAAAGGTGTTTGACCTTTGTTAAGTGTTTTAAAACGAAAGGCGAATGAAGCACAACTCGAGGGCTAGCCTCAAGAGTGATTGCATTCAAGGACCCGTGGAGTGCTGGACTCCAGAGTTCAGTAATTCGTTGATTAATTGTAAAGTGATTTGCGTTTGTTGGTGAATTTTAAGTTGTATATCCATTGTGAAAGGGCGAACGAATTACAAATCGAGGGCTAACCCCATCAGTAATTCAATTCAAAAACCCGGGGAATGCTAGATTCCTGAGTTTAGTTCTTTCACGATTTTAATTAGAGATTTACATTTTGAAAACGAAAGAGCGGATGAATTACAAATCGGGGGCTAGCCCTAACAGTAATTCAATTCAAAAACCCGAGGAATGCTAGATTCCTGAGTTTAGTTCTTTCATTATTTTAATGTGTTAATTAAGAGTTGATTGTTTGAATATTTGTTTAAAAATGACTTAGGGTTTAATATTTTAGAAACGAAGGAATAAATGAAACACAACTCGAAGGCTAACCTCAAGAGTGGTTCATTAAAGAACCCGCGGAATGCTAGATTCCAAAGTTCAGTTCCTCGTTAATTAATTAAGATGCGATAAAGATCGTGTAGATGGCAGTCACATAGTGACCGACTTACGTGTGTGAAGTGTAGGCGAGAATATTTTAATTGATTAAATGAAGTGGATTCTAATCCTAATTCCTAAAGGTGTTCCTGATAATACTAAATCGAATAAATAAAGGCGAAAAAAATAAATTGCGTTTAAAAATAAACGGGAGAGGGATACATGATAATTTATGCGGGATTACGAAGAAATAAAATATATCGTTGTAGTTTGCCCAAGAGGAAGCGTGTGTGCAGTGTATGAATTAATCGGAATCGTTAGTATTAAATATTGTACAAAAAAATGCAAGAAATAAAATAAAATAAATAAATATACTAAATAAAGTGAAATGAATTATAGAGATAGAATAAATTAAATAACATGAAAATAAAATAGATAAATGGCCTCATATTGGTCACGATTAATCGGAAACGATTTATCGTGGCCTTTTGTGATATCATCGGCCGGAAGAACAAAATAAATTAGAATCAAATAGTTCACTATTATGTTTTTTGACATGTTTTTTAAATAATAATAAAAATACTAAAACTAAACTACACTAAGAGTTAGAAAAAAATGAAATAATAAAATAAAGATCTAAAAAAAGATGGATTAATACAAATAAATCAAAATGAAAGTTTTATAAACTAAAATATAAATAAATAAATGACGGATAATACTCACAAACTCCAAAGCTAGCAAAGGTTGAACTTGTTGTGTAGAATAAAGTGAAGGTATTTTGATGGAGGTTGTTGTTGTGATGAAGATGGTGAATGTTTATAGGTATTGTGTAAGTAAAAAAAAGAATTTGGACTTTGAAAAATATGTAATGAATATGCTAGATTTTGAGAATTTAAGGGTATTCTGTTAGTCTCAAATGAGAGAAAGATAGATCTTATTTATAGTGTGAATGAGGTAGGAGTGTTGATGTGGCAATCCATGTGACTTTATGAGAATGATTTTTGGTCATTGATAATTCGAAGTTGGCAATCCATGTGTGTCGCTCCCGGGATTTTCATCCTAGTACAAACGCGAAAGTGGCGCGGAAAGGTTAGAGTCGCCAGCCAGACATTTTTATCCCAAAGGAATGAGAAAGATAATGTTGCACAAACCTGAGGAAGAAGGAAAGGACACGGTCCTGCGAACCAAAGATCTGAGTTCGGGAGTCGGTTACGACCTGGGAAGGTATTAGCACCCCAGATCGTCCGCCGTACCCGACGGGATCCACGCTTGCTTGTTTTGCTTCAAAGGGTGAGAAATAATATGCTGTTTGAATGGATAAACTGCTAACTGGAATGGAAATGAGAAAAGGAATTAAAAGAGAATGGAAAGAAAGGGGGAAATGTAGGGAAAATAAAGAATGTGCTCGAATGGGCC
Source organism: Lathyrus aphaca (assembly GCA_963966055.1). Taxonomy (NCBI): domain Eukaryota; kingdom Viridiplantae; phylum Streptophyta; class Magnoliopsida; order Fabales; family Fabaceae; genus Lathyrus; species Lathyrus aphaca. The sequence goes on along the minus strand of OZ014519.1, from coordinate 738,167,836 downwards.
CTACCCCACTGCCTACGTACCTCATCGGGATAAATGAGGATCAGAGACGCCGTAGTTCGTCTAACTAAGGCGGGAACTATTTGTTTGTGTTTTTTTATAGCTGGAACTGCGTATGTCTATGCTCAGGTGTTGCAGGCTCGTCTGGTACGAGTGCATTTACCGTCTTGCAAATGAGACAAGTCGTCACGAGTTCGCGTTGTGAGTGAATGAGATGAGAAAGAGAAGTTCCCGCAGGATATCGCTTGCTATTTGTTTTTTGTCTTTTAAAAGAAGTGTTTTGAATTTGTTTGTGAACGGTCTTGTACTAAGACCTATCCATCGCGGGAAGTATTTACACCTCGCCCCGAAACAGGACGCGTATAAACACTCCGCAACAAAGTCTCGTGTCGTACAAGATTGTTCGGTTTTTATTAAGATGTTTTGTTATTTTCTTTATGAGATGAGAAAGAATGACTCAAGTTGATAAAAGGGCAAAATCTAAGGGACTAAGACTCAATCCTAATTTTGTTCATTTATTTACAAGAGTGGTCCTATGGTTAATGAGGTTTTCTAAGCTTGATGGAAAAAGGAACTAGAAACTACTAGAATTCAACTTACTTCCTAAGGAAGTTAAGTTGATTCTAAGAACAATGGGGAAGCCTATGCAAGTAATAAAATCAAATGATATACAAAGCATTAAAAATTGAATACAAGAAATAAAATTCAAAGCAAACAAATAACATGCAAAAAACCCTAAAATAGTCCTAATTTTATTCTAAGTCTAATTGAAATGAACCTTAAGCCTAAATTCTAAATCAAAGTCAAGCCTAATATTTTCCTTCTAAACATCTAAATTTAAACTAACCCAAGTCTATATTAAATTCTAAGACTAAATTTACACTAAACCATGTTTTTATTGGACTTTATTTTCATGGCCTAAACTAATGGGAAATACACATAACAAAGCCTAAGAACTAATATTCTAAAAAAATATCTAAACTTCTGGAAAAATTATGAAAATTAAACCATGGGGACCTAAAATTACCTATAACATTGTACTAAAAGGAATCCTAAAAAATCCTATTTTTTATATGCCTAAAAATTGTTTATTTTTAGCTATGAATTAATCACTAATTTCTAAGTAATTAGCCTCTAAAACCTAAGATAAAATGATCTAAAAAATTCCGCAAAAATTATCCTAAGTACTATTATTAGTCCTCTAAACATGGCAAAAAGAATGGGTGAAAAATCCTACTGGAAGAGGAAGAAATTAAATGAACAAAAATCATGTACAGCTAAAGAAATTCAATAAAAACTAATTGCAAGCAAAATTCGAAATTAAATCAAAAATAGCCAAAATTCAGAAAGTAAAAATACCAAAAATTTATAAATTGAATTATAGACCTACTGGAATTTTTGGGGAATTTTTCTAATCATTTTCTATTTTTTAAAGCATTATTTTCTAAACTATGCTACTTAAATATTATAGTCTATAAAGAACTATGGGGGGGGGGCGAAGAGTGTTTTTTTATTAGTTATCTTTCTATTGGGCTTGCTAAGGGAGGTGTGAAAAGCAAGAACTTGGGCCCAATCTGCGCAGGCCTGAGAGGGGAGGTGCTGTAAGTGGTTTTCTTGAGTTATTTTTATACGGGCCTGGAAATGGGGTGCCGATAGCAAAAACGAAAAAAAAGGCCCATCACAATGAATAGGAATGGTACTTGTGCTGGGATTAGCTTAATTGTGAGATTAAATGAGGATTAAAACACATTAATGAACTATAATGCTCTTTTTATTCAAATTAAAGTCAGATTCAATAATACAACAAACCCTAAACATAAAACCTAAAAAACCTAATTTTTCTCTTCCTTCCCCATGTGCCGCCGAAACCCTCTTCTTCCCCGTCGTACCCTTCTCCTTCACATGACCCCCAACCCACCGCCGCATTACTCTGGCTGCCACGGATTCGCCACCTTCCTAAGCCTATACCTCAGATTCTAACTTTTCTTCCGTCGTCGCCATCCCAATCTATCCACCTGCAACAACTCTCTCCGTCACCGCCTCAATCCTCTTTGCCTTCTGTCATCACCATCACCTTCGGCCTTCGTCCCCTTATCCTTACCACCATCTCCTTCGGCCACCGCCTTGCTACCTCCGCCTCCTTCAACCTACCTGCTCTAAACAATTCTAAACCCTTCCCTCAAAACCTAATTTATCTCATCCTAGAAAAAAAACGAAACCTAAAATTCATACATCAATCCATCCCAAGGCTGAGAACTCCATAAACCCATCAACGTCGCACAGAACCGACGAACTACATGATAACACAAAGCAACCATCTCGTATCTTGTAATCTTGCCGACGAAACCGCGTACAGAAAGCTTGATCCTGTTGAAGATGAAGCTTCACACGAACACAGGTCGAACACCAATGAATACCGCGAGACTATTCTTGAAAGATTCAAAGTCGCAATCCGGTATGATTATTCCCTTGTCCTTACTCGCAGCTTCGAGTAATGGTTGCTTCTGAATTTGTGATGCAAACTCTCAAATTCTCTTCAGGTTGTTGATGCCGTTGTCAAAGACAAAGAATCCGCTATATTGTGATGTTGATGAGGACTCATCATTGAAGACGAAGAATCAAAACTTGATGCTGATGTATTGAATTTGATGGAAGTATCATGAAGAGTGATGAAGGTGATGGAGATAATAAACGATTCAGATTGAAGGAGAAGTTAAGAAATTGTATGGAGGAGGATCAATGATAGCTTGGAGGATTATGGAAGAATGAAGAGGGATTCAAGAAGGATTGGTTAGAATGGTAGAGGATTGAGAAGAAAGGTGAGGAGATTGAAAAAATGGTGAAGTGTGTGTGGAAGCTTATGAAATTGAAGAAGAAAAATTGAAGTATGAAGCATGGTTCTGATTTATAGAATTGAATCGGATTCCGGAACTTTCCTCAAGGTAAATTCAGTTATCAATTTCTGTTATGGATTCAGTTAGGTGGTTATGAAATTAGTTAGGGTGATTCTGTTAGGATTAGTTGGACTATGATTGTTTGTAATTTCTGTTGTGGATTGATTTTGGTTTCTTTCGGTTTTGATTCTGTTATGAACTGGTTGAAAACTTGTTAGTTAGTTACGAACTCTGCTAGGAAGCTAGAAACTAATTTATGTTAGGGATTTTTTTGAGTTTATTATGGCTGATTTTTGATCAAATTTCTTTTGTTGCTGTAGATACAGAATGGTAATTCATTGCAAGGCAGTCAAGTTTGAAGAAATTCTCTTGTGAATTCTGTTGGGTGGCCAGGACCTTTTTTGACAATTTTTCTGAATTTCAACTAGGTTTATTTTCTTAAACTTTTCCGCTATATCAGCTCACTTTACCTGATTATCTTCTTCGATTTTTTTGATAAATATTTGCTATTTATGGAACTGTTTTGAATTACTTCCAATTGGTAGTGACAAAACATGTGAACTTGATTCCCATTACTAGTGTATGCAGCTAACGAAGACGGAAAATGTTCGAGATAGATTTTGCCGAATAAATGAAGACAATCTCCTCTTAGTTATGGCTCTTCCTCCCAACTTATTTCGGTTATCTTTTCTTCTCATTTCGTGACTATCTCTGCGTTATTGCTATAATTTATTGAATATGATGAATGCAGGATTCTCATCGAAAACGAGGCTGCGAATTGAGGACCGATAATGAAAATGGATGAGGATACAATTCAAGTCAGTATGATGCTTCTGCGAACCTCCATTGATTAACTCAGTTACGGCTGCGTCACGAGAAAGCGGTTATGTTCCTATCAACATCTCGCACTAAGCGAAGCTGTTTTAAAGTTGCTTCAGGTTTGACGATGATGATCGCAACTTCACATTTCGGGTATCGAATCGTCGTCAGTATTGATATGCGGATATGACATATTAGTTGAAACTGAACCTTTGAATCAATGCGAGGCTTTCTACGTTCTATTGCAAGTTTTTTTCCAGTTATCACAATTGAAGGTATTGTTGAATGTGAACGAGTCTCCGAAACTTTCATGTGATCTCTTGTTGCGATCTTGACATTGAATCATGCAGGTGTTAATTTGATGAAACTCGGTTGGCGAGAAGCCGTTTGAAGAAAATTACAGAGAGATGTTCTACATCTGTTGTCATAGCTGCGGATGAACCCGACCCAGTTTCAGCAACTTCAGGCTCATAGTTTCCCTCATTAGCATTATCGGTATTGCAGGAAATGGAGGCAGAAAGTGGAAGGGTGGCCAATGATTCTGGTGTCAACAGAAGTCCGCGCCTCTCGTATAAGAATAGAAACATTGGATTCCAAAATGGAATGTCCAGACCTTGTAAAAGTAGTCCTTTTTGTTTTGGTCAAGTGTTGCATAAGCAGCAGCCACAAAATATAGCGCTGCATATCCCACAAAGGGATTCTTTGTTTCACTTGTGGAACCAAATTGTATTGCAAGATTTTTGAATGCTTAATTTATACAAAGCTTCTTTGGATAACTAAGGAGAACTTAATCTAACATCAGTCCAAGCCCAGGCCCAAGCATCAGGTCTAGTTTCGGGGTAAATGGGTTTAACAATAGCATAAAAACGGGTATTAGTACTGAGAACCAGTCCTGCAGTGGGTCTTTCTTTGACTGATAGAACTATTATTGCCTTTAATCCGACAATATTAACTGATATCTCAGCTAAAACCAATCACAATATTAAAATTCTGACGAGGATTCATCCTGAGTCATAAGGGAACAAACCACCCTAAGATCACGGGCCATGATGAAACTTGAATGAAAATGGATGGCCATTTGACCTTGACAATTGAACATGTGTTGTTTCTTTTTTTTTTTGCAACTAGACTTTTTAAAAAAAACGATTCAAAATGGGTTATGGGCAACATAAATGGAAGGGTGAATAAAAGAAACTAACAATGCACTGATGGAAACATATTGAAGTAAAAAGATGAAAACGAAATGGGACAATCAAGAGTGGTTCATAACAACGAGAACAAAGCAATGGATGAAATCTTGATTTTAACTCGAAGCCTATTTTGAATTCTCTCCACAAGCCCATGAACATGACCCCTCCTGAACCACTGCATAATTTTCCGGATAAATCACACCCTTTTCGAATCGCCTGAAGCATGATATGACCATTCAACCAGATGAACCACTGATAAACAGAAGACTCCAACCAAACTTCATACAAAATACTGCTCGATAACCTGATGAATCTCAACACACGGCAACCTGAACTCTGAATATGCATCGTTTAAGAAACAGTCCAGTGGTCCAAAATAATCTTGCAATTGCAGTGATCTTTTGATAGTTTGACCAAGATTAGGTCAAAATCCCATCTGAATCGAAACACAATTGAACAACCGTATTTGAAGTGGAATCGTTGTACAACGAATATTCTCCATCATTTCAGTCTCTGACGGACACAGATAAGGAACGAAACCCTGGATTCGAAGGGCCTGGACCACATGCCTCAGAAATCCATGCAATGCATTATTATGATATTAATGAAACTGATGAGAAATGCAGATGAATGCGAAATGATACGCCAATAGAGGGAATAAACATGAGGGCAAATTTTGAGGTATTACAGCTGCCCCTATTCAATCATCTGCAGACTTGGACGAATAATTGCAACGGCTTTTAGACGTTCAAGGTATGGAGTGATTGAATATTCGAATAAAACCTGAAAATTTGCACACTAAGGGTAATGGAAATGCCATCTGCCCATTTATTTATTTACGTATTTTTTGATTTTGACCTTTGAATAGGTAGCGAAGATAGAACCAGGTGGAAATATGCTGGGAAGAATGACATCCTCGAATGACCACTCCGACAGGATCCTCAGATCCAGTACTAGAACCCTCCTTGAATAGAAACACAATGGTATACCGTCCGCATGCGATAACCATCAACAACAAAGACTGACCTTAGACAGACTTTGCAAAAGAGACAAACTGACCTCGATCAATAAGCTCAAAAAGTGAACTACTATCCTCGAATAATAGCCACAACAACAAGACCAACCTCGGAAGGACTTGAAGAAAAGAAATTCCATCCTCGAATGACAAATCAAAAGATCCTCGGATCTAACACGAAACCATCCTCGAATGGAGACGCAAAGGTATACCAGCCTCGACTGATAACCAAACACAAAGCTGACCTCAGACAGACTTTGCAAAAGAGACAAACTGACCTCGATCAATAAGCTCAAAAAGTGAACTACTATCCTCGAATAATAGCCACAACAACAAGACCAACCTCGGAAGGACTTGAAGAAAAGAAATGCCATCCTCGAATGACAAATCAAAAGATCCTCGGATCTAACACGAAACCATCCTCGAATGGAGACGCAAAGGTATACCAGCCTCGACTGATAACCAAACACAAAGCTGACCTCAGACAGACTTTGCAAAAGAGACAAACTGACCTCGATCAATAAGCTCAAAAAATGAACTACTATCCTCGAATAATAGCCACAACAACAAGACCAACCTCGGAAGGACTTGAAGAAAAGAAATGCCATCCTCGAATGACAAATCCAAAAGATCCTCGGATCTAACACGAAACCATCTTCGAATGGAGACACAAAGGTATACCAGCCTCGACTGATAACCAAACACAAAGCTGACCTCAGACAGACTTTGCAAAAGAGACAAACTGACCTCGATCAATAAGCTCGAAAAAGTGAACTACTATCCTTGAATAATAGCCACACAAAACAAAAACAAGACCAACCGCAGAAGGACTTGAAGAAAAGAAATGCCATCCTCGAATGACAAATCAAAAGATCCTCGGATCTAACACGAAACCATCCTCGAATGGAGACGCAAAGGTATACCAGCCTCGACTGATAACCAAACACAAAGCTGACCTCAGACAGACTTTGCAAAAGACACAAACTGACCTCGATCAATAAGCTCAAAAAATGAACTACTATCCTCGAATAATAGCCACAACAACAAGACCAACCTCGGAAGGACTTGAAGAAAAGAAATGCCATCCTCGAATGACAAATCCAAAAGATCCTCGGATCTAACACGAAACCATCTTCGAATGGAGACGCAAAGGTATACCAGCCTCGACTGATAACCAAACACAAAGCTGACCTCAGACAGACTTTGCAAAAGAGACAAACTGACCTCGATCAATAAGCTCGAAAAAGTGAACTACTATCCTCGAATAATAGCCACACAAAACAAAAACAAGACCAACCGCAGAAGGACTTGAAGAAAAGAAATGCCATCCTCGAATGAAAAATCAAAAGATCCTCGGATCTAACACGAAACCATCCTCGAATGGAGACGCAAAGGTATACCAGCCTCGACTGATAACCAAACACAAAGCTGACCTCAGACAGACTTTGCAAAAGAGACAAACTGACCTCGATCAATAAGCTCAAAAAGTGAACTACTATCCTCGAATAATAGCCACACAAAACAAAAACAAGACCAACCGCAGAAGGACTTGAAGAAAAGAAATGCCATCCTCGAATGACAAATCAAAAGATCCTCGGATCTAACACGAAACCATCCTCGAATGGAGACGCAAAGGTATACCGGCCGCAGGCGGTAACCAGACACAAAGAAAAAATAGGACAAGATGGAACGAGATCGTTGTACATAAACGAGAGCCCAAGCAAACAGGACCGTTATACAAAACGGGAACCTGCGACGCGACTGTTATACCAAACAAGACGCGGAATAAGTGACAAACATTGACTTGAAAAGACAAGGATGTCTGAGAAGTGATGTTGGTATCCTCTGTGCGGAGTACTTCAGGTTGAGAAGATGTTCATCATATACCTCAAAACTGGCCCATGCTGGTATGCATACTTTTGGATTAATGGCGTAATGCTCCATGATGATGGAAATGTTACGCTTTGGAGGATGCAAATGTAATGATGATTATGCAAATGCAAAGAGATCTTCTGACAAGAAGACTGCAGATATCCCAGGTAGCTTGGCTGGGGAGAAACGATGATCACTGCATTGATCTGGTTCATCCTGATGAGGAAGAAACAACTCTGCGGGGAAGCTGTTAATAATTCACCGGCTCCGAACAGCCGCCACTGCCAAAAATAAATTGGACTTTGAGATTGGAGTGCCAAGACCCTGCTGGAGATGAACTCTTCTCGAACTCTGGTGGGAAACCAAAGGCATGACACCGCTGAGGAGGTAACTGCTGGGGAGGAAAGAACTCCTTGTACTGTTGAGAATTGCCCCTGTCTGAAGGGAAATTTCTGCTTGGGGATTGCACCCACTCTCTGCTACCTTGCTGGGTGAAATTTCAACTTCCACATGGCTGGGGATGATTGGAAACACCCTGGGAGACACTTGTTTCTGTTCAAACAAAAGGGAATGCCCATCCTGAATAATAGTTGTTAGCTTTGTCAGCACACCAGTACTTGTACCTGCATGAACACAATCGATAGTTCCTGCAACATAGAGAGTTAGTTTGGGACCTGCTTGCCCCAGGCTCATAGCATGAATCATTGTCTGGGCATCTCGACACCCTTTCAGAGTCGTATTAAATGTTTCTATTCTCCTGCACGAGTTAGAAAGCATTCGAATGTTCATAACACAATGCAATTTACCATTTGCTAGACGTTTTCACAATCAATCAATGCTAGATGAAAAAAGCAAAAAACAAAGAAGTAATTGACTGAAGTTGAATTTTTATTGATTTGGAAAGGTGGCCCTGAATAGGCAATACAAAGGAAGCAGTTCCCTGGAATGAGGGAACAACTAAAAAGAAAAAATAAACTATCCTATTGGCAATGTGAGAAGTGAAACTCATCAAGTCTCAACCCAGTTATGACTCGTATGTCTTCAAGACGCTCCGCTCGCTCTGCCTCTTGAGGAAAAGTAAGTGAACTGATCTTCAACCCTTAGGATAGCCTCAACTGTAGGTAGGTCATGGATCTCGCAGATCGCAGTCGTTCGTGTGAATCCCTCTTTTGCGTGGATCGCCCTTTCAGGTTTTCAATCTACCGGGATACCCTTTTTTGCCTGAGTTGTCCGATGTGGCTTTTCAACTCAGCGGGTGTACATTTTTTTTTCAAGATTTCCCTAACTTTTGCCCGAGCCTTTTATTCTGTTTTTGGCTCGCCGGGATGCCCATTTTTGCCTGGATCTTTATTCTGTTTTTATCCAGCGGGTCCTTTTTACACGAAGTATTTTCTTACTGCGTCTGCGTTGACAGGGGATGGGAAGTCTTCTCCGTCCATAGTTGTCAGCATTAAAGCTCCGCCTGAGAAAACCTTCTTAACCACGAACGGTCCTTCATAGTTGGGTGTCCACTTGCCCCTGTGATCGTTGAGAGGAGGAAGAATCCTTTTCAGCACTAAATCTCCTGGCGTGTACCTCTGTGGTCGCACCTTCTTGTCAAAAGCCTGCTTCATTCGTCGCTGATACAACTGTCCATGGCATACAGCTGCTAGACGCTTCTCTTCAATAAGGCTCAATTGATTATATCTGGATCGGAGCCACTCAGCTTCATCTAGCTTGATATCCATCATCAACCTCAACGAGGGGATTTCCACTTCGATTGGTAAGACTGCCTCCATACCATACACTAATGAGAATGGAGTTGCCCCAGTTGAAGTGCGTACTGATGTCCTATACCCATGTAACGTGAATGGTAACATCTCATGCCAGTCTTTGTACGTCACAACCATCTTCTGCACAATCTTCTTGATGTTTTTATTAGCCGCCTCGACGGCGCCATTCATCTTCGGACGATATGGAGAAGAGTTGTGGTGTTCTATTTTGAAGTCTTGACACAAGTCAGCCATCATCTTGTTGTTGAGATTAGAACCATTATCAGTAATGATCCTTTCAGGGACTCCGTACCGGTAGATGATGTCTCGTTTAATAAATCGGGCGACCACTTGCTTAGTGACATTGGTATAGGACGCCGCTTCAACCCACTTCGTGAAATAATCAATAGCAACTAGGATGAAGCGATGACCATTAGAAGCTGTTGGCTCAATCTTGCCAATCATATCGATGCCCCACATAGCGAACGGCCATGGTGAAGACATGACACTCAACGGATTTGGAGGCACGTGGACCTTGTCGGCATAAATTTGACACTTGTGGCATTTGCGGGAATACTTACAGCAATCAGATTCCATGGTAATCCAATAGTATCCCGATCTCAACAATTTCTTGGCCATGGCATGTCCTCCAGCATGGGTATCGAAGGAGCCTTCGTGAACCTCCTGCATTAACATGTCTGCTTCGTGTCTATCCACGCATCTGAGCAGCACCATGTCGAAGTTCCGTTTGTACAGCACACCGTCTTGATTCAAGAAGAAGCCTCCTGCCAGTCTTCTAAGAGTTTTCTTATCCTTACTAGATGCCCCAGTCGGGTATTCTTGAGCCTTCAGGAATTGTTTGATGTCATGGTACCAAGGCTTGTTATCTTCACCATCATCAACTGCAAAGACATAAGCAGGCCTTTCAAGACGGGAGACCGAAATTCGAGGCACGGAATTCTCTTGACAAACTTTAATCATGGACGACAAAGTTGCTAGAGCATCGGCGAACTGGTTTTCGTCTCTAGGAACATAGCTCAACTTGACTTTGGTAAAGAAAGTTAACAGCCTCCTGACATAATCTCTGTAAGGAATCAAACGAGCTTGATGAACCAGCCATTTGCCATTGACTTGATTTACCACCAAAGCAGAATCTCCGAAGATCTCAAGGTTCTTGACTCGCAAGTCTATTGCCTCTTCGATCCCCATGATACAAGCTTCATACTCCGCCTCATTGTTAGTGCATTCGAAAGTCAACCGAGCGGCTAAAGGTGTGTGAACCCCTTCTGGCGAGATAATAACAACACCTACTCCACTCCCATTCATGTTTACAGCCCCGTCAAACATCAACTTCCATCTGGATTCAGGGTTGGGCCCCTCCTCCGGAAGTGGTTCTTCGTAGTCTTTCGACTTAAGGAACATGATGTCCTCATCCAGAAACTCAAACCTCATGGGTTGATAATCATCGATCGGCTGTTGGGCCAAGTATTCAGACAACACACTCCCCTTGATCGCTTTTTGTGAAGTGTATTGTATGTCATACTCCGTTAGTATCATCTGCCAACGGGCCACTCTTCCTGTCAAAGTTGGCTTCTCAAAGATGTATTTCACAGGATCCATCTTGGAAATTAAGAGAGTAGTGTGAGTCATCATGTACTGTCTTAGTCGGCGAGCAGCCCATGCCAAAGCGCAGCAAGTTTTCTCGAGTAGTGAGTATCGTGTCTCACAATCGGTAAACTTTTTGCTAAGGTAATAAATGGCGTGCTCTTTTCGACCAGACTCGTCCTGCTGACCCAGCACACACCCCATCGATCCTTCAAGCACAGTAAGATACATAATCAAAGGTCTTCCCGGCACTGGAGGCATAAGAATTGGTGGTTCTAACAAGTATTCTTTGATTCGGTCGAAGGCTTGCTGGCAGTCTTCGTTCCATTTAATGGCCTGATTCTTCCTCAGAAGCTTAAAGATGGGCTCGCACGTGGCCGTTAGGTGAGAAATAAACCGTGCAATGTAGTTTAGTCTCCCTAAGAAGCCACGCACTTGCTTTTTAGTCTTCGGCTCAGGCATTTCTTGGATAGCTTTCACCTTGGCTGGATCAACCTCAATTCCTCGTTCACTAACAATGAAGCCGAGTAACTTGCCAGAACGAACCCCGAAGGTACACTTATTCGGATTCAACCTCAGTCTGAACTTCCGAAGCCTGTCAAACAATTTTGCTAGGTTAACCAAATGCTCTTCCTCCGTCTGAGATTTCGCTATCATGTCATCAACATAAACCTCAATTTCATGATGGATCATGTTGTGAAACAACGTTACCATTGCCCGTTGATAGGTAGCTCCTGCATTCTTCAAACCAAATGGCATAACCTTGTAACAAAAGGTGCCCCAAGGAGTGATGAAAGTCGTTTTTTCCATGTCCTCGGGAGCCATCTTGATCTGATTATAGCCTGAGAATCCGTCCATGAAGGAGAACACGGAAAACTGAGCAGTATTATCGACGAGTACATCTATGTGAGGTAGAGGGAAATCATCTTTGGGGCTAGCCCTATTCAAATCCCTGTAATCCACACACATCCTGACTTTGCCATCTTTCTTGGGAACCGGCACAATGTTAGCAACCCACGGAGGATAACTGGTCACGGCCAAGAAGCCAGCATCAAACTGTTTTTGCACTTCTTCTTTTATTTTAATTGCCATGTCTGGACGCGTGCGCCTCAACTTCTGCTTTACCGGAGGACAATCTGCTCTGAGAGGTAGATTGTGTACCACAATGTCAGTGTCTAAACCAGGCATATCTTGGTAGGACCATGCGAAGACGTCAACATATTCTCGAAGCATAGCAATCAAACGAGTCTTGACAGATTCTTCTAATGCAGCTCCGATCTTGACTTCTTTCTTGTCTTCTTCAGTACCCAGGTTTATTACTTCGACATCTTCTTCGTGCGGATGAATCATCTTCTCCTCCTGTTTAAGCAGTCTGGCCAATTCTTCGGGTAGATCGCAATCCTCTTCACCTTCCTCATCGGCTTGATAAATTGGATTGTCGAAGTCATACTCAGCCATAACAGGGTCGTCATTGATGAGATCCGATGACGAGCACCTGCATGAATGGTGATTCATGCAAGGCTTTAGCAACAACTTGAGAAAATGAGAAACATTGCCATTTTAAAACTTTTCTTTCTTTTTGAAAAATAAAAGTAAAAAACGAAAGACAGAGAACAACATGAATGAATGTGAAACGTCAATTTTATTTATGATTGTGTTAATGAACAAATGAACCCTTACAAAGAGCTACTATGCCCCGGGCAAGATATAGTGCTTTAATACAGGAAAACAGAAACAAAAAATTATTACTCTTCGAAAGAAGTGACTGAAATGAGCCTTTATGACGTCCAGTTGCTAAGCTGAGTTCCTGGAGCGGCAGGCCTGATCCATTCATCTAAGTCACAGTCACTATCGACAGCTTCATCCTGCACTGCGCTGATGTTTCCGTAGTCTACCACTCCCGCACTTGTGAAAGTGACCGGGCTCTGACAACCTTTAGCACTTGGTTCGGACGATGACTTCCCAGGGTGATAGCCAATCCCGAACATGTCTTTCTTCTCTGGCACTTCTACTGGACTGCCCCAGCCTTCTCGTACTCCAGATTCTACTAATTCAAGCGCTTGTTTATAAGAGGCTATGGAAACCCCCTTCTTTGGTACTTCAGGAGAAGTTGCCACTGCGGATGCTTGCTCAGACTTCAAGGGCTCAAAAGCCTGACATGGGGTCTCGACTATTTCGCCATCCATCTCCACATATTTGAATGAGGCTAGATGACTGACGAAGATATCTTCTTCCCCACTGACAGTCACAACTTGACCCTCCCAGACGAACTTTAACTTCTGATGGAGTGTAGACGAAACCGCTCCTGCCGAATGTATCCAGGGTCTTCCGAGTAAACAACTATATGCAGGCTGGATATCCATCACATAAAACGTGGTATTGAATATCTGTGGGCCTACCTTGATGGGTAATTCCACCTCTCCAAATACCGATCTCCTTGACCCATCAAACGCTCGAACTACTAGGTCACTGGGCTTTAGCACCACTCCATCATAGTCCAGCTTCATCAATGCTTTCTTAGGCAAGACGTTCAGAGAAGATCCTGTATCTACCAACACGTGGGAGAGTACTGCACCCTTACACTCTAGAGAGATATGCAATGCCCGATTATGAGCACGCCCATCAGAAGTTAAGTCCAAGTCTGTGAAACCCAATCCGTGACTGGCGTTGACGCTGGACACCACCGCTTCTAACTGATTCATAGAAATATCCTGAGGCACGTATGCCTTGTTCAGAATATTCAGGAGAGCCTTCCTGTGAGAGTCAGAACACATGAGTAAGGACAAGATGGAGATCTTTGACAGCGTTTGCTGCAGATGGTCCACAATCTTGTAGTCACTCTTCTTGATGATCCTCAGGAATTCTTCGGCTTCTTTATCAAAGGTGAGGTCTGGGTCAGTTGATGGTGCTGGATCATTGACAACTACTGGTTTCTTCGCTCTTGCTCTAGCTTGGGCTTCGGCGGCATCTCTGGGCGGTATCACATTGTTTCTCAGTGTTTCCGGCGCAAACAACCTTCCACTTCTAGTAAAGCCCCCTACTCCAACGTTTTTTACTTGAGCTGGGGTTATACTAGTCGTGGCCAACTCTTGCCTCTGGCCGTTGCAGTACACTTCACCTCCATAATTCCAAGGAACAACCCTGTCGCTTTGGTACATTACTGGTCCAGCAGTAGTAATGGTTATTGGTGCCACTCTGGCCCTTAAAGGAACTTGAGATGGATCATAAAAGATAGTTACTGTGGAGACTTCACTTTCTTTTACAACCTTGTCAAACTGTAGCACTCCTTCGTCAATCATGCCTTGAATTCCGGCCTTCAACCGCTACAACCATTCATAGCTTCGGCACATTCCGGGCAATCTTCTTCGCACCCAGGGAAGATACCTTTCTTTAACAAACAAACTTTAACAGCAATCAATGAAGTCTGCAAGTCGTCAACATCACCCACCAAATTCAGGTTCTCTCCTTCATCAATTGCCCCAACCATACCCCTGTGAGGAGGCATGGGATTCTGAAGCACATTAGGAGAAGGAGCGAAATTAATTGCTTTAGTGTCCAGTAAGTCCTGAACAACATGCTTCAATGCTTTACAGTTCTCAGTAGTATGGCCGGGAGCTCCGGAATGAAATTCAAATCTAGCATTTAAGTCATAACCCTCAGGAATTTGGCCTGGCTTCGGAGGTTGCAGGGTTCGGAGTTGAATCATCTGAAGCTGTAGGAGATTCTTCAAAAGCTGTGAGTAAGACATCGGTGGAGCTTCAAAATGTTTATCTTTCGGCCTCTTAGGGTAGTACGGACGAGGGGTTCTTTGTTGATACCCTTGTGAGCGCTGCGGCTGTGGTGGTTGGGCCTGCTGTTGAACGGGCGGAGTTGAAATAGTGACGGGGGCCACTTGCTGATAATATCCTCGGTTAATCACTCCCCTCTGTGCGTACACTGCACCTGTTTCTCCTTCTCTCCTTTTCACAAAGGGTTTCTTGATACCAGACCCTGAAGCACCTCCATTCTGAATTTTCCCCTGCTTGAGCCAGCTTTCTATTCTTTCTCCAGTCAAGATAATGTCCGAGAAACCACTTGAGGAACAACCAGCCAGCCTTTCCATGAAATGCCCTGGGAGGGTATCCAGGAAAAGGTCGACCATCTCTCTCTCCAATAAAGGTGGTTGCACTCGAGCGGCTACTTCACGCCACCTCTGTGCATAATCTTTGAAGCTCTCCGAGCTCCTCTGCGTCAAGCTCTGAAGCTGAGTGCGGCTGGGTGCCATGTCAATGTTGTACTGATATTGCCTGAGGAAGGCTTCTCCCAAATCCTTCCAGCTTCTAATAGAGCTCCTCTCCAGCTTCATGTACCACTCCAAGGATCCTCCGGAGAGACTATCCTGGAAGTAGTACATCCAGAGTTTTTCATCTCGCGTGTGGGCCGCGATCTTCCGGTAGAAGGCCTGCAGGTGAGTTTTCGGGCAGGAGCTGCCGTTGTATTTATCAAAAGCTGGTGGTCTGAACTTGTGTGGAATGACCACCCCAGGTACTAAACCCATATCCGACACATCAATCCCTAAAGTGTCTCTACACTCGAGGGCCTTGACCTTCTCCGCAAGCACCAAGAAGTCATTAAGATTTCCATCACCGCCGAAACCCATATCATTGTTGAAATACTGGAATTGGTCCTCTTGTCTGTCTTGCACTGGAACGTAAGTTGCCATAGCTGGATCTGGAATATGAGGTCCACCTGGGCCGTTGTTGGCGTTGGGAGGAGCCCCTAGCCCGCCTGAAGTGGTCGCCTGAGCATTAGTATTAGGAGGAGTTAACCCTTGAATTGCGTTTCTCAGCTCTTGTTGCCCCTGAGCCATCCCTTGCATCAGGGTCATGAATTCTGCCATCTTGGTACGAACTTCATTGAGCTCTGTCTGCATATCGTCCATTGCTGTTCTTTGATTGCTGCGGGTCGCGTACCGATGAGGGATATCTTGTCGAAGGTACCGGGTCTTGGCGGCTCTCGCAATCTTTGCCTGAAACACAGATAAATTAAGCATCCCGAAGAAAAACCTGCAAAGACAAAGACAAAATGCAAATGATGCGTATGCAATGCAATGTGTTCCTTTTATTCCCAAGACTTTTTCCGTTTCCGGTCCTGGCATTAAGAAGATAAGAATTGGGAAGAAGACCCAAGTAATATTCAAATATAATGATGGCTGTGGAGAATTGGTGCTCATTACCCCGTGTCGGTGCAACAAATAACGAACAAGAGATTCAGAACAAATCAATCATATAAACCAGAGTTTGAAAATACAAAGTCCCCGAAGGGTGCCAATCACAATAATAACAAAAGTACATCAAATATAAGGAATCCCACAACAAGCCTGTGGGTAATCCAAGTACAATAACATGAAATTAAACCCTAGGGAACTCTAAATCTCGCAATCTCTAGCTAAGGTGCTTGACGCTCTGGAACAGCTGAACTACATCTGGATGACTGGGCTCCTGGATGAGTCTCTGGATGAGGAGGTCCCTCGTATCAGAAGAAGCGTGTAACTCCTCAATCTGTTGTAGGAATGCTGTCTCATTCTCTTTGCTATGACTCGACTCGGCCTTCGACCTCTTCACATCAGCTTTCAACTTCAAGTCTTCAATTTCCTTTTGAGCTTCCTTCAATGCTTGTTGGCTTTCTGCTAAGCGTTGGAGACGGCCTTTCTCTTGATGATAGGCCTTCCTGAGGAGTTCTTTCTGCCCATCCAAAGAATCCTGAAGACTTTTGATTTCCAGCTCGTGCTTGGCGTCTAACTCCTTTATCTTCTTCAAATGATCGGCCCATTTTTCTTGCCATAAAGTAACAGCTTCATTGGCTTCACTCAGATCTTTCTTCTCTCTTCGGCGTTGGGCCGTCTTGTGAGTCTCAGCTAACCCTTTTTTTCGGAAGTAGAGCTCTCTATCTTCAAAGTCCTTCTGCTTGAGACGAACTGTTTCCTCGACTTGTACAGCTCTATCTTCTAACTGACGGTTCTGAATCATCAATCTTTGACAAGAATTATGAGCCTCTTGGCTCTCAACCCTAAGCTGCTTGACCAAAGCTTCTAACTTCTGATAATCCTCCAAAGGCACCGTAGTAGGTGGTAGTAACGGTGCAGAGAAAGGGATTAGAGTCACTTGGGCTTTTTCTCTTACCCACGCTTCAAACTCGGGAAACATTTGGTTATTGCTCCTGCCCAATCGATCTATACCCTTTCTAATAACCATTTTGCAAGCACCTGCAGCCTCCCGCACCAATGGGAGATTATCCTTCATAGAAAAATAAAAGGTCTGATCCAACTCTGAATCCTTGGGAACATTCTTTAAAGCGTATCCTAATTGTCTTCTCAAGAGTATAGGGTTGTAGTTAATGCACCCAGCTACTCCTAAGAGGGGAACATTAGGATACTTTCCACAGCTGGAGATAAGCTCTTTCCCTTTTAACCTTAAAGTGAACCATCTGATGTCTTTGGCAGTCAACGTGTTGAGCTTTTGCGACCAGATTACTTTGGGATCCGTGAACACTCCAGTAATAGGGGTGTGCCTCATAAACCATGTGTAGAACAACTGAGCACAACATCTAACCAAGCCGCCTCGTCTCTTCTCATTCCTATAGTGCACTGAATAGTACAAGTCACCTAGGAGAGTAGGTACTGGATTCTTCAACACAAACAAATGAATAGCATTTATGTCCACAAACTTGTCCATATCAGCAAACAAAACTATCCCATACACAGATAATGCCAAGATGGCGCAAACTGAATCCCACTGCTTTTCCACGACACATTCTTCAGCTCTTCTGACCAGAAACTCTAAGGGAAAACCAAGCACTCCGGCCTTGGTGGCAACCAGATTAGCAGATACTTCCGATGGGCTCAAATAAAGAGCCTTAGCAATGTCGGTGTGAGTCGGCCTTGTCATTTCTGAATTGAAAGGAATCTGATCTTTGATAGGTAGTCTCAAAATCTCAACATACTCTTCTAGCAGTGGACCCAGCTGGAAATCTGGAAATGTGAAACATCAGAGTCTAGGATCATAGTACTATAGCAAAGTATGAATGGCACTCTTCTGCGAACTATCCAAGCTGAACACCATGTCCAAAATATCACCATATTGCTGTTTGAAGAAATCCAAATGACCCGGGGTAATGAGAGACACCATCTGCTTGAGCAAGTCCACCTTGGTATCAAAAAACTTGTAGAAAATATTCTTCTTCCTGGCGTCTTCCATTCTGAAGCAAAGATATGACCAGGAACCGGGAGTAATGCAAACCCTAAGAATAAAAGAAACACAAATGATTAATGATGATATGATGCTTATGCAAGGCAAGGCATGTGATCAGTGAAGTGTCTGTGATGTGCCAATCAAATAATCAGGTGTCGGTGCAAGGTCCATATATCACAATAATCATCCCTCTGATCCGGGATCCATATCTTAAGAACAGAAATCCAGATCACAAAACTTAACCAAAGACAAAGTGGGTATGCTGAAGGTATTAGGGTTCCTGCAAACCTGTAAACCCCTCCCAATCTCACGGGTGTGCTACTCGGGTCAACATCACGGACTCTCAAAGCCGAATAGCAATAATACGTCCACCATCTCTGAGAAATGGCTCATGACCAAATCAGGGAATCAGTTTGGTATTATGTACTACGCAAGGAGGTCTCAGTTGAGTCCGGAAAAACAAGCATCCCTCACAAGTCTCCAGCTTCAAGCACTGAATCGAGAAACAATAGTACATTCATCCCGAAGGGTACAATACTATCGTCATACGAACAGTTTGCTTTAACTGAATTCCTATGAGAGAACCAGACCATCCTATGCGAGTTCCCAATGGACCCTCGGATGCGAGTGGGTTTGCCAACAAATGTGGTTTGCCACTGTCATCACTGGAGAGGGGTGTTCCCATTAAGGTCCTCGAAGATCGGTCACCAGATGCACATAACTATCAAGGTCGTACCCTGAAGTGAGGTAATCCCCACACAGGATAGTTCCAAGACGGTCGCAATCTGGGTGTGGAACACATCGCCACCCATCATGGTGAGATACCATAAGAGTACAATGTCTGTCCACGCTAATCCTATGGTGCACTCAAGTCGGGTATTTGACTTATCTCACAGTAACTCCCATCCCACAGAAAAAATGAAAACCAGCACAGCCAGACAGTCCAGTATGATATGATGCATGGAAAAATAAAATACTGAAAGCGATAAATAAATGCGGTAAAGTAAAGCTGTAAAGTAAAAACTGTAAATAAACAGTAAAGCTAAACTAAAGCACACAACAACAAACATATAAACACCCAAAGAAACAAAACCAAACAGGCGCTAGGATTGACTCTACAAGGGAAACCGGAAGAATCAGGTTAAGTCCCCAGCAGAGTCGCCAGCTGTTGCTCCCGGGATTTTCATCCTAGTACAAACGCGAAAGTGGCGCGGAAAGGTTAGAGTCGCCAGCCAAACATTTTTATCCCAAAGGAATGAGAAAGGTAATGTTGCACAAACCTGAGGAAGAAGGAAAGGACAAGGTCCTGCGAACCAAAGATCTGAGTTCGGGAGTCGGTTACGACCTGGGAAGGTATTAGCACCCCAGATCGTCCGCCGTACCCGACGGGATCCACGCTTGCTTGTTTTGCTTCAAAGGGTGAGAAATAATATGTTGTTTGAATGGATAAATTGCTAACTGGAATGGAAATGAGAAAAGAAATTAAAAGAGAATGGAAAGAAAGGGGGAAATGTAGGGAAAATAAAGAATGTGCTCGAATGGGCCCTACCCCACTGCCTACGTACCTCATCGGGATAAATGAGGATCAGAGACGCCGTAGTTCGTCTAACTAAGGCGGGAACTATTTGTTTGTGTTTTTTTTACAGCTGGAACTGCTTATGTCTATGCTCAGGTGTTGCAGGCTCGTCTGGTACGAGTGCGTTTACCGTCTTGCAAATGAGACAAGTCGTCGCGAGTTCGCGTTGTGAGTGAATGAGATGAGAAAGAGAAGTTCCCGCAGGATAGTCGCTTGCTATTTGTTTTTTGTCTTTTAAAAGAAGTGTTTTGAATTTGTTTGTGAACAGTCTTGTACTAAGACCTATCCATCGCGGGAAGTATTTACACCTCGCCCCGAAACAGGACGCGTATAAACACTCCGCAACAAAGTCTCGTGTCGTACAAGATTGTTCGGTTTTTATTAAGATGTTTTGTTATTTTCTTTATGAGATGAGAAAGAATGACTCAAGTTGATAAAAGGGCAAAATCTAAGGGACTAAGACTCAATCCTAATTTTGTTCATTTATTTACAAGAGTGGTCCTATGGTTAATGAGGTTTTCTAAGCCTGATGGAAAAAGGAACTAGAAACTACTAGAATTCAACTTACTTCCTAAGGAAGTTAAGTTGATTCTAAGAACAATGGGGAAGCCTATGCAAGTAATAAAATCAAATGATATACAAAGCATTAAAAATTGAATACAAGAAATAAAATTCAAAGCAAACAAATAACATGCAAAAAAACCTAAAATAGTCCTAATTTTATTCTAAGTCTAATTGAAATGAACCTTAAGCCTAAATTCTAAATCAAAGTCAAGCCTAATATTTTCCTTCTAAACATCTAAATTTAAACTAACCCAAGTCTATATTAAATTCTAAGACTAAATTTACACTAAACCATGTTTTTATTGGACTTTATTTTCATGGCCTAAACTAATGGGAAATACACATAACAAAGCTTAAGAACTAATATTCTAAAAAAATATCTAAACTTCTGGAAAAATTATGAAAATTAAACCATGGGGACCTAAAATTACCTATAACATTGTACTAAAAGGAATCCTAAAAAATCCTATTTTTTATATGCCTAAAAATTGTTTATTTTTAGCTATGAATTAATCACTAATTTCTAAGGAATTAGCCTCTAAAACCTAACATAAAATGATCTAAAAAAATCCCCAAAAATTATCCTAAGTACTATTATTAGTCCTCTAAACATGGCAAAAAGAATGGGTGAAAAATCCTACTGGAAGAGGAAGAAATTAAATGAACAAAAATCATGTACAGCTAAAGAAATTCAATAAAAACTAATTGCAAGCAAAATTCGAAATTAAATCAAAAATAGCCAAAATTCAGAAAGTAAAAATACCAAAAATTTATAAATTGAAATATAGACCTACTGGAATTTTTCTAATCATTTTCTATTTTTTAAAGCATTATTTTCTAAACTATGCTACTTAAATATTATAGTCTATAAAGAACTATGGGGGGGGGGGGGCGAAGAGTGTTTTTTTTATTAGTTATCTTTCTATTGGGCTTGCTAAGGGAGGTGTGAAAAGCAAGAACTTGGGCCCAATCTGCGCAGGCCTGAGAGGGGAGGTGCTGTAAGTGGTTTTCTTGAGTTATTTTTATACGGGCCTGGAAATGGGGTGCCGATAGCAAAAACGAAAAAAAAAGGCCCATCACAATGAATAGGAATAGTACTTGTGCTGGGATTAGCTTAATTGTGAGATTAAATGAGGATTAAAACACATTAATGAACTATAATGCTCTTTTTATTCAAATTAAAGTCAGATTCAATAAAACAACAAACCCTAAACATAAAACCTAAAAAACCTAATTTTTCTCTTCCTTCCCCATGTGCCGCCGAAACCCTCTTCTTCCCCGTCGTACCCTTCTCCTTCACATGACCCCCAACCCACCGCCGCATTACTCTGGCTGCCACGGATTCGCCACCTTCCTAAGCCTATACCTCAGATTCTAACTTTTCTTCCGTCGTCGCCATCCCAATCTATCCACCTGCAACAACTCTCTTCGTCACCGCCTCAATCCTCTTTGCCTTCTGTCATCACCATCACCTTCGGCCTTCGTCCCCTTATCCTTACCACCATCTCCTTCGGCCACCGCCTTGCTACCTCCGCCTCCTTCAACCTACCTGCTCTAAAAAATTCTAAACCCTTCCCTCAAAACCTAGATTATCTCATCCTAGAAAAAAACGAAACCTAAAATCCATCCCAAGGCTGAGAACTCCATAAACCCATCAACGTCGCACAGAACCGACGAACTACATGATAACACAAAGCAACCATCTCGTACCTTGTAATCTTGCCGACGAAACCGCGTACGGAAAGCTTGATCCCGTTGAAGATGAAGCTTCACACGAACACAGGTCGAACACCGATGAATACCGCGAGACTATTCTTGAAAGATTCGAAGTCGCAATCCGGTATGATTATTCCCTTGTCCTTACTCGCAGCTTCGAGTAATGGTTGCTTCTGAATTTGTGATGCAAACTCTCAAATTCTCTTCAGGTTGTTGATGCCGTTGTCAAAGACAAAGAATCCGCTATATTGTGATGTTGATGAGGACTCATCATTGAAGACGAAGAATCAAAACTTGATGCTGATGTATTGAATTCGATGGAAGTATCATGAAGAGTGATGAAGGTGATGGAGATAATAAACGATTCAGATTGAAGGAGAAGTTAAGAAATTGTATGGAGGAGGATCAATGATAGCTTGGAGGATTATGGAAGAATGAAGAGGGATTCAAGAAGGATTGGTTAGAATGGTAGAGGATTGAGAAGAAAGGTGAGGAGATTGAAAAAAATGGTGAAGTGTGTGTGGAAGCTTATGAAATTGAAGAAGAAAAATTGAAGTATGAAGCATGGTTCTGATTTATAGAATTGAATCGGATTCCAGAACTTTCCTCAAGGTAAATTCAGTTATCAATTTCTGTTATGGATTCAGTTAGGTGGTTATGAAATTAGTTAGGGTGATTCTGTTAGGATTAGTTGGACTATGATTGTTTGTAATTTCTGTTGTGGATTGATTTTGGTTTCTTTCGATTTTGATTCTGTTATGAACTGGTTGAAAACTTGTTAGTTAGTTACGAACTCTGCTAGGAAGCTAGAAACTAATTTCTGTTAGGGATTTTTTTGAGTTTATTATGGCTGATTTTTGATCAAATTTCTTTTGTTGCTGTAGATACAGAATGGTAATTCATTGTAAGGCAGTCAAGTTTGAAGAAATTCTCTTGTGAATTCTGTTGGGTGGCCAGGACCTCTTTTGACAATTTTTCTGAATTTCAACTAGGTTTATTTTCTTAAACTTTTCCGCTATATCAGCTCACTTTACCTGATTATCTTCTTCGATTTTTTTGATAAATATTTGCTATTTATGGAACTGTTTTGAATTACTTCCAATTGGTAGTGACAAAACTTGTGAACTTGATTCCCATTACTAGTGTATGCAGCTAACGAAGACGGAAAATGTTCGAGATAGATTTTGCCGAATAAATGAAGACAGTCTCCTCTTAGTTATGGCTCTTCCTCCCAACTTATTTCGGTTATCTTTTCTTCTCATTTCGTGACTATCTCTGTGTTATTGCTATAATTTATTGAATATGATGAATGCAGGATTCTCATCGAAAACGAGGCTGCGAATTGAGGACCGATAATGAAAATGGATGAGGATACAATTCAAGTCAGTATGATGCTTCTGCGAACCTCCATTGATTAACTTAGTTACGGCTGCGTCACGAGAAAGCGGTTATGTTCCTATCAACATCTCGCACTAAGCGAAGCTATTTTGAAGTTGCTTCAGGTTTGACGATGATGATCGCAACTTCACATTTCGGGTATCGAATCGTCGTCAGTGTCGATATGCGGATATGACATATTAGTTGAAACTGAACCTTTGAATTAATGCGAGGCTTTCTGCGTTCTATTGCAAGTTTTTTTTCAATTATCACAATTGAAGGTATTGTTGAATGTGAACGAGTCTCCGAAACTTTCATGTGATCTCTTGTTGCGATCTTGACATTGAATCATGCAGGTGTTAATTTGATGAAGCTCGGTTGGCAAGAAGCCGTTTGAAGAAAATTACAGAGAGATGTTCTACATCTGTTGTCATAGCTGCGGATGAACCCGACCCAGTTTCAGCAACTTCAGGCTCATAGTTTCCCTCATTAGCATCATCGGTATTGCAGGAAATGGAGGCAGAAAGTGGAAGGGTGGCCAATGATTCTGGTGTCAACAGAAGTCCGCGCCTCTCGATCTCATTCCTATAAGAATAGAAACATTGGATTCCAAAATGTAATGTCCAGACCTTGTAAAAGTAGTCCTTTTTATTTTGGTCAAGTGTTGCATAAGCAGCAGCCACAAAATATAGCGCTGCATATCCCACAAAGGGATTCTTTGTTTCACTTGTGGAACCAAATTGTATTGCAAGATTTTTGAATGCTTAATTTATACAAAGCTTCTTTGGATAACTAAGGAGAACTTAATCTAACAACAGTCCAAGCCAAGGCCCAAGCATCAGGTCTAGTTTCGGGGTAAATGGGTTTAACAATAGCATAAAAACGGGTATTAGTACTGAGAACCAGTCCTGCAGTGGGTCTTTCTTTGACTGATAGAACTATTATTGCCTTTAATCCGACAATATTAACTGATATCTCAGCTAAAACCAATCACGATATTAAAATTCTGACGAGGATTCATCCTGAGTCATAAGGGAACAAACCACCCTAAGATCACGGGCCATGATGAAACTTGAATGAAAATGGATGGCCATTTGACTTTGACAATTGAACATGTGTTGTTTCTTTTTTTTTTGCAACTAGAATTTAAAAAAAAAACGATTCAAAATGGGTTATGGGCAACATAAATGGAAGGGTGAATAAAAGAAACTAACAATGCACTGATGGAAAC
Organism: Lathyrus aphaca; assembly: GCA_963966055.1. Taxonomy (NCBI): domain Eukaryota; kingdom Viridiplantae; phylum Streptophyta; class Magnoliopsida; order Fabales; family Fabaceae; genus Lathyrus; species Lathyrus aphaca. The sequence goes on along the minus strand of OZ014519.1, from coordinate 738,143,000 downwards.
ATATTGAAGTAAAAAGATGAAAACGGAATGGGACAATCAAGAGTGGTTCATAACAACGAGAACAAAGCAATGGATGAAATCTTGATTTTAACTCGAAGCCTATTTTGAAATCTCTCCACAAGCCCATGAACATGACCCCTCCTGAACCACTGCATAATTTTCCGGATAAATCACACCCTTTTCGAATCGTCTGAAGCATGATATGACCATTCAACCAGATGAACCACTGATAAACAGAAGACTCCAACCAAACTTCATACAAAATACTGCTCGATAACCTGATGAATCTCAACACACGGCAACCTGAACTCTGAATATGCATCGTTTAAGAAACAGTCCAGTGGTCCAAAATAATCTTGCAATTGCAGTGATCTTTTGATAGTTTGACCAAGATTAGGTCAAACTCCCATCTGAATCGAAACACAATTGAACAACCGTATTTGAAGTGGAATCGTTGTACAACGAATATTCTCCATCATTTCAATCTCTGACGGACACAGATAAGGAACGAAACCCTGGATTCGAAGGGCCTGAACCACATGCCTCAGAAATCCATGCAATGCATTATTATGATATTAATGAACTGATGAGAAATGCAGATGAATGCGAAATGATACGCCAATAGAGGGAATAAACATGAGGGCAAATTTTGAGGTATTACAATGTGAAGTGTGAGAATGATTCTTGGTCATTGATAAGTCCAAGTTGGAAATCCATGTGACTTTATGAGAATGATTTTTGGTCATTGATAATTCCAAGTTGGCAATCCATGTGAAGTGTTTGTACTACATTGTAGTGGACCCCACTTGCTATTTTTCCTTTTTTGAATATGAAGAAAAACAAAAGAAAAGTAGTAATAATAAAATAAATAATAATAATAAAACTAATAATAATAATAATAAAAAAAAAGAAAAAAAAATTTAAAATGATTATCAAAAAATAAATTATATTGAATTAAATATATTGAAGTTAAACTAAATAAATTGAAATTGAAATTAAACTAAAATCTAAATTAACTTAAATAAAAAAAATTCTAAATTAGAATTGAACCAAAATAAAATTTAAATTAAAACTAATTCTAAAATATCTAATATAATCTAAACTCCTATTCTTAAAGCGAAATAAATAATTCTAAAAAAATCAAGAATAAAATATGACATTAAAAGTAAAATAACTAGAACTGCATGATTAATGATTAATTGATTATAATGCAAAAATGACCGACTATCAAATAATTCGATAAAAATGCGCCAGATGAATAAAATTTGAAAAAAAATCCGGTCAAAATTTAGGGTGTGACAGTTGCTCCTATTTAATCTTTTTGAACCTGAATGTATGAATAACAAAGTTTTTTTTTAACATTCAAGGTAGAAGAGGATTAAATATTAGAATACCTAGAATTTTGACCGGATGCGGATGAAATGCAATGTGAATGGATGTATGAGAGATTGAGTTATGCGAGGAATGATGTTATATGTAACAGGATAACAAGAGAGGATCCCACTAGGGAAAATATTTGAGAACATTGAGGATGAAGAAACGTAGAAAGGAAGTATTCGAAGTGATAAATCAACAGGTTCAAGTGTAACTGTTTATACTAAGAATAACAAAAGACGGAAACAAAAAGAAATCCAAAGTGTTGGTTCAACTAACACGGGTGAAGTCAAGTTGACACTTAGGATGACAAGGAAATATTCAAAGTGAATGCGCAGTGGCACGATGCGACCAACTGACGCTTAAGAATAAAAATAGAGAAGAAATAACGTCCATGGATTGGATTGGACGAAGTCGAATAAAAATAGACATCCATAGATTGTATTGGATGAACATAAAGTAAGAAATTTTCAATCATAGCTTTAGACAAGGGACATGATATCCAAGAATGGCATTGGATAAGGTGAGCAATGATTTTCAGGAATGACTCTGAAGTTAAAGGCAAATCACTATATCCAGGAATGACACTGGATATACAGATAAAACTTTCAGGAATGGCACTAAAAGAACAAGATATAGACCCAGGAATAGCAATGGAGGAAAGAAAATATCCAGGAATGGCACTGAATATACAGATAAAATTTTCAGGAATGACACTGAAGTTAAAGGCAAATCACCATATCCAAGAATTGCACTGGATATACATATAAAACTTTCAAGAATGGCACTAAAAGAACAAGATATAGACCCAAGAATAGCACTGGAGGAAAGAAAATATCCAGGAATGACACTGAATATACAGATAAAATTTTCAGGAATGGCACTGAAGTTAAAGGCAAATCACTATATCCAAGAATGGCATCGGATATGCAGATAAAAATTTCAGGAATGTCACTAAACGAACAAGTTATAGACCCAAGAATAGCATTGGAAGAAGTATGCTAAGATCCAAGAACAACACTGGAGGAATAATACAAAGACTCGGGAATAGCACTGGAGGAATAAAATATCCAGGAATGGCACTGGAGTGAAAGAAAGGTAAGTTTTTGGTAGGTGCCAAGAAGTTGGACTTTCAAAGTGAGGTAAATGTTTGACCACAACATGACCTACGGTAAGTGAAAATGAGGATAAAACACTCTTGTTATGCATAGTATAGAACTTGTTATGATGTATGATCAAATACATGTAATGCAGATGCTGACAATAGGGATTGACTCTTTTGTGGAGATGACAAGATTGGAAGGTTGATTCTTCAACATTGTGAGATCATTGTTATTCTTCTCGAGGACCATGGATGCTGAGGTTGAACAGAACTTCACCACACTAATAAACTGTACCAAGTTGATGATCCTCGGAGAAGGGATGAAAAGTTTCTTTAGGGATTCTTCCAATGAATTTCCCCAAATAAGCTGACTATTGTAGATGAGTTGATCGTTGCTTCAATTTGACTGATTCTGAAAATGATTTCCTTATGATGCGCTTGGAAGCCTGCTTCAGTATAAGTTTTGTAAATTCTTTTGTATAAACCAATTCTGAGATGGACTTTCACCGAACAACAACCTTTCCCTGATTCTCAACATGGTCTGGAAGGAACTTGCCCCTGATAGGATCACTAGACCAGTTCTTAACTGTTTGAAAATTCCTTGCTAGAAAAGATAGTTTGCAAACAAAAACATTTATACAACCATGGTAATTAAAAGCAAATGCAACTTTTGAAATCAAAATTATTGTTGGAAGAAAAGCAAATGAATCACTAGTCAAAACACGATGGTTTATAACGTTCAAAGTGAAAGGTAAAGTGAAAATATGTACAAAACAAAATGACTTGCAAAGATATTTTTGGAGTCAGTTTACACAACCTTACTGTAGTATGCTTTCACAATAACCTTGCCTCAATTAGGTCTTTTAAGGGTTGTATCGTGGTCTGGTTCACGGTTCATGAAACAAGGATAAAGGCTAAAAATTGTTTGTACCCGCCTTTCTTCGTGATAAATCTCCAATCCTACATTCAATTAAATCTACACACATTTATCTTGACAACGTAGGGTAAAGATGATGATTTGAGGTTCACTGGAAATGACAATCATTTTATTTGGCTTTGATGGATGTTTGTAGTGACCCATCGATTTTGGACATGGTGGTCACTAAATCTTACTTGTTTGATGTTGAGGGTTTGAGGGGCTCTTTTGCATGATTTTCTTTTTTGAACCGATCCCTAACTTTTGCCTAGGTCCTTTTTTTGACTTAGCGGGATTTTTTTTGTACTTTTGAAATTTTGAAAGCTGTGATTGCCAAACCATTGGTTGTAATGGATCATCTTGTAATTTGAATGTGTAATCAAAATAATTGAACAACTACCCTGCCCCAGGTTAAACATATGGGTTTAGATCCAAAAGAAACTCCTACTTCTAGGCTCGAAGTGGTGAACTATGGATTAACTCCTTATCTCTCCAGTGTTTGGTAATTGAAACAATGCATGTACATCACCGACAAGATTTTATCCGAAAGCAAACCACAAAAGCTATGGGTATTTTTCATCATCCTCCCTCAAACATTTGCATAATCAAAAGTTTTGAACAAAAGGTATACATGTATTTTTTTTGAAATAGAAAATGTAAAGAAATAACTAAACAGATGAACTGAATTCAAAAGATTGCAAATGCTCATTTCATTAATCAAAGAAGTACAAACATAATGGAAAGGCAAATAGTTGTTACGAATACAAGGAAAATACAAACATAAAGGAAACAAAGGCCTAGTGACTAATCAGTAAACAAGGATGAGTTGTCCTATCTTGAAACACTGGCTTTAGGGAGAACTGGTTGAAGTTGATTGAAGCTTCAAATTGCATGTCGTGGCAAAGGATTGTCCTTGACATTTGGATTGGGATCACGGAAGGAGAGGATCTTGTCTCTGATCAACTCTTTCACTCTTGTCTTCAAAGCAAAACAATGTTCCAAATCATGGCCTGCTCCACCCTGATGAAATTCACAATGAAGATTTTCCCTGTAGCTTAGTGAGAGAGGATCTGGAGGAGGAGGCATAGGTCTAGTGGTTATCAAACCCTTCTGAACCAAACCAGGATATAACTTAGTGTACGTCATGGGAATAGGGTCAAAGTGAACCCTATCACGATTCTGATTTTGTCCAAAAGTCGAACGTTGAGGAACTCTAGCTGGTTGAGCAGCAATCACAGGAGCAACGACAACAACATAAGCTTGATTATCATGTTGAGCCCTGTATTGAGGTCTTCTACCCACATCGAAAATAACATTGGTCTGATCTTCCCTCTTCCTTTGGAAATTCCCAAAAGGTTTCTTAGCAACATTGGAAGACTCAACAACTTTGGACACTTTTCCATTCTTAATTCCTTCTTCAAGCCTTTGTCCAATGGTAACCAGATCAGTGAAACTGGAAGAGACACTTCTGATCATTTTTTCCCAATAGAAGGGAGCCAAAGTATCCATGAACATACTTGTCATTTCTTTCTCAACTAGGGGAGGTTCAACCTGAGATACCAACTCTCTCCAACGTTGAGCATATTCCTTGAAGGATTCTCTCTCTTTCTGAGACATATTCTGCAATTGACGGCAATCAGGTGCCATGTCTAAGTTGTACTTGTATTGTTTCATGAAAGCATCACCCAAATCCGCCCAGCTATGGATACGATCTTTCTCAAGCACCATGTACCACTTCATAAAGGCACCGCTCAAACTGTCTTGAAAATAATGAATAAGTATCTTGTCGTTCTTGGCGTAAGCAGCCATCTTGCGACAGTACATCATTAAATGGAGCTTTGGACAGGTGTGCCCCTTGTACTTCTCAAATTCTGGAATCTTGAACTTGGAAGGCACGATGAGATCGGATACCAAACACATATCACTTGCATCAACATTGAAGAAGTCATTACCCTCTACAACCCTTAATCGTTTGTCAATAGCTCGATACTGCTCACAACCAACTTCAGGTTCAACATAATCTTCAATATCGTCACCCTGAGCGCTAGCAGCATTGTGTTCATAGGGAATTTGGCCAGTATGAATCACAGGTCTGGATTCAGTGAAAATAGGAACTTGAAAAGCGGGTCTAGACGCCTGACCAACCACAGAAGTAGTAACATGAGGTGGAGAGTAGTTGTGTGGCAAGCCAAACTCCGACCAAGTTGAAGGTGGCAACGGGGTAGGCTGAGGTTCGACAATAGCGTTTTCAACCTCTTGGATCACTGTCCTCTGAGGTGGCTCTCCTCTGGCAATCAAAACTTGAAGCATTTCAGTCAGCTTCGTCACACTCATCTTCAACTCCTCAATTTCCATTAGGACGTCAGCATTATGAACTTCTTGTTCAGACATCCTGCGTCTGCGGTAAGCTTGGGTTATGTATCGGCTACGAAGCTTCAGTTTGACGGTCGACAAATAACTGGAATACAGAGACAACTTGAATGAATTGACGAACAACCCGGGTGTATGAAATAATGCAAATGATGCAGATGGTATGCAATGCCATGCAATGCAGCTATGCTTAGGGTCACAAGCACAAACAGACTCGGAAACTGGAAATAACTCGAAACTTCCTATTTGGTAGACTGTGAGATTGGTTCTATATTATGTACCCATAAAACCCTACTCACAGGATAGTTTCTACGGTGAAGGTTTAGGAAACTCAAGGACACAGACGTTTATCGTACTAACGCCCCGCCGCAGGCTAGCTGCATTTTGACAATAATAACGATAAGGTCTACCCTGAGTGGAGTTCTCATGTTAGGCCCTCAAGAGGCGATCCCTTGGAGACTAACACTACACAACTACCATTATTGAAACTGGTTCCTAACAGTGGATCCCAGAATCACAGCCCTTTCATGAATCAGGTCACGCGACAGGCTAGCTGCGTTGTGACAAGATCTACGAAAAGTCTAACTATATGGGGGAGCTTTCATGCTAGGCCCCCAAGAAGCGAGTTTTTGGAGACTAACACTAATGACTACCAATTCTAACCTAGGTGTGCCCTCTTCTTTTTCCACAACTCGTATTTTACTTGCAATGTGATCCCAAGATCCCACAGACAAGTAATATAATGAGCAAATAAGAGAAAGCGGTAAAAGAACAAATAGACAAACATAAATAATAAAAATAAAGAAGACAAAAAGATAAGATCAAACAAAATAAACGCACAAAGCTAAGTTAGGCTCGACCCTCTCAAGCATGGAGCTAGTCCCCAGCAGAGTCGCCAACTGTCGTACCTCGAAAAAAATACGATCCTCGGGATGGGACGCGGAAAGAAAACAACAGAGTCGCCACCTAATTCTATTTATTCTAATTAAAGAAAAGGGAGATATAGATACAACCTAAATAGGATAAGAAATGGTTTACGAAACCAAATTCTATGTTCGGGAGTCGGTTACGCAAGGGGAAGGTATTAGCACCCCTCACGTCCGTTGTACTCAACGGGAACCTCTTAGCTTAACTATGCGATTAAATGTTGATCTAAGTCTTTGTCTTCTAAATGTTTGTTAATATGTTTGTTTTAAAAGGAAAAGAAAGTTTTTAAATTATTATTAATGTTACGGGGAAAAGATTAAAGTTTTTTATTATGGTGCCGTAGAGATAGTTAATTTTTTTATTATTGTGCTCGCGAAGGATTAAAATCCCCGTGCCTACGTATTCCCTTGTGCAATGGGGAAGTCAGAGCTTCGTAGTTCGTGCTACTACGGTTTGTGATTTTTAATGGAATGATTGTTTAAAACGCATTCTACTGCTAAGCGTTGGCTTATACTCGCGGCGGAGGCTAAAGCGCTAGCTTGTTTGCGAGATAGAAAGATTTAAACAATGTTCGTTTAAAGAAAAGGTGTTTGACCTTTGTTAAGTGTTTTAAAACGAAAGGCGAATGAAGCACAGCTCGAGGGCTAGCCTCAAGAGTGATTGCATTCAAGGACCCGTGGAGTGCTGGACTCCAGAGTTCAGTTATTCGTTGATTAATTGTAAAGTGATTTGCGTTTGTTGGTGAATTTTAAGTTGTATATCCATTGTGAAAGGGCGAACGAATTACAAATCGAGGGCTAACCCCATCAGTAATTCAATTCAAAAACCCGGGGAATGCTAGATTCCTGAGTTTAGTTCTTTCACGATTTTAATTAGAGATTTACATTTTGAAAACGAAAGAGCAGATGAATTACAAATCGGGGGCTAGCCCCAACAGTAATTCAATTCAAAAACCCGAGGAATGCTAGATTCCTGAGTTTAGTTCTTTCATTATTTTAATGTGTTAATTAAGAGTTGATTGTTTGAATATTTGTTTAAAAATGACTTAGGGTTTAATATTTTAGAAACGAAGGAATAAATGAAACACAACTCGAAGGCTAACCTCAAGAGTGGTTCATTAAAGAACCCGCGGAATGCTAGATTCCAAAGTTCAGTTCCTCGTTAATTAATTAAGATGCGATAAAGATCGTGCAGATGGCAGTCACATAGAGACCGACTTACGTGTGTGAAGTGTAGGCGAGAATATTTTAATTGATTAAATGAAGTGGATTCTAATCCTAATTCCTAAAGGTGTTCCTAATAATACTAAATCGAATAAATAAAGGCGAAAAAAATAAATTGCGTTTGAAAATAAACGGGAGAGGGATACATGATAATTTATGTGGGATTGCGAAGAAATAAAAGATATCGTTGTAGTTTGCCCAAGAGGAAGCGTGTGTGCAGTGTATGAATTAATCGGAATCGTTAGAATTAAATATTGTACAAAAAAATGCAAGAAATAAAATAAAATAAATAAATATACTAAATAAAGTGAAATGAATTATAGAGATAGAATAAATTAAATAACATGAAAATAAAATAGATAAATGGCCTTATATTGGTCACGATTAATCGGAAACAATTTATCGTGGCCTTTTGTGATATCATCGGCCGGAAGAACAAAATAAATTAGAATCAAATAGTTCACTATTATGTTTTTTGACATGTTTTTTAAATAATAATAAAAATACTAAAACTAAACTACACTAAGAGTTAGAAAAAAAATGAAATAATAAAATAAAGATCTAAAAAAAGATGGATTAATACAAATAAATCAAAATGAAAGTTTTATAAACTAAAATATAAATAAATAAATGACGGATAATACTCACAAACTTCAAAGCTAGCAAAGGTTGAACTTGTTGTGTAGAATAAAGTGAAGGTATTTTGATGGAGGTTGTTGTTGTGATGAAGATGGTGAATGTTTATAGGTATTGTGTAAGTAAAAAAAGAATTTGGACTTTGAAAAATATGTAATGAATATGCTAGATTTTGAGAATTTAAGGGTATTCTTGTTAGTCTCAAATGAGAGAAAGATAGATCTTATTTATAGTGTGAATGAGGTAGGAGTGTTGATGTGGCAATCCATGTGACTTTATGAGAATGATTTTTGGTCATTGATAATTCCAAGTTGGCAATCCATGTGAAGTGTGAGAATGATTCTTGGTCATTGATAAGTCCAAGTTGACAATCCATGTGACTTTATGAGAATGATTCTTGGTCATTGATAATTCCAAGTTGGCAATCCATGTGAAGTGTTTGTACTACATTGTAGTGGACCCCACTTGCTATTTTTCCTTTTTTGAATATGAAGAAAAACAAAAGAAAAGTAGTAATAATAAAATAAATAATAATAATAAAACTAATAATAATAATAATAATAAAAAAGAAAAAAAATTGAAAATGATTATCAAAAAATAAATTATATTGAATTAAATAAATTGAAGTTAAACTAAATAAATTGAAATTGAAATTAAACTAAAATCTAAATTAACTTAAATAAAAAAAATTCTAAATTAGAATTGAACCAAAATAAAATTTAAATTAAAACTAATTCTAAAATATCTAATATAATCTAAACTCCTATTCTTAAAGCGAAATAAGTAATTCTAAAAAAATCAAGAATAAAATATGACATTAAAAGTAAAATAAATAGAACTGCATGATTAATGATTAATTGATTATAATGCTAAAATGACTGACTATCAAATAATTCGATAAAAATGCGTCAAATGAATAAAATTTGAAAAAAATCCGGTCAAAATTTAGGGTGTGACAGTGAACCATGGGGAGTAATGATCATTGCCCCAATTCCTCTTCCGCGTGCATTCACAACACCATCAAAAACTAAACCCCATCGAGATCCAGGCTCTAGCCCTTCCTCAATCAAAGGTTCATCACAATCTTTCATTTTCAAGTACATCACATTTTCATCTGGAAAATCAAACTTGATAGACTGGTAATCATCAATCGGTTGATGTGCCAAATGGTCAGCCAAGATACTACCTTTTATAGCTTTTTGAGCTCAGTACTCGATATCATATTTTGACAACAACATTTGCCAACGAGCAATCCTCCCATTTAAAGCAGGCTTTTCAAATATATACTTGATCGAATCCATTTTAGAGATCAACCAAGTTGTATGATTCAGCATATACTGGCGAAGACGTTTTGCAGCCCAAGCTAAGGCACAACAAGTTTTTTCAAACATGGAATACCGAGACTCACAATCAGTAAATTTCTTACTCAAGTAGTAAATTGCATATTCTTTTCTTCCAGATTCATCTTGCTGACCAAGCACACAACCCATGGAATCTTCCAACACAGTCAAGTACATGATCAACGGTCTACCTTCCACCGAAGGAGACAAGATAGGAGGTTCAAGCAGATATTCTTTGATACTTTCAAACGCCTTCTGACAATCATCTGTCCAGACACAACCTTTGTCTTTTCGAAGCAACTTGAAGATCGGAGCACATGTGGCAGTCATGTGAGAGATAAACCTCGAAATATAATTCAAACGGCCCAAGAATCCTCTTACTTGCTTTTTCAGTTCTTGGAGAAGACATTTCCCGAATAGCTTTCACTTTATCAGGATCAACTTCAATGCCTCTTTGGCTGACAATGAAACCTAACAACTTTCCAGAATGTACACCAAATGTGCACTTGTTCGGATTCAAACGAAGCTTAAACTTCCTTAACCTCTGAAACAACTTCATCAAATGTTCAACATGATCTTCTTCAGTCCTCGACTTAGCGATCATATCATCAACATATACCTCAATATCTTTGTGCATCATATCATGGAAAAGTGTGGTCATAGCTCTTTGGTATGTCACACCAGCATTCTTCAATCCAAAGGGCATCACTCTGTAGCAGAATGTTCCCCATGGTGTAATAAATGTGGTATTTTCCATGTCCTCGGGTGCCATCTTTAATTGATTATAACCGGAAAATCTGTCCATAAAGGAGAACACATCAAACTTAGCCGTATTATTTACCAACACATCAATGTGTGGCAATGAAAAATCATCTTTTGGATTGGCTTTATTCAAATCTCTATAATCAACACACATTCGGACTTTTCCTTCTTTCTTTGGAACAGGCACAATATTAGCCACCCATCGAGGATAATTAGATGTCACAAGAAAACCTACATCAATATGCTTTTGAACCTCCTATTTGATCTTTACTGCCATATCCGGATGAGTTCTTCTCAACTTTTGCTTCACAGGTGGACATTCAGGCTTCAATGACAATCTATGCTCCACAATATCAGTATCAAGACCTGGCATGTCTTGATAAGACCAAGCAAACACATCAACATATTCTCTAAGAAGCTCTACAATCCTCTTCTTAACATCAGGACCAAGCAATTCTCCAACTTTGACTTCTTTCTTATCATCTTCAGAACCCAAGTAGACTATCTCTATAAACTCTCCATGAGGCTGAATAACCTTCTCCTCGTGCTCAAGCAACCGAGAAATTTCATCAGGAATGTCTTCAACATCCTCTTCCTCAGCTTCAAACACAGAGAATTCAAAGTTGGGAGTGGGCATAGGATCATTGTTTTCAATGGGTTTATCAATCAATCTGCACAATGATTTTATTTTTTATTTTAGAGTATGAACAAAAGTGAAAACATTATGCAGATAAACAGTTATTATTTTTATTTTTGGGTTTTTTATGTTACCATTTTTCAGAATAAAGCAAAAAGGAAAAACACATATGGAAATAACAAAATAACATTTTATTGATGATGATAAAATTTGAAACAAAGCCCGACAAACATCACTTTCACCTTGGGCAGAGTGAAATGATTTTTGAAAGAAAATAAAACAAATTACTTTGAAGCATGAACAATAGAAGGAACATCAACAACACTCCAGTTCTTACAAATCTTTCTGTGTGTAACAAAGTTAGGCATTTCTTCATCTTCATCATCTTCAATGATGGCAGCAGCGGAATGATCGTTGATAAACCCAGCACTTTGAAATCCTTCCTGAATAGTCTTCGGGTCATGGAGAGCCACACCTAGTGTAAAACCAATACCGAATCCTTCTTTGTTGTCAAAAGCATCAATAACTCGTCCCCAACCGTCAGATCGACCAGTTTCAAGCACACGCAGAGCATCCTTGAGAGAAGACATAGGCATAACATTCTTCTTAGCAGCATTATCAACAACAGAAAGAGCCTGAAATGAAGTTCCCACCTCTTCTTCAGCATCAATATAGTAGAAATATGACAAATTTCTCACTAGCATCGCCTTTTCATCGCCAATAGTCACTAATTTCCCATCTTTCACAAACTTCAGCTTCTGATGGAGAGTAGATGTCACAGCTCCTGCCTCATGAATCCAGGGTCTTCCAAGGAGACAACTGTAAGCGGGACGTATATCCATTACCTGAAAAGTAATTTGGAATATAAACGGTCCAATTAGAATAGGAAGATCAACTTCACCAATCACAGTCTTCTTCGATCCGTCAAAAGCTTTCACAATAATCCCACTATGCCTCATGGGAGCGCCTTGGTACGCAATCCTTGACAAAGTCGACTTTGGCATCACGTTCAGAGAAGACCCAGTATCAACCAGCACCTTAGACATAACATCTTCCTGACAATTCACTGAAATATGCAGAGCCAAATTATGGTTCCTTCCTTCTTCAGGCAAATCATCATCACAGAAACTCAGATTGTTGCACGATGTGATATTAGCTACAATACTATCAAACTGATCAACAGTCACATCATGGTCAACATAAGCTTGATCAAGAATCTTCTGCAAAGACTGCCTATGAGCCTCAGAGCACATCAAGAGTGATAAAACTGATATTTTCGAAGGAGTATGCAACAACTGCTCAGTAACATTGTACTCGCTCTTCTTTATCAATTTTAACACCTCATCTTCACTATCACCGAATTGGCCTGATCGGAAAACAACATCCATAATCTGTTTACTCGCACTTGTATCTTCAACTCTCTTCGGAGGATATGAAGTATAAACTCTACCATTCGAGTAACCTTTGTCACATCATCAATGCTAACCATAGACCTTGGAGAAGGAATAGGAACTTCCTTACCATTTTCTATCATCGTAGCATTATACCGGTACAGAACAACTTTATTAGACTCATATGGCATTGGACCAGGAAAATTGATCACCAAGGGAGTAACAACATATTTGCGGTTATCAAAAGAAATAACCACCTTCTCAGGAACAACCTTCTCAGGAATATTGAACTGAGGCACAATAACATTCACTTCATTTTCATACTCATCTCTTTTTGCTGTCACCTCTATCAACTTATCGTCCATCATCTTTTGAATGTCTCTCTTAACAATCACGCAACCACGAGGGTTCACCGAGCAAATGCAACAACCAACATAATCGTGATCAATATCATGATATTCACTTAAGAAAGCATGCATCTCAACCAAAGACATTCGAATATGGCAGACTTCATAAATCTTGAACAAACCAGGACAACCATCAACCATATTCACAGACGTATTACCATGCTTCGGAAGCGGATTTGTCTTAACAATCACGCAACCACGACGGTTCACCGAGCAAATGCAACAACCAACATAATCGTGATCAATATCATGATATTCACTTAAGAAAGCATGCATCTCAACCAAAGACATTCGAATATGGCAGACTTCATAAATCTTGAACAAACCAGGACAACCATCAACCATATTCACAGACGTATTACCATGCTTCGGAAGCGGATTTGTCTTCACATTTGGATTAACATCATTGAAGGACAGAACATTGCTCCTTATCAATTTTTGCACTTCAAACTTCAATGGATAACAATTCTCAACATCGTGCCCCGGGGCACCTTGATGAAAAACACAGTGAGCCTCTGGCTTATACCACCATGGGATAGACTCTGGAACTGGAGGTGGAGAACGTGTTTGCACAAGATTTTTCGCAATCAAAGAAGGAAGCAAATCCGCATACAACATTGGAATGGGATCAAAACTTGGCTTAGCACGAACCTTTTGATTACCACCTTGTTGCACCGAAGGCGGTTGATAACGTGACTGATACTTTGGAGCCACTGGCACAGTTGGATTCACATTAATCACCGGAGTTACAAAAGCTACATGTTGTTGATGACGATTCTCACGACCACGAGGTCTCCTGTAACTTTCACGAGTCACATCATTAGTCTCACCTTCTTTCTTTTTACCAAAGTCGAACCTCCTAGAGCTCGAGCCTACACTACTCTCTTGGCTCAACCGTCCCTCATGGACACCTTCTTCTAATTGCATCCCCATACTCACCATTTCAGTGAAATCAGAAGGAGCACTTGCTATCATCTTCTCATAATAGAAGGAATTTAAAGTCTTCAAAAAGATCTTTGTCATTTCTTTCTCTTCTAGAGGAGGAAGAATTGAGTTGCTAGCTCGCGCCATCTCTGCGCGTACTCTTTGAAAGTCTCTTTGTCCTTCTGGGACATAGCACATAGATGATCTCTATCTGGTGCCATATCAACGTTATACTTGTATTGCCTAACAAAAGCCTCTCCCAGATCATTGAAAGTCTTTATTTGGCTATTGTCCAAACTCATATACCATCCCATTGCTGCACCAGTCAGACTATCCTGGAAATAATGAATCAACAACTGATCATTGTCTGTCTAAGCAGACATCTTCCTAGCATACATAGTCAAATGAATCAGAGGACAAATGTTGCCTTTATACTTCTCGAACTCAGACAACCTGAACTTGTACGGAACTTTAACATTAGGGACCAAACAGAGATCATAAGCATATTTTCCAAACAAATCCTTATGCTTCAAGGCTCTCATCTCCTTCTGTATCTCAGCAAAACGACCTTGAAAATCATCAAGTCTTTCATTTACACCAGCGCCTTCACTGGGCTCAGCATGGTAAATCATTTCATCATGGTGCGGAATAATGTGCATCACAGGCGGTGTAGTAGTCATCACTGGCGGAAGAGTAGTCATCACTGGCGGAAGAGTATTAAATGCATCAGTCTCAGGAGGAGGAGGATGATAACCAGTAGGAATGAAATCAACCGGCATGCCCCACGGTGTGCTAGCAGGCATGCGATAGCAAAGAGAAATGACAGTTTCAGCAGGAATTGATGCAGTAACAATCTCAGAGATGACTGTATTCTGAATAGGAGAATTAGGAGGAGGTGGTTGATTCTGAGCAGCCACCAAGCCTTCCATCATGGCAGTAACTCTTTCTATGCTTTCCCTCAGATATGTAACTTCCTTGCGCAGGTCGCGATTCTCTTGTTGTAAGGTTTCCGACATCTTCTTCCGATTAGCCCGAGTATCAACTTTGTGAGTTAGCTTGATAGGAGAACTGAATGAAGACCAAGAAACAACATAAGATCCCTGTACAACACTCGAAAAGCAAGACAAATGCGGGTATGATGCATGGTATGCATATGCAAATGCAAATATTTCAAAGGACCATAAGATAAATTGCAATATTTATAAAGAAACACTTTTTGAAGTACTTAAAGTTCATTCTCATTAAAACCAAAGTAAGGATTACAAGTGAAGTACAAGCCTCAACAATCCTAATACATGAGAGAAAAATTAAACTAGGCCTAGGGGATCACATCCGAAGAAGATCCGAATCCTGGCTGGTACTTCATGCGAATCCTCTTAATCTCTTTCTTGTAACGATTCTCCATGTCTTCCTTATCCTTCGCCAACTGGTCAACAATGGCCTTCCAAGCATCGTATGTAGGAGGAATGGTAGATGGAGTACTAGAGGAAGATAAATCCTCTCTTGGCCTCTTCGTAACACGCCGCTCAAGTAACTCAATGAGATCATCCTTCTCTTTCAGTTGCTCTTGCATCGTCATCTTCTCAAGTAGCCATTCTTCTTTCTCTTTCTTCATCTTGTCCAACTCTTCTTGAAGAGCAACTTTCTCATCAACGGGAGGAAGAAAAGCAGACAATGGTAATATAGGAAACAAAGGCTCCTCAGGTGGATAAGGCATCTTGAGCTTGGAAGCCCTAGATCGAACCCACTGGATGTAACACTCGGAGGGAGCAAGGTGTTGTCTTCCCAATTGACCATTCTCTTTCCGATGAACCGCATGCCAAGAATGAGCAATCCTTTTCTTCATTTCTATATGATTTGCACCATTAAGAAAGAAGAAACGGGATAAGGAAAGGTTATTTGGTATGTCCTTCAAACAATATCCCAACTGTCGCCTAGCAAGAATAGGATTGTAACTAATTCCCCCACGTGTACCAAGAAGAGGTACATTAGGAAATTCTCCACAACTATCGATAAGCACTTCAGTATCATAATGGGAACAATATTAAGTCATATCCTTGTGAGAAAGAGACATGATCCTTTGAGACCATCTTCGCTTCTCTCTATTATCCTTGAAGACATCAGACTTTGGTAGGTGCGAAATAAACCACCTATAGATAAGAGGCGCACAACACACAATCTCTCCATCACCTTTGGAGGTCCTATAATTAAAAGCATGATACATGTCTCCAAGCAAAGTAGGTACCAGATTCTTCTTCAAGAAAATCTGAATGGCATTCTCATCCACAATACCATCTAAGTTAGGAAACAAGACAATCCCATAAATGAGCAAAGTAAGAATAGCCTCAAATGCATCCTTATGACCCAAAGTAAAAGAAGTAGAAGTTTTTCCCATCAAAAACTTAGCATTAATACCATGGATACTCCCTTTTGGAAGAAACTTTCCATTAAGATCAGACTCCTTGAGAAAAAGGGCTTTGGCGATGACTTTGGTCGTAAGCTCCTTCTCTAAACCACTGAAAAGAAATTCCTTGTCCAAAATAGGTAAACCCATCCAATGAGAGTACTCCTCCAAGGTCGGCACAAGCTGATAATCCGGAAAGGTGAAACAATGATGCAACAAATCATAAAATTGAGCTAAGGTAGGGAGAATCCCCTCTGGTACATCGGTATCCAAGATAAACAAGAGCTTTCCATAACACTTCCGGAACTCCTGTGTGTCAACCACCAATGCTCCTAGCTTTCTCAGCTCTACTATAATAGGATTATTGAAGGTGTACTTCTTTGTGTTCCTCCTTTCAAAATTCATAACCATAGACATCTGAAATTTTGCAAAAATTCCTTATAAGTCCCTTGAAATCTCAAAAACAATGCTCATGAATGTATGCGTGCATGTATGCAACAACCACAAACAAGATCAAACAAAGCACACGAGTTTAGGTTCCGAGTCACAAGCATGAAGTAAAGGTAACAAAACACCAACCCACACAGGTAAGTACTAAGGTTTTTTCTTCATTGTACCTATAGAAAACCAAAAGGGTGCTAACAGGGGTGCCCGGAGTTAACAACCATCTTTAGAATATTATCGGTATGTTGGATTACTCCCCAACCGATAAAATTCTTAAAATAGACCTCTTCCGAGTGTAGTATCGCGTGACAACCACCTTAGGTTTACACCCGGATGGTTTCCGCACTACGTTCCTAAATTGGCTTAGATGGGTTAAGGGTTCTATGGTCCTCAATATGATCAGCTCAAGGTCGGAAAATAATGCAACGTATGATTACTCATCATAACATTGATTATCCAAGAGAGCCTAACCGAGTGGAGATTATCAAATTGATATAGCTTTGGACTACTCCATCGCTTATCGCTTCGAATATCGACGTCCTATCATAAGTTCAACTCAGATCCGGGTTAGAATCTATCTCACTCATAGAGGATCACCAAAACCGAAACAGAACAAACAAATAACAAACAAATCAAACCAAAGCAATAAATAAATCAAAGTAGGCCAAATCCACTTAGAGAAAATCCCCAGCAGAGTCGTCACTTTTCTGTAGCAGTAAAAAAACATGAGTGTAAGCTATTGGTTAACTTAACTCAAAGTAAACAGAGTCGCCACCACGCTTTTATTTTATTCCAAGAGGAAAAGGAAAAAAAAGAGCGAATAAATCCTAATGAATCTAAAAGCAAAAAGCTAAAGAAACACAACAGAGAAACAGGTAAGGGGATTTGGTTACACAATGGGAAGGTTTTACGCATCCAAAATGTTCGTGGTACTCCACGGGATCCCTTTGAAAAATTTACTGCTTTTGGTTTGAAAATGGTTTGTAAAATGTGAGTGGAGGGATGAGAAAAGAATTATTTTTAATATTTTTGTGTTTGGAGAGGTTTACCACCTCATGCCTATGTACCCACAAAGTGCAATGCAAGATCAAAACCCCGTAGTTCGTGGTACAAATAGTGAAAAGGGTGGGTTATGATTCATTTTATTAAGTGAAGAGAATTTGTCATCTTCAAGTGGATGGCCAAACAAACTACCATGAGAATGAAGGCATGGACTCATACATCATTATGGGGAGGGTGCCAACTCGGATAAAATCAACGAGTATGCCACTAAACCCCCCACAAATGACAAGAGACTCAATTACATCAAACTACAACCATGGAGATTGAGATACTTGCACCCGACTAAAGAATAATGACTCATAATCGACACTCTTTAAAAGAAAATAAACAAAACTGCACAAAGGCACAAAACAAATTGAATGAGTTTGATTCTTTTTTATTTTTTTGAATTAAGGTCAACATGATTAGATTCATTGATTTTAAAAGAAAAGAAAAGAAAAGAGTAAAATCCACTTGACAAAAGTCAAGGTTTTGGTTTGTTAAAGAGGTGATGATTTAAAAAGAAGGAATCCTTTGAAAAAGGGAGAAGGTTTTGAAAATTTAAGAATGGGAGGAGATGAAGGGACTATCCTAAAAAAAGAAAATAAGGAGATAAGGGAAGAAATATCTAACCAAACTTGATGACATTCCAAATTATGAGCATAAGAGTTCCATCCTTATTAGCTAGCAAATGGCCAAATAAAGGCTAAATCCAACTTCATGAAGATCAAAGCAAGGGGAAGGGATCCTAAAATCTAAATCCAAAAATCTTCATTCCAATGCCAAGGATAGTAACCAAAAGTCCACAAGTTAAAGTCACAAGTCTTTTAGAAGTTTAATCCTTTATTAATGTTTTTTGGTGTCCAAATGGACAAAAGGAAAATCAACAACAAAAATAATAAGAACAAATAATAAACATGATATGGATGAATAAAGCAAAATAGAATAAAGGCAATAAAAGTGCAAGAAATTAAATGTTAGTAACAAAAAGAAATTAAAGTGCAAGAATCTAAAATATTAATAGTAGTAATAGTATAATAATATTTACATAATAATGGTATGGTGAACTTAATCAACCACAACCAAAAAGAAAGAGTAACCAAAAATCAAAGGCAACCGGATCCGCTTAGCATCTTACACTATAGCGATTAATCAATGCAAATTGAACCGAATTCAATGAAATTTGAAAGGCGATTGGGAAACCCAAAGCACTTACGCATCAAAAATTCACAAGTCTCGATTCTTAATGCAATATGATTAACCACTTTGGGATTACGCGATCAACAAGAGATCCGGTCCACGAAAGTGCAAGTATTCAATTAGATTTTTATTCCGAAGTCGGGACACATTTAGGTCTATGTTAAGAAATCGCCGAGTAATTTACGAAGTAATTACCCTACAAATGAGGCCGGTCACCACCAATTAAGGTGCATAATGTTAGTGCTAATGCATGCGAGATAAACGATATGTAAATCGTTATCCGGACGCGATACCGCACAAAACTAAAGGTGAATACCAAATTGAGCCGCATTTATGGTATTCTTCCATCCTTAAGTTCAATCACTCTACTTGGTGGATTAAAGCATGAAAATGTATCACTAATACAAATTACCTTAAATGAATTGAATAATCCACTTAAAGGTAGTTTTGAATTAATGAATATTAACTACTCTAATCTACACCCAAAGTTCATTGAAATTAAGGAGAAATCACTCCCAAAAGTGCTTCCCAAGGTAAAAATAAAAAGGAGGAAGAAGAAGAAGAAAGAGGAACCAAAAAGGAGCTTTAAACAAGCCAAAAACACCATTCTGACTTGTGTTAACCGGTTAACGCAAGCAGATTTTGAATAATTTGCGTTATTTTTAAACTGGTTAACCAATTGGTTAACCGGTTAACGTTGTACCAGAGGCTAAAAAATACAGAAAATTCAGCATGATCCATTTTGAAACATTTTCTCAAACATTGGATGATCATGATCTAAATTTGCACGAATTTTAAAACCAAAATACAGTGGAATCCATGCAATCAAACAACAAATAAAGATCCAAAGGATCTAGAATCAAAGGCACCAAAGATCTATATCTTGAATGATGATGGTGAATATGGGTGTATGGAGGAAGATGAATTACCAAAAGCTCTTCTTCAAATTGGACCAACACAAGCTTAGATCTACTGAAATTGATGAACAAAAGAATGAAAGCATGAAGGGTTAGCTCAAGTTAATCAATAATTCAATGTGAATTCTTGATAACTTCAAAAGAAAGAAAGTGAGCTTTTGAGAATTTTGGTGTTGGGGGAGTAATTTTCAAGAGGTTTTGTGGCTATCAAAAGCTTGTGAAATGAATGAAATTGTGGTCCTATTTAAAGGCCTTAGGTATGGAAATTTGGTGGAATGGAGCTTGCTTTGGTAATTTGAATTTAGGTTTGGTAATTGAAAATTTGGTGGGAAATGGAAAAGAGTGGTGATTAGTGAGGGTTTATGGTAGGAAATGATCAAAGTGATGTAGAGATATCAGAAACCAATGGATCTAGAATATTCCAATTAAATCAATGATCTAAGAGTGCTGAAATTGAATAAAAAATTCAAATTTCGCACTGGTTAACCGGTTAACCATTTGGTTAACCAAGCTGAAATTTGATTTTTTTTATTCAAACATGGTTGCTTGGTTGTTTCGGCCCGATTCTTGTTGTGCGTCGAAGAAATAAACACATGAACCTTGGAAATCCTTTGAATGAATCAATTAACTTGGGAAATCCTTGATCAGATAAAGATTTGAATTATTTGCGGATCAACTTCGACTTTTTTCTGTGAAATTTCGCTCGAGCTGCAGGATTACTATTTTTGGCATTTTCAATGGTTCCTCTTCCTGAAACAAATGTTAGCAAAAAGAAACAAAATATTTTTGGATTTTGATTAATGATTAGTAAACATAAACAAATAAAGTAATTAAAGAAACGGTGATCCCCTGCGAGGCATAAACCTAACCCGAGAATAACCGATTAACCAGTGCGATCTTGTTTGTATGCAAGATGCAGATGAAAATGCAAAGAAAACTTAGGGGAAAAATTAGGGTGCAACAGCGATCTAGATGAAACAATCCTGATGAGGCAACTTGAAGGGTATGTCAAAAAGGGGAAGGAAGATTATATGTGCAACCTGAAAAGATCTTTATATGGACTGAAAAAATATCCTCAACAGTGGAATAGGAGATTTGACAAGTTCATGGCACATATAAGTTTCATTAGAAGTCAGTTCGACCACTATGTTTACTTCAGATTTCTACCTGATAATTCATTTGTTACTTTGTTGCTTTATGTGGATGATATTCTAACATCAAGCAACAATATTGAAGATGTGATGAGGGAGAACGTTGAACTCAATAAAGAGTTCAACATTAAGGATCTGGGAGTTACGTCCCGGATTCTTGGGATTGACATCTGAAGAGATAGAAAATAATCAAAATTATGCTTATTTCAAAAGGCATACCTACGTAAGATTCTCAAAAAGTTTGGTATGTCAAATTAAAAGCCTGTTGTGACTCCGACAAACCCTCAATTCAAGATGAGTATAAATCCGTGTCTCAGTACTGATTTTAAAAAAGATTATATGAATAGCATTCCATATGCTAATATTATAGGTTCTTTGATGTATGTTATGGTCTGTACTATACCCGACATAGCATATGCAGTAAGTCTTGTAAGCAGGTACACGGTGAATCTTGGAAAGGCTCAATGGCAAGCATTGAAGTGAATTATAAGGTACATAAATGGGTCTCTAAATAGAGTCTTAATTTATGGTGGATCCTTGGATGAAGATAGTAAAGCAAAAATCAAAGGATATGTCGACTATGATTATGCAGGTTGCATGGATTCCAGAAAATCTATTTTTGGATATGTGTTCACCATGTTTGGCACAAAAATTAGTTGGAAAGCAACACTCCAAAATTTTGTTGCCTTATCAACCACTGAAGCGGAATATATCGCCCTAACTGAAGTTGTGAAGGAAGCATTGTGACTTGAAGGTTTTGCGAAGGAGCTAAAACTTTAAGGTCGAGTTATCACCGTTAAATGTGATAGTCAAAGTACAATACACCTGTCAAAAAATTTATCTTATCATGAGCGATCCAAGCACATTGATGTGAGATTGCATTTCTTTAGAGGGGAAATCGAGCATGGAGAAGTCCAAGTGCTGAAGGTTTTAACAAATCATAATGTTGCTGATATGATCACCAAGACATTGCCTAGTTGCATGTTTTTCCACTGTATGCAGTTGATAAAACTGCATGAAGAAAACTAGTTTGTTCCTTGATGTTATAAAGTTTGTTCCAAGGTGGAGATTTGTGAGATATTGAATTTAACTCTAGTATGGTCGAAAGGTAGCTTCTGGTTCGACATAAATTAAGCATGAGGTCGAAGTCTGTTCGCATGGTGTTGTCAATGTAATGTGTGTTGTAGTCGAAGTTATTCTAACATGCATTAGTCAATATTGCTAGGTTTATTAGCATGTTGAATTGGGCCTTGATTGTAAGTCCAATTGTTTAAGTTAGTTTGTACCCTTAGTTAGCTTGTAATGGATAATTATTAAAAGACTCATTATGTTAGTATGTTAGTTTTCTTATAAATAGCATGATAGTCTCTTATCTTGAAAAATGGAAAAATAGAAAGATAAAATCATAATTCAAGAGAGATAGAGATTATTTGTTATTCTTGTATACTTGTAATCATGTTTGAAAGATAAATGAAAGAATAGTAGTTTATAATCAAATTCTTGTTGTTATCCTTGTGTTTCCATAAACCCTAACCCTTGTGAGTTTCTTGATCCTAAAGAAGCTGATTATACTTTGTTATTCCAGTATCGTTTTTCACAATAAATTAATTGTCATTCTTGTAACGTCCCACATTGTACCATACATAAGTTCTTCATTACATTACCTATTATTATCGGAAGACCGATTCTTTTTCCACGAACCAGGCCAGAACACCACCTACATGTGAAGACTTTACCCTACACCCCCACACTTAATCCCATACCCCCACAACAAATTTTTTTTGACCAAATTGCCCTCATATAAATAGTTAATAAATCAAATTTACTTTCCATTTTTACCATTCGTCCGAAGTTACAGAGAGAAAAAAAATTTCGCATTTCAGACTTGTTTACCGGAAGACTATAAGTAAGTCTTCCGGTATTGAAATTTGTTTACCGGAAGAGTTTGTTAAAGTCTTCCGGTACCGGAAGACTTTATGAATGTCTTCCGGAATGGTTTAAATGACTACCGAAAGACTTCATCAAAGTCTTCCGGAATGATGTTTTTTAAATTGACTACCGAAAGACTTTGATGAAGTCTTCCAGAATTGTTTTGTGTGTATCGGAAGACTTGAAGAAAGTCTTCCGGAAATTTAATTTTTTTTTAATTTTTTTTTTAATTAAATAATTGTTTTTTTGTTTTTTTTTCAGTGGTGCGATCACGCGGCAGAGATGGGAGGATACCAGTTCGATCGATGGGACGGGGCGATACGAGTAGGACACGCGCAGATGATGCTGGTACATCTGCAGCTGCAGCAGACCCTGTGGGGTATCCTGGTGGTCCGTACGATACCAGTATTTTGGTTTCGTACGAGCATCATGTGGCGAGACGTGTATGGTTTGGTGAGGTAAGGGAATTATAATTATTTAGTTTTGAATAATAACCGAAATTATTAGTAGGTATTATATAATTTGTTTAATTTTATTTGATTTCAGGAGAGAAGGGCAAAGAAGGAATTGAAGGTGGCGGGACATGGGTTGAAGTTGACCCAGATGGTTCCACAGCAGCTTCCACCGGAGATTGAGGGTATCATATCTAGGTCCGGTTTATCTTCCTTACAGAGATCGAGTTTGAAGAAGATTGATGCAAACTTGGTTTCTGCATTTGTGGAGAGATGGCATATAGAGACATATTCATTTCACCTGCCGTTCGGTGAAATGACGATTACTCTAGATGATGTGGCATGTCTGCTTCATTTGCCTATCAGGGGGGTATTCTGGAACCCTCAACCCATCAGTGAGGAGCTAGCCATTGAGTGGGCGGTTGACTATCTTGGAGTGTCATCGAGAGTGGCACTTTTCCAGGTTCGTGAGTGCAGAGGTTCGTACTTCAAGATAGAGTGGTTATATGATCGATTTGTAGAGCATCGAGCAGCTTCATCATGGGCATTTGCAACCAGATGTTATTTGATGGTGTTAGTGGGCTGCACGATCTTTGCGGATAAGTCGTTTACACTCGTGGAGGCGCGATACTTGGCATTATTTAGGGACCTGAATGAGTTGTCCAACTATAGTTGGGCAACAGCTGCATTGGTGACATTGTATAGGTTTCTTGGAGATGCGTCTATGTTTAGTTGCAAATAGCTTGGTGGTTATCCGACTCTCCTACAGGTATATATTTAAATTCAGTTTATTGATATTTTTTTAGTCTAATGTTAATTTTATTATGTTAAAGTTATATATTTAAATTTAGTTTATTGATTTTCTTTTAAGTCTAATTTTAATTTTATTATGTTCATTATGTTATATTTAATTATTATGTTATTGTTTTTTTAACAGTGCTGGATTCATGAGTATTTTCCTACACTTGGGAAAAAAGGAGAGAATTGGATACCTGCTCAGAACTGTGGTCTCCCGCGAGCGATGAGGTGGACGTACAAACAGGGGGCGTTAAAGGTGGATGAGTTGCGACCCATTATGGATGAGCTGACACCGACTGATGTCATATGGAGGCCGTTCGAGGATCATAGAGTTCATCGTCGTTTTGATGAGATTTCTCTATTTAGGGGATGTTTGAGGTGGGGAGATACTATTGTTCCATACATGCCTGACAGGTGTCTTCGACAGTTTGGATACCGTCAGTCCATTCCACCTGCACCCATTGATCCTAGGATGGCTGGTGATATTGATATTGAGTGGATTAGTTACACCCAGAGCGTTGGCCAGGTGATTCGTTCTGCTGCACTGGCGACTATCCCATTTGAGGTAGAGGATGGATACCTTGAGTGGTATTATCGTGTTTCGCATCCTCGATTGGTACCTCCTACCTATGATGAGCCGCCAGTTGCATCTATTCCTGAGTACGATGCGGGACCATCTGATCCTGCATGGAGTTCTGTGTCTACCTTGATTCATCGCTACCTTCAGCAGAATGCAGCTGAAGAGGATGATCCACATTTTGCTGATCTGTTTGTAGCTTTACGTATTGCTCGTTCACAGTGATGTATAGTTATGTTTATGTCATATTATTTTTTAGACTTTGTTTCTTAATATATTGACATTTGAACTGATATTTATGTTATATGTTATTTATAGTTTTTCGACAAAAAAATTGAAATTAAAATTTAATTCATGAATGTGAAATTAAAAATGAATAACATAGTGAAATTAAAACATATAATATAATTCATGAATAAAAATGAATAACATAGTTTATAATTCATAATGTGTTTGTAATATAGGCGTAAGTTGTTGCCAATGTTGTAGACGTGCAGCAAATCCTACCATCCACGATGTTGCTGCTGGAGAACGAAAGTTCCTCCAATCTGTTGTCACCGGTGGCAATGGAAATCCTTCTTTCATGTTAACCTATATTCAAAATTAAACAATACATTATTTAATGTTACTCAAATAATTTACTAATAATATCAAATTATAACAATGTTTACCTGAATCCAATGATTTGAGTTTACAAATCCAATGCAATAAAATGAGACATTCGGTGAGAATGTAGTTGTCATAGGGAAGAAAGTCAAACATTCGACTCCTAGACAGACAAGTACCACGTTATACCGATTCACAATCACGTAACCCATATCTGGTAGAGTCAACCATTTATTTATTGGTTGAGAACCACTTCCCTCTATCTTCAAAGAATCTCTCACTTCAGCTAACCGATCAGCAAATAAATTGACATATAAAGCTGATCTTTCATTATGTATAATTTCCAATTCTAATTCCCGACGAACCATTGGCCAACCATCTTCAGCATAACCCCGCAATGAAGCAATCACTCTAAATCCACAATTACCATATGACATTACGTTGACAACGTCATCAATAAATGACCTAATATGATAAGGAAATTGAAGGATGAACCGTTTAGATGATTGTGAAGTTTGTGCTAATTTTAACTTCTTTTTCACAAGTTGTGATGGTTGAGATGGTTGAGATTTCTTTTTTGAATTTTGTGATGGTTGAGATTGTCGTTGTGAAGATTGTGATGCTTGATCAACATATTCATGATAAGAAGGATCCATGTAAACATCATACCCTTCAGGTTTTTTGTCTTTTTTCTTGACTCCACCTTTTGTCTTTATTTTTTCAGGTGGTGCTAACAAAGAAGTCGTTGTGGGAAATGCAAGTTCATAAACCCTACTATGTAATTCCCTTCTTCCAACAACATCTTGTGACCTATACCTTTTCCATAACTCATCCATTGCAGATTTCATACCCACATCTGATTCCTCATCTAAGTCTTCTTCCAACTTAATTTCCATACTTAGTTTCCTCCAATGTACATGCACAGCCTCAATTGGTATCGGAATACCACTAATTCTATACCCTGCCAACTCACACGCGCAAGGTAATCCATAGGTTGTTCTAAGAGTACATCGACATCTGTCTTTGTTAGTTCCAATATAATCAACTCTAGTTAACTCTTCAGCAACGCGCCTCAATGCAGCTCGCGACACTGAAGTACGTAAATATGTGTAAAATGGACTTGAATAGACATGTGCAACTTCATACACACTCTTTTGAAAAGAAGCTCGAATGTTGCTAATTTGTATCTTTAAGTTGTCATTCATGGCCTCCCAACATTTGACCATGTCACCAATACTGTTACCCAACATCTGCTTTAACTTCCAATGAGCAGACTCAACCCTATAATAATACATATTTAAACTAAGTAATAAAAATACAAAATTCACAAAAAGTATATTTTGGGATCTAAATCAAAACATACCGATTAGTCGTCGTGTTACCCATATGTAGGACTCGATTAATCCATGCGCAAAAAAACCTTTGTCTATGTGGTGTCAACCATGTGTCGTTCACGTACTCAAAAAATTTAGGACAATCAACACACTCTTGCTCAAGTTCTTTTAAATGTTGAGTATACTCAACCTCATCACTAGCCCATACAACATCCGTCCATAATTTGCCAATTGACTCCTGCATATCAGGATCCACTAATAGTTTCCTTTTTGCACCAACATTTTTGTTAATGTGAAACTGACATAGCAAATTATTTGTCCTTGGAAACACAATCTCAATGGCTTTCATCAAAGCAAGATCTCTATCTGTCATCATAACTTGTGGAAATAAATCTTTCTTCACAAACAATTGTTTAAGCTTATCTAACACCCAACAAAAAGTCCCAGTCTGCTCAGACTCAATATACGCAAATGCGACAGCAAAAGTCAACTCGGTTGATGTCATGCCAACAATTTCAAACAAAGGTTGTCTGTATTTGTTTGTCTTATAAGTGCTATCCATAACTAACACAATAGGAAACATATTCAACAACTTAACTGAATCTGGATGTGCCCAAAATATATCTTTAATAACTTCAGAGTCATCTCTTTTTCTACTCCAATAAACATAACCTGCAGCCTCGATAAGCTTAAACAAATGTTGTATCTCACTTCTAGGACCTCTTATCTCTTTTTCCATCATACTCTTTTGCTTGTATATTTGTGTGATACGAGTGACACAATTTGGATCTCGCTCGTACAAGGAATGCAATATATTTCTGGGTGCAACCTTTCTCTTTGTTAAATCAGCAACATGTTGCTTCTGATCCGCTGTCAACCTACCAACAAATGAGTGACCTTCTAATCTATCGGGTAAATCATGGTTATGAACGCCACATTTTACATCAATCTTCCATCCAGATCCATCTTTTGTCGGAGTTGACCTGATCTTAAATGGACATCCGCATTTTTTGGTCGCACTTTCTATTCCACTACGAATATCCTTGTATTTCCCACCTTTATCGCAACCAAATATTATTTTGTTCTTTCTTCCTCTCTTGCCTGTTTGTGTATCTGAACGAGTGATGACGACCGTCACTTTATTTCGTAATCCGGTGTCTTTGACCCATCTTATCACCTTTTCTCGTGTACCAAATCTCTCTGTCGTTGTAAATACATCTGATGTATTCACACATATCGGTTCTTTTTCGTATAAAGGTACTGCATCTACAAAATAAAAATATTTTTTTAAAAAAAGAATTAAAAAAACTAAAATAATTATTAAAAAAAATTCAAACCGGAAGACTTTATGAAAGTCTTCCGGTATTGTACTCTTACAATACCGGAACACATACATAAAGTCTTTCGGTACACATATTCATTGATACCGGAAGACTTAATAAAAGTCTTCCGTACCGGAACACTTTTATTAAGTCTTCCGGTGAGCAAACATCACAATACCGGAAGACTTACATAAAGTCTTCCGGTATGTTAATTAACGTACCGGAACTCATCTCCAAAGTCTTCCGGAACGTCTATTTTGGGACAAATTTTTACTTTAATCTAACGGTCTGACACAAATGGTAAAAAAAAATAATAATATAATAAAATATAATAAGGTTAAAATGGGCATTTTGAAAAAATTGTTGGGGTACAGGTATAGGTGTGGGGGTATATGGTAAAGCCTTCCCTACATGTTTCAATTTAATTAAAGCCCAACACCATGATTTGTGTATACTCTCTTTGTCCCAAATTATAAGTAATTTTGCTAAAAATATTTGCCTTAAATTATAAGTCACTTTATAATTCCAATGCAATGTTAATGATTTTTTCCCCAACATACCCTTTATCTTTTATTACTATTTCTTCTTCCAATTTTTTAAATTTCTCTTTCATCTATAATAAATGAAAGGTAATATTATAAAGTCATGCATAATTTATTTTTCCCATAGAACAATCATTATGTTTTTTAATTTGCATAAAATGTGTAAAATGTCTTATAATTTGGGACAAAAGGAGTATATTTTAAAGTCAAATCTCTAAGATATATGTCAGAAAAAAAATTGGTAATATTTTAAAACCAATTTTTTAAATTTCTCTTTCATCTATAATAAATGAAAGGTAATATTATAAAGTCATGCATAATTTATTTTTCTCATAGAATAACCATTATGTTTTTTAATTTGCATAAAATATGTAAAATGTCTTATAATTTGGGACTATAATTTGGGACAAAAGGAGTATATTTTAAAGTCAAATCTCTAAGATATATGTCAGAATTTTTTTGGATATTTGGCTTCAAAAAACATTCTTCAATTTGGTCACATTCTTATGCAAAAGAACGCTGCTTAACGCTATAACTAGATTAAAGAAATATATAAGTAAATTTAGTGTATATTATGATTTTTAATGGGACTCGTTTTAGAGTATCTAATAAGTTGTTTGGATATTTAAAAAATATAGACAAATTGTTTAAATATTTGAAAAATGTAATATAATATCTATTATAATATATTAAAATCAAGTCTCATACTATTATATTGACAACTCTTTCTCTTACCAAATTGTAATGTAATATAATATCTATTATAACATAGTTTATTAATTAAATTTCCTAAATAACATAGTTTTGAAAAAAATTACCAAACTAACATAGTTTGGATGCATGTTCGCCAAACCATGTGATGAACATGTACAAAATCTGATGAATTCGCCATTTGGATTGGCTAGAAGGAAATATTTTTCACTAATTCGCCATTTCATTTGGCGAATGAGTGTAATTTCATGTACACATTCGTCAAATGGATTGTTGCATGTTTAGGTGTTTTTTTATTTATTTTTGGGTTTAATGTTTTTGTTATTTTTGTGTTATTCATCTATATATATATATATATATATATATATATATATATATATATATATATATATATATATATATATATATATATATATGTATATATATATATATATACATATATATATAAGTATATATATATATATATATATATATATATATATATATATATATGTATGTATAAGTATATATATATATATATATATATATATATATATTTATATAAGTATACTTATATAAATATATATATATATATATACTTATACTTATATATATATATATATATATATATATATATATTTTTCTTTTATAAATATATATATACTTTTATATATATATATATATATATATATATATATATATATATATACTTATATATATATATATATATATATATACGTGTATATATATATATATATATATATATATAAGTATATAAAATAAAATTATAATATGAAATAATTATATTTAAAGAAAATTATTGATATAAAAGAAAATTAGAGAATATGAGAAAGAGAAATATAAATTAAAAGAAAATTATTATTAATAATTCAACAACGACATTACAAAAACTAATTTCCCGCCCGATCTAACTGTCCCCCAGTACCACATCCACGGGGATGACCCCGTCTTCGAACTCTACCACCAGGTGGTCAAGGTTCCACTTGTATTTGTGTGTTTGGTGGAGGCGGTTGTTGTTGAGTCCATGATTCAGCTTGTCCCCAATTACGTGGAAGGTTGCTGCCAAAGGCGCTGCCGTAACTCAGTTGTGTGCCCATGTTTTCAAAGCTGGGTCGGATAGGTTGGGCTGGGTTGGATTGGGTTGGGTGAGGACGATAAGCTTGACCAAATGAGGATATTGCCTCGTTTTGAGAACGAAACAAAGGTGGGGGGCTATAGGTTGGTGTGGATATGAAGGGGTTGTCGGGGGTATATTGGTGTTGGTAAGGCTCTTGTTGTTGTGATTGGGTTTGTGGCATGAAGGGGTTACGTGTTTGGAGGAATGACCTATGGGTGTTTGAAGTCGATGGCTGGAATTGGGTGGGGTAGTCATGTTGTGGGGTTGGTGGTTGGGCGTATGTTGCGGCCTGCGAGCGCGGGTCAATCAAGTATGGGTTATCAGACACCCATTGTTGCATAGTAACTGACCTAAACCAAACTAAATATTCTCTAGTTGGTTTGACATTTTGCAGCACTTGGTCAGTTAGGACATGTTGGCGTCGATCCCTCCATTGTTGACGTAATTCCCTTGCAAAGTCTCTCCAATCTTCCATGTTCCACATGTCACTTACTCTTTTCAAATGCCAATCTCCCAAACATGTCGGAGGGCCCGGAATATCCTGTTGCATTCCGAACTGCATTTTCACCCGATCTGTTTGGTGCATTTCAATTGTAGTGAACCGGATGATTGGTGTTTTTGCCGTCCAAATTTCAGCATCTTCTGGGTTAGGCTCATGGTCGAGGGCTAAATATGGGCGCCAGATGAACTACGAAAAAAAAAATCGTTTAGTATAAAATTATTTTAGTTAATAAAATGCATTAAAACGGAAAAATATTTTTTATATATGACAATACCTGATCGATCCCCACGTGGTCTAACAATTGGCGATATAAAACTATGGAACTTCTTGGGTTTCTACTATAATCCATCCCAAGATCGGACCAGCTAAGCACAACAGATTTAAACGCATTTAGATACAATAACAATTTAAATATTTAAAATTTAATATGTTTGGAAATAAAAATTAATAGTAGACTTACTGGTTTGCGTAGGGGAACGGGCATGGATTCATGTTGCGTGGGGCAAGCATCGGCAGTCTGGAATACCCCCAAGCTTGTAACAAAAATGCACAACCAAAAAAATGTACAAGTATCCTTTGCGGCATTTTTACAAAGGCTACTATACAAGTGTGCCAAAACAGCCGAACCCCAACTATATGTATTTACATTGTTGATGTTTCGCAACAATGGTAAATACATCATATTTATTGTGTTTCCGGTACCGTCGGGAAATAAAAAATGACCGAATAAAAGTATAATATAACACCGAGTTTTTTGCATTTTTTCTAACTCGGTTGATTCTTCGGTTAAAATAAAACTAGCATAGTGGGCTCTAAGGACTCCTAGATTAATACCTGAACCCCGGCTACGAGTATTTGTTGGCTGCTCCTCGTCAATGAGAGGGGCACCCAGCAAATCCGCAATTATAGAAACTTCGTGGTTCACCTTACCAAAGACGGCTCTGCCGGATACACGTAACCCCAAAAGCATGTATACGTCTTCCAATGTGACAGTGCATTCACCGAAGGGCAGGTGAAAGGTGGGTGTCTCTGGCCTCCACCTCTCTTGTAGTGCCAAGATGAATTTTGAGTCTATAGAGTTGTTGTGCACCTTTATGACTTCACCAAATCCGCATAACCGTAGATATGGTTCAATGATCGGATCAAACTCTATGTAGTCGTGCACCCGACACCTAAATCTTCTTACATTCTGTAAAAATATTTTTCGAAATAAGTTAAAATACGCAAGAATATATATATGTATGTATAAATATATATATATATATATATATATATATATATATATATATATTTATATATATATATATATATGTATAAGTATATATATATATATATATATATATATATATATATGTATAAGTATATATATATATATATATATATATATATATATATATATATATATATATATATATATATATATATATATATATATATATATAAGTTAGGGTTTACTTATATTAGTATGAAATATATATAAAAATTATGTGTAAAAAAATTTACGAAGATTAAACTTACAAATGACGCGATATTTTCGACTGTGCCTCGGTGTTGATCTCCCATCGTTAGTAAAGTCATTTTCGATTTTGCCGCGATATTTGATATTTGATATTTGATGTTGCACCTTTATGAATTGTTTGTGTGATATTTGATATTTTAGGTTTGATAGTGTGGTATATATAAGAATTTCCATTTACTTGTTACGGATTGAAACAAAAACAACATGTACACATTCGCCAAACCATGTGGCGAATTGAACAAAAACATTTACACTAATTCGCCACACCATATGGCGAATCTGAACAATAGTTTTTTGCATGTCCTGTGATTGGTTCATCAGCATGTTTGTGGATTCCTCATCTTCATTCTGATTGGCGAATGCATATGTTTGTGGATCACCAGCTCACTTCACATGCATTCAATGGAATCTCTGCATGGTCAAGGGAAGTCAGAGCATTGAAACCAGCACGAATCTCCTCTGCATTTTCCAGCTTTAGTAGGACTCATAAGTAGCCATGTTGATTGGCGAATGAGTTAATGGATTCGCCAATCCATTTGGCGAATAGGATTAAAGTCAGCCTTGGTTAGCCACACCAATTGGCGAACGTGTTTATACACGTTAGGTTTAGTTAGGTTTATTAAGTTAGTTTGGTTAGTTTAGTTAGGGTTTAACTAGGTTAGTTTAGTTAGTTAGTTAGGGTTCAATTAAGTTAGTTTAGTTAGTTTATAATTAGGTTAATTTAATTAGTTTAGTTAGGGTTTAATTAGGTTAGGTTAGTTTATGAAACTTGTACAACATCCCTTCTTGATTCTTTTTCAAAAAACTAGGAGGTTGTGATACATAAACTTCCTCTTGTAAAGGACCATTCAGAAATTCCGATTTCACATCTAAATGAATCAGAGGCCAATTTTTACTAGCAGCTATAGCAATCACCAGTCTAGTTGTTTCATGTCTAGCTACAGGTGCAAACACTTCAAAGTAGTCCAAATCGGATTTCTGTAGAAATCCTATAGCTACTAACCTTGATTTGTGTTTGAAAATTGATCCATCTGGCTTCAATTTCACCTTGTAATCCCATTTCATGCCGATGGATTTCTTGTTCTTTGAAATCTCAGTCAAATCTCAGGTCTTGTTTCTTTCTATAGTCTCAAGTTCTTCTTTCATGGCCTTCAACCACACTTTCTTCTTGAGAGCTTATCAAGTGCTTACTTATTCAGAGTTTACCAACATGGCACACTGAATAACTTCCTATTCATATTCCATATCCGTATAACATGTCATACTCTGCAAATATTCTTAGTATTTTTGTGATTATTTGTGGTCTCTGAACTTGTTCAAAATCTTCTTCAGAACCTATAACAATATTAGATGTTAGATTACCTTGAGAGTCATGCCCGCCATTATAGGAATGATTACCACCAGAGTATGGATCATCATCAGAATCTCGATCAGAATTAGATTCACCTTCAAAGTCAAATTCACCTTTAGACTCATCTTCAACATCTGAGTCACCTTCAGACTCAACTTCAGAGGCAAAATCTCCTTCATAATCTGGAATATCTTCAGAAGTTAACTCAGATGTTAACACTGCACCAGACTTTGATTGAGACTTGTTCCAATCCCACACCTCTAATTCTTTCATGATGACATCTCTGCTGAATTTCACTTTGTTAGTGACATGACAGTAGATCTTATAAGCATTTGTACTGTCGTACCTTACAAGCAACATAACTATGCTTTTATCATCCAAATTCATTCTCCTAGCATTTGAAATGTTTATAACAAACAAAACCAAACACCTTTAGATGGCTCACATGTTTCTTATCTCCTATCCTATTCTCTAAATGAACAATTTTCTCCAACTTCTTGGTTGGACACCTATTGAGCACATATGATACAGTGGCAACATCATTTGCCCACAAGGTGTGAGGAAGCTTCTTCTCCTTTGTTATACCTAAATTTTAACCTTAAGATACCATGAAATTTTCATACATTTGACCTCATTTTCATACACTTTTTATACATCACTGGCCTATTGGAGAAAACCAAAGTTTGTTTATTGGCTTACACTTACAATGGACTAGGTTTTGAGCTTCAAAGGAAGATTCAGGAAGAGGATCGGTCAATGATTGACATGACATTCAACTTCTCAAGTCTATCTATCATCCAAGGGAGTCCAGAGATATCCATATGAAAAATCAATCACAAGATTGCACAAATTCAAGAAGATCAAGCCTTAAGACCCTCAACATCACAAAATTAGGATTTTGGTCGACTGAGGTCCCCAGAGGGAAATTTTCACCTGAGAATGAGCCATTATCATGGGATATATATTGAGTAGCTCATATACATATTTGGATTCTATCCACAAGTTTAGAGATGCCTCAGAAGATACACTGGCCCAAAATCAGGAATTAGGGTTTCACAGTTTGAATTTCATCTAGAACAAAAAAGTCAAAGATTGAATTTTTAGCAAAAAATGATCCTCATGACCTATAATTCAAGAATATATGGTCCATTGATGCATTTGAACAAAGAATAATAAAAAAATCAATGTTACTTGTAAAAGAGGAAATCTTAGAAAAATGGAAATTTTTCTAAGTTATGTGGAAAAAATGTTCAAGTACCTAAC
The DNA here is from genome assembly GCA_963966055.1 of Lathyrus aphaca. Taxonomy (NCBI): domain Eukaryota; kingdom Viridiplantae; phylum Streptophyta; class Magnoliopsida; order Fabales; family Fabaceae; genus Lathyrus; species Lathyrus aphaca. Next base: position 738,107,811 of record OZ014519.1, on the reverse strand, counting down.
TTCTAAGGATCATAACTTGTGATCCAAGAAAAAAGTTGTGATTCAAAGCTTGAATGGTAGTCCTTGTTACAGACTACAAAATTTTCAACTACATATCATTCCAATTCTTCATGGATTTTAAATTATGGATTGATCAAAATTACAAAAAACAAGGATTGCACTTTGACACTTAGTGAAATCTGCCTAAGTTAAAAAATAGTCCAAACATCAAAATGTAGGAGGATTTTTCACTATGATCCAAAAGGATTTGGAACCAAAGTTGCACATTAAAGTTTTTGTACATCTTCTCATCTTTCCAAAATGTCCAAGAGCATCTCCAAATTCCATTTGAGCAAGGAGTTATGGACCTCCAAACACACCTCCCAACAGCTGTTTGACACAAGGAAGATTATAGGTCATTTGCATGAATTGGCCAATTTGTGCAACATTAAGCCTTGTAATCCTTCTAGAAACATTAGAATCAGATTAAAGCCCAAATATCTATGAGCCACAAGCCTCACAAGTAAAGAAATCATCACTTATGCATGTGATATCCAATGATGCAATAACAAAAACTTCAAAGTTGTCATAAAGCATCAATGGATGCAGTGAGGTGGCATGAACTGAGGCAAATACAACTGAATGAGTCAAGACTTATCCCTACAATAGAAGACTTATAGCCTGCACATTACTCTCAAGTCAATGGCTAGAGGAGACTTGAGATTCCTTTTGAAAACCATTAGACAAAGGCATGTACCAGCCATCATTCATTATTGCTACCAAAGCCATATAACACATGCTTTACTCAAAATGTCTCTCAAAAAACCAAAAATGCCTTATTTTGCAAGTCAGCATCGAATTTTGAGTTAGAGAGCAATTTCATTGTAGTTTATGATCCAAACACATCCAATATATCATATATAAACTGTCCAAATACTTTTCACACTTTTGAAACACCAGAATCACAAAGCTCCAAATCCACTTGAAGTATATTTGCAGATGAGGTGCCATGAAGTGATCCAAGCATCTCCAATCAAGTCCAAACTTCTCAACACACTCCAGAAGGTATAGTGAAGTTGTTCAGGCCCTTACATCACATTTGGAGCACCTCAAACACACAATTCGCAATTCTCTTCCACAAGCAAGCACAAGTAAGCCTTACACTCTCAAACTTCATACTCCATGCATCATAAATGTTATTTCAAGTTACCACCTTGATTATGCATGTTCATAGAGTGTTTCCCCTCAATCAATTGCATGTTATCTATCGTGTATGGAATTTCATTTAGTTTTTGTCAAAACTAGGGTTCATCAATGTTCATCCTATTTTCTCACTACACACTCAAAATAAATGAAATTAAATGTCATGGTCATGTTTGTGAGTTAAAATCGAGCAAGTTTGATATTTGGTTCATCATATTTCATCAAGTAATCAGTGGGATAACATAGGTTTTGCAAATCTGGGGAGGAAGAAAACGTGCGAGCAAGAACAAGTGTTATTGGCGTCTTTTTTGAATTTTTAAATATTTGAATATTTTGATATTTTCTTAATTGATTTCAAAAATTAATTTCTCTCTCATTTTTAATGTTTTTGAATTGGTTCTTTTTTACAAAATTCACAAAAATGTTAAAATATTTTATTCCATACAAAAATAATAATAAAATATTTATTTAATATATTTTTAATTTCCACAAAGAATTAATTTTTAATTGTTTTTTAACATTTAAAAATATTTCTTTCTCTTGATTTTTCAAACACCAATAAATTTCAAGCTTTCACATGAATAAAATATGATTTTTCAAACATTAATCCAAGATCACAACTTGTTTTTCACACATGTTTGATAATTTTGATAATTTTAATTGATTTAAAATGCATATTAAATGAAATTAGGGTTTCTATTTTTTTTACCCTCAAATTTCAAAATTACAATATTTTTGGGCCTCTTTGTATAGCGTAAGACCCAAACTCTTTTATTTTTGTCAAATTTATTCGGGCCTCAGTTGCTGTATAGTCCCGATCCAATTTTCTCAATCTCGGCGCGATCGCCTTTTTCAAAATATTCATCTGGGTCTCCTTTGTGGTATAAGCCTCATCTCTCATTTCAAAACACTTCTTGGGCGTCTTTGTAGAGTGTAAGACCCAACCCTTTATATTTTCAATAATCTTTGGGCTTATGATATTGTATAAGTCTCGACGCGGTATTCAGAATAACGGCGCGATCATTGATATTCTCAATCTTCTCAATCTATCTCAATCTTCAAATTAAATTAAAAGATAATCAAAACTTTCTTCAATTCTCAATCTTAAAACACATCAATATATCAAATCACAATATGTAATGCCCCATTTTCCCTTTTATTTATTATTTTCGAATGATTAGGAATTGCGGTGATGATTTAGTGTTTCGTGTGCTTCGTTGTGATTTAAGTGGAATTATTAATATTGAGAATTATTATTATTATTATTACAATCATTATTATTTTTATTATTTGAGGGGGGTTAATGAAATAATAAAATAAGCTTAAGGGTTAGATATTGGAAGTTGGAAGGGTGAGTGAGGGTAAAAGAAGAATAACATAATGAGAGACTTTTATATAGAAAATTAGAGAGAAATGGAATGGATCGTGAAAAAAAAGGAGCAGAAGAGAAAGAGGTTAGGGAAAGAAGAGGGAGATCCCATTGGAGAAGAAGATAATTCATCACTTTAAGGTAAGGGTGGAATTTCTTTTATCTCTTAAGGGTTAGATGATGTATGTGTTTGGGTAGAAATCATTAGGTTGATGTTGTTGATAGGAGTTTGGGGTTTTGATAGGATTTTTTGATAAAAGGGTAGATTCTAATGAGTTAGGAATGTATAGGTTGATTCATGTTGTTACCTATAAAATAATACATGCTACGGTTGTTGAAAATTTCTGGTGTTGGTTGTGAATTTCGTACATTATAGGGTCTGTTTTGGGGGTGATTTTGGGGTCTATAATAGCAGAAAACGCAGACAGCAGAATTGTTGTTGCGCACGTAATGCCGGCGGTAGAGCTGGATGGCCGGGCAATAGAATGGAGTTCGGGTGATAATTATAAGGTGTAACATGACACACTACTGTTTTTTGCGAATTTTGTGAGAAGGCACACCGCCTATGTAACATTGGGCGAAGCCCTGGATGCCGCATGTGCACCGCCAGCCGATGTTAAAGGCGTCAGGCATTGTTGCTTATTTTTATGTTGTTTTCTTGTTATTTCACGTGGCTTTTTGGTGGCTTTGTTAATGATTTATTTTGATGATATATTTTGGGAGATTATTGTGATGATTCATGTGTGATTTAAAGCATGTTAGTGTTGATGAGTTATGCTAGTATGTGGTGGTTGTTGAATTGTTGTGGTGTGTTATTGTGTAATTGTTATAACATGTTGTATTTGGTTTGAAATTGCATGATACATTGACCTTGTGAGAGTCGTTATAAGTTGTCGTTGAGGTGTATATCATTTGCATGAGTTGGGGGATGACGTGTGCCCATGTGAGGTGTGAGAATCTATCTGGATTCCTTGATGGAATCGTTGTTGTTGAGGTGATTGTGTGCCCATGAGGGTGTGAGCAATCATGATTGTCGTGTGCCCATGTGAGGTATGAGCGAATAATAGACGTTCTGACGAGAACTGTGATCATGAAACAGGGATCTAATTGGTACCACATGCATTAAGTCTAGTTGTGTTTCATTGCATTTATGGTAGTCGTGTTGCATGATATTTGATGTGATTATCCATATATGAATTGAAGTGTGTGATATTGTTGATTATTATGATATGGGTGAATAACTTGATGATTTATGTTCTTATATATATATATATATATATATATATATATATATATATATATATATATATATATATATATTGTATATCTGTTTTCATATAATTGTATATACTTGTGTGGATATGTTTACATATTCATTCTAAGTTTAGTTAAACATTAGGATACCTTCACATATACAACCCTAGTTTAGAATAAACTAGTACCCTATAGAAGCAATCATACAGTCTAGCCTCCTCTTGGGCATAAACAATATGGATATAAGAAGGCTAGTATTCCCGATGAACCTCTTCTTAGATTGTTTAGGATTTTATTTTTATAACAATTTTAGATCCTACAACTCTATCTATAAAAGAAATTTAGTTCTCAGAGATACGATGTTTCTCGGTGAAACTTTTCTCTTGAATTTCTTTTTCCCACTTGAACTGTTCAAATACAGAAATGATTTGTCCTCTCTTAAACTTTTCTCAGTCTCCTTTTGGGCTTCATACAAGGACCAACATGCCACTTAAAGGTTCTTCATAGCCTCCTCTTGGGCTTTATACAAGGACACATTCAGGCTTCTTAAAAGTATCCAGCCTCATCTTGGGCTTTGTACAAGAACCCTTGGGCTTCCTACAAGCATAGGATGAATACTTAGTGTCTTATAACCATAGATATTCAGAAGTATCAAAATATTTAGGACCTTTTATACCCATAGACATTATCTCATCCAGCCTCCTTTTGGGCTTTGTACAAGGACCCATAGTCCACATCTCCACTACAGATGAAAATTTCCCAAATAAACAGATATCTGGGAAACCTCTTACACCTCAAAAGGATAAGATAACCTCCTCCTGGGCTTTATACAATGATCTTTCCCACATAAAGTTAGTCTCCTCTTGGGATTTATACAAATATCTTCCACAATAATATAGCCTCCTCTTGGGCTTTATACAATTGACTTCCCCAAAATGGTCAACCTTCTCTTGGATTTTGTACAAAGACACCTTCCTATAAGCAGACTTGGAAAGTCTCACCACTAACAAAGATTCCTTAAGCAAAAGGAAATTCCCCTTGGATCAGCCTCCTCTTGGGATTTATATAATTGAATTTTCACCAGTAAACATCCCTGAAGGATTCAATCACAATCATTCAAGTATACAAACCAACAGGCAGCCTCCTCTTAGGCTTTGCATAATGATTTTCCTCTAGATCGTCTCCTCTTAGGCTTTAATTCGATTTTCCAACAGACAACCTCAATCTTGGGCTTTGTACAAGATAGATAAAAATCTCTATATGAGTCAGTCTCTCACAAACTTTCAGCCTCAATCTTGGGCTTTGTACAAGAAATTAAACTTTCCTCAAAAGAGTCAGTTTTATTTGTTTAGCTTCAACCTTGGGCTTCAATCAAGGTACATAAATACTCCTCTATTTAGAGATGACAAATCCTCAATATCAAACCATTTTTAGCTTAAATATTGGGCTTTAATCAAGACATTATATATAGTATTCTCTTGGAATCCAACTAAGACATTCCTACAATATACAATCTTCTCTTTGACTTAAACTAAGACACGCACCCAGTCACCTAGTATACAATCTTCTCTTGGACTCAAACTAAGACACTCAACCATAAAAAAAAATTCTCTTGGACACAAAACAAGACTCAACCCAAAACATTTTTCTCTTGGACTCAAATCAAGACCACACTAAAAAAGCCTTCTCTTGGACTCAAATCAAGACATTTGCATCTCAACCTTTCAGTTCCAATCATGGGCTTTGAACAAGACAGTCAAACAAACCTTTCAGCATCATTCTTGGACTTTGAACAAGACACAAATCAACTATTTAGCTTCACTATTGGGATTTAAACAAGACACAAACAAAACATCCTCATATCCATAGATTTAGGAGGAACTGTGATTTCTCTTATCTTCCAATTCTCTTTTTGGGGGTACGTAGGTATGGGATCGTAAGATCATTGCGAGCACACAAAACAAAACAAAACAATTAGGTCCTCAGACCTCTATTTTCACCAAAAATCATTAAAAACATCTCTCTCAAATCAGTTACTCAAACCCTCACCCAAAATCCCATATCTCAGCAGAAAACAAGTATAGCAGGATGAACGTTTAGGCAAAAAACAAGGGACCCAAACATTTAGCACTTGTTGGAAAAACCATTTGGATAACATCTGGATAACATTTGCAAGCAGGGTTCGTTTGAGATATCTATTTACCTTCCTTAACCAGCTTCACAAGATAAAAATTGAAATCATAAAGTAGCACAAATGCGATAGTGATTAAAACCACAAAAATCGAGTTACATCCTTCAATATGCTCCTTGTCATATCAAGAAAATTTAAGTTTCTTATTTAAGCAAGACCATTGTGATAAGGAGTGTATGGAGCTATAACCTCATGCTCAATTCCATTATCCTCATAGAACCTTATAACTTTGATGAGTTATACTCACCAACACCATCAGTTTTGAGAATTTTTAGATTTTGACCACTCAGTTTTTCAGCCTTCACCTTGAACTTCTGAAACTCAACATACACCTCAAACTTAAACTTGACGAGTTCTACCCCTATCATTCTTGTGAAATCATCCACAAATGACACAAAGTACTTGTTTCCTCCAAGTGAATGTACTTTAAATGGTCCACATACATCAACATGCACTACTCCTAAAGCATGTTTTTCTCTTGGATCCATTTATGATGCAAATGGAAATCTAGGTTACTTACTTATCATTCATATTTAACATGATTTATTAGGCTTCACAATCTTATAAATTCCATGTACCAACTTCTTAGAACTCAGATTCCTTAAGCTTTTGAAGTTCATATACCCCAATATCTTGTGGAACAACTCACTATCACCTTCAACACCTTCTACACTAAGGAATTTATTGTCAGATGTTTCTACATTCACCTTGAATGTTCTGTTGCTTCCTTGTTTAGTATGCATAATCAACTTTTGATCAGAATCATACAACTTTAAGAGATTGTCCTTCATTGTAACTGAGAACCTTTCTCAATTAGCTTACATACACTCATTAAATTACTATTCATACAAGGAACATATCAAACATCTTTGATCAAAATAATTTTTCCATTATTCACTTTGACCTTAACATTTCTCATTCCTTTAGCATTCAAATACTTATCATCAACACATATTATTTTTGTTCTCTTTCAAGTGCCAAAGTTAATCAACCATTATTTGTTTCCAGTTATATGATTTGAGCAGACATTGTCTATATACCACCAATCTACCAAATATCCACCTTCAGATTCAAAAGCCATCAATATCAAAAGTTCATCATCAGATTCTCTGCTAGCTATGTTTGCTTCTTTTGATTGTCTTTCCTTGTTTGACCAACAATCAACAACAAAGTTACTAAACTTCTTACAACAGTAACATTGAACATTCTTCTTTTCAAACTTCTCATTTCACTTCTGATGTTTCTCATTATCATAGTTGGATACTTCTGATCTCTGATAACCACCACCATGTATTTTCTTGGTCTCTAAACAAGAATTATTTTGACTCTTCTTATCAGAATATGCTTTCAGAGTCTACTTTACCTCTCTTTTAGAGGCTCTCTTAGTCAGACGCAACTATTGTGTCTTTATACTACTTGCATCTCTTCAATTGTCAGGATGTTAAGGTCCTTAGAGTGTTTAATTATTATAATAATGTAATAAATTGAGAAATAAGTGATATCAGTACCTTTTTAATTATTACTTGTTTAGAGAGAGACGCTCTGCAAGATTTCATCTCATTTGTGATCAGAATCACTCTAGAGATGTGATCTTACCTGATCAGAATGGCCCTCTAAAGGTCGAGCACGAACAAGGTGATGGTTGACAAAGTGAAGAGGGGGTGTACTTCCAAGGCACTCCAATGCTAAAGTGAGTATACGGTACAAAAGTGGTAAGAGAGAGATAGTGTGTTTCAGAATACCTGACCTTTTAATGAAAAATGGTATTTATAGTGAGCCCCCGTCGCTGGGCCAAGATTCTCCCTTGGGTTGGATTAGCTAGGCCCAAGGAAGAACTGCCAAGGTACGCGTAGGAGCGTGTAAGACCTAGCACGTGGTCTTGTCCTTGGTCCAACTGCCCCTATCTTTCATAAGATAATGGTGGACAGTTGGGTGACGTGGCAGGTGATGGGGAGACGCGGTCTCCCCATCATCAGTCCAATGGATAGGGTGCTTGCCCGATGCACCAAGCACCTGCTCGGACAGTTGGAAGTCTGCTCGACGATGCAAAAGGCTTGTCCGACTGGGTTGGCCTCTGCCCTACATGTTGGGCCATGGCCCAACAGTGTCCTTGAGGCCCAATCCAGAATAGGAGCCCCCCAAGTCGAGTCTTCAAGCTGGAGTGATGAGTTAAGAGAAATGGATTCGGGCACAACTAACATGTCGAGGCAGGACATATACCGTGGAGTGGGTTGTCGGGATCGTTCGCCCGCGCAAAAGATATTTCCCATGTCGAGTTATTCGGTAAGTCGAGGAGGAGATACGTCGAGTTGATCTGGAGTTCCACATGATGCCAACACATTAAAAAGCCATCATCCCTTGCACGTGCCTTGTGTTTTGTATTTTGTTTCTGATAATGCATTATGTTTGGTACCTCACTATACTTATCATCTACACACGCGCATAATGATTGGATATGTTGACTTGGTTCTTTGTGTTGACTTGATCTCATGTGTTCGTTTGATTTGATGGCTCTTGTTTTTTTCCCTGATTTTATGAAATTCCACCATAATTCTGTGTAATGCGCTGAATCCACGGGCCTAAGCTTACTATTTGCGCCTCCCTGGTTGTAAGCCCAACTGTTTTGAACTGATTTTAATTGCTTATTGCACCTCTCATGTTGTTTGTTTTATTTTTATATCTTTTGATTAATTGTTTGGTTTTTAATTTTTAAAAATACTTAGAGCATCTAAAAATTACCAGAAAAATCATGTTAATCAATATTAGTTTTATTTAATATTTTGCAATTTTATTTTCCATTTATTTTATTTTCTCATGGCTGAAATAATTGTGTAGTTTAACTTCCTTATTTTAACTTCTTCCATGCATATGCTGATTTGTAGAATTTCTATATTGAACATAAAATTGAGTTTGGATTTGATTCTTTTTGCATCTGTTTCTTAATAAGTTGAAGTTTGTGTGAGATTTATTTCATGATTTTTAGGAATTTTATGCTTAGTTTTTGTTTATTTGCTTTGAGGAGAAGTTTCAAAACCCTAATTGACTTGTATGACTCCATCTAACCTAGTTTGCCTCTGATTTTGATCCTCTTCTTTTGGAATTATGATATTATGTGTTTGATGAGTCTCTGTGAATATTTTTGGAATTGTTTAATGTAATTTTTATTTGATATGAATTTCTATGCTTACTTGCCCTAGTTTGAGCTTATTCTTGGTATGTGTTTGCTTATTAGGTTAGGAGGGCACTTGTGCCAACTCCTATAGGTTGTTTAGGGTTCATTTGACATGTGATTAAGCCTCTGGTCTTAATATGATGATTGCACCTTGCTTTTCTTTAAGTTACTTGTTCATGAAGTTTCACACTTACATGTATGTTCACATCACCTTTTATATCCCCATGCTTCCCATGTTTGACTTTAAGGGAACTCGTGAGCTCTTTTGAATGCTTCTACATGTTTCTTAGGCACATTCTTAATATGTTTGGGTTCTGGTCCTAAGATTGTATGATTTTTTCTTAGCTTGTATGCTTTCTTATTGCCTCATTTGTGTTTTGCTTTTTTTGTGGTGATTTGTAGTGCTTTGTAATGCTTTGATTGTTATACTTCTTTCTTGATATTGTTTGAGGCATCTTAACATCTGAATGGAGTATCTTGATTCTGGTTGTAGTGATTTGAGTTGAGATTTTGCTTGTTTGTATCTTATTTGATTTTAATTGTTCTTATCTTACTATTGGAATGTGTTCTAACCTTTCCTTGCAGAGGTTATGCTAAGTAAGAAGTCTGGATGAGATTTCCACACTTCCAACTTATTTTTCATCTTTCTTTTATGCTTTCATCCTTGTCTATGTGATGGGCCTTATGTCATCTTGTGATTAACTTCATTTCTTCCTCTTTAGAAGCAACTTACGTTCTTTAGAGAAGTAAGTTGTCTTCTAGCTCTTTCTTCTCCTATTTCTTCTTCTTCTTTCTTCTTTTCTTCTCTTCTTTAGGAGATAGTTCAAACCTCACTAACTTAGGTTCATCCATGCATGACAACTTTAGGATTATTCTTTCCCCATTAGTCTTTTACCTTTATGTTCCTATTGGTTTTTCTCTTCTCATCTTCATACAAAAACTTAAAAAAAAACATCTAATAATGGTTGAGGTGATCTCCCTTTGTCATCCTCTCAAAGAAAAAGCATAAAAAACACTTCTTCATATTAATTCATAAAAACACTTAATAAATACAAACAAGTTAGTGAATTTAAACCCTAATTAAAGGAAACAATTTTGAGGATCTTCTTCATTCTTGATGGACTTTTTACTCATTATATTTTGGGATGTGGTAATGAGGACACATTCCTTAGAAAAGAGTTTGATTTCACTTCCTTGTTCCACACTCATAAAAAACTCCTAAATACTTGAACAAATAATAAATGTCTCTCCTTCGGGACTTCTTTTCTCATCTCACTCACTCCTTACATACGAACTTGCTACTACTTGTAACTTTGTAAGAGGGTTATGCACTCGTCGTCCGAGCCTGCAACACCTGAGCATTGACATAAGTAGTTTAAGCCTTAAGACACAAGCAATATTTCCACCCCTAGTTAGGGGAACTACGACGTCTCTGATCCTCATGTCCAGATGAGGTACGTAGGCAGCGGGGTAGGGCCCGTTCGAGCACTCTTTTATTTTCCCTACATTTTCCCCCTTCTTTTATTTTCTTATCCAGTTTCAGTCTTTCTTTTGCAGCAACTTTCATTTCTTCACCCTTTGAAACAGTTTCTTTGCAAGTGTGGATCCCGTCGGATACGGAGGACGATTTGGGGTGCTAATACCTTCCCAAGTCGTAACCGACTCCCGAATCCAAACTCTTTGGTTTGTAGGACCTGTGTCCTTACTTTTCTTTTCTTCTAGTTTGTGCAGCATTACCATTCCCGTTCCTTCGGGATAAAAATGCTTGGCTAGCGACTCTACCCTTTTCCGCGCCACTTTCGCATTTGTACCAGGATGGAAATCCAAGGAGCGACAGCTGGTGACTCTGCTGGGGACCTCCTAACTAGAGTATCTTTGGTTCCCTTGAGAGTGTCTCCTAGAGCTTGTATGTTTCTGTTTCTTTGGGTGTTGATTGTTTGTTGTTGCCTGTGTATTTTATTGTTGTTTATTTATAGTTTTATTTACAACTTTATTTAATGCTTTCAGTATTTATATTCATGCATTATATATTATACTGGATTTTCTGGACTGGGTTTTTGTTTGGTGGGTTGGGGGTTACTTGTGATTTGTGACATGAGGCTAGCCAAATACCCGGCTTGAGTGCACCATAGGACTTAGCGTGGACTATCACTTTGGCCCCATGGTATCTTGTCATGGGGGTATTAGTGAGTTCATACCCAGATTCGTGACCGTTTTGGAAGTGTCTTGATATAGGGATTTTCTCTACTTCATTACATAACCTTGATAGTTATGTGCGGCTGGGGACCGATCATTGAGAACCTTGTGGAAACATCCCTCTCCAGTGGTGACAGTGGCAGACCATATTGTCGCTCCCGATAAATGAGACCTAACTCAGATAAAGGTACAGACGCGAACGGTCGGCGAAAGGATGGAATGAGAACACACAGGAGTGAACTCACGAGAAAGAAAGAGTCGCCAGCTAGGCATTTTTATCCCGAAGGAAAGGTAATGCTGCATAGACCTAGGAAAAGATATGGATAAGACGGTTGCGAACCAGAGAGACTGAGAAAGGGGGTTGGTTACAACCTGGGAAGGTATTAGCACCCAGATTGTCCGTCGTACTCGACGGGATCCATGCTTAAAAGATTTGTGTTTTAAAGGGGTAGTGTTAGTGCAATTTGTGTATAAAGAACTGGAAAAGGATGTACAGGTGTCAGTGTAAGAGAAATGAAGTGTATAAGTGAAGTGTCAGTGTAAGAACAAAGATGAAATGCTCATGATAATGAGGCTAAAGGATAAGGCTAGAAAGAGGGGGAATATACAGAAACTTTTGTTCGATAACTGTTAAGTTATGCCTACGTATCCTCTCGTGCAATGAGGAAGTCAGAACACCGTAGTTCGACCCAAAGAGACTGAAAGATGAATTGACTGATGAACTGCTTGCTTGTCTATGCTCAAGTGTATGACCTGTCTGGCTCAGGTGCAAACTGTCTTGCATTAGACGGAAGAAGCAAGTTCTCGTTTGTGAGTGAATGAGATAAGAAAAGAATCCCGGAGGAGACGATTATTGTTTGTTTTTGTATTTTCAGTCTTTTATTGCTTTTGGAAGTTTGTCATAAGTTAATGAGCTTAAGCCTAAACCAATGGATTTAGTAACCTCATCACATCTTCCCTCTGATTAGGGATAATGAGAATACCTTAAGTGTGAAGTAAGCACCTCACACTTAATCACCATGATGCAGGATTAAGATCATTAACCTACTTGTGATTATTTAGATGTTTTTGTTGTTTTTGTTTAGTGTTAAGTAATGAGATTAAGCCATAATCAGGGATTAAACAGACTCATTACACCATCCTAATAGAAGGATAATAGATGAGGGTGTTTAAGCTGAGGAAAGCTCCTCAACTTAATCCATGATTAGGGATTAAACTCATGACAAAACAAAGCCTATATTAAATGGATTTTATTTAATGATAAGATGATGAAGTGAATTTTAGGGTTTGTAAGACAACTTGAGGGGGACTTGTCCATTAACACTAGGGTTAGTCATTCTTAACCAGTTAAGGAAGAATTAGAACCCTAATGCAAGGCCCAAGTTACAAGCTTGATGTCTTGATGATTATTAAGTGGATTGATTAAAGGATTTAAACACATTAAGGGTTTAACAATTAGGATTAAAGTTATACACTCCATCCTAATAGAAGGATGCAGGCATAAGCTTAATCACAAAGCCTTAAAGCCTTTAGGGTTTAGTCCCTGATTATGAGATGAGAAGAGAAGACTCAATGGGACACAAAGGTAAAATCTAAATGGGGAACTAATCAAAACCCTAATTATTGTCATGCTTGGTTGTTCCTAAGGTTTGTGAGGTTTTACAAGAGAAATCTTCAGAGAAACCACCAGGAGGCAGATGAAAGGAGCAAAGAGAAGCAAAGTAACTTGCTTCATTTAAGAAGGCAAGTCACTTGAGGAAAGAAAGTAAGGAGAAGAAGAAAGAGCAAGCTCAATCTCAAACACAAGACAAAATGCAGCAATGATGCATAAAAGATATGAAAAGAGATTGTGAGTAGTGAAGGCAAATTCACTTCTCAAGGTTACCTACCACCTGAAAAGTTAGTGAAAGGAATGCAATGTAATGCAAAATGAGATGAAATGGGATGATGTAAATCAAAACCAGAAGCATAAGTATGATGCTAATGATACTATGAGATGATGCAAACATGAAACAAGGCATGAGGATGATCATACAAACATATGGATGCAAGAGAAGCATGCTTAGAACCATGAACATACATGAAAAGTTATGAAATGCAAATGGCATACAACATGGCAAATGCAATATGCAATGATCAAACATGATTCTAACATGTCCTAAGATGTAATATGAATCAAATGAATGCACAAAATGTCATGGCAAGTCATGGTATGCAAGCAAATGGAAGATGGATGCAAATGAGAGCCCAAATTAGGGTTTATGATCAATGCACCAAACAAAAACCAAAACCAGAAGCAAACATCAAGATAAAAAATTGAAAATGCATCCAAGAGAACCCTAAACCTATACAAACTCACTGCCCAAAGGAGGGGTTCTAACTCTTAACCTAATGAGGGTTATGAATTTCCTAAGAATGCTAAGGTTTTAAGGTACCTTGTCAAGAAGAAATGTCAAACAAATTGGAAATGCAAAATCAAATCATGCCAATTTAATCCTATGAACTACATGATATGCAAGACACAATGCAAAAAGAACCAAAGTCCAACTCTTAAAGACTAGGCAGAAATGAATTTTCAAAGATTGGATCAAAATAATGCCTTGAAATGAAATTAATTCCATGAAAAATTGTCAAAAGACATCAAGATCAAAAAAGAAATTTGGTTTGAGGGTTGGACAATGTTTCTAAATGATTTTAAAGATTTCATGAATTTTTTGGTGATTTTTAAATACCTAAAAGTATTTTTAATTAATTAATTCTCATTAATTAATTAAAAATAATCTTTTAAATGATTTAAAAATATTTTTTAATGCAAAAAATAAAAATAAAAATGTTTTTGGTTTCTGAAAATTAATAAAAGGTTGTATAAAAATTTTCAGAATTTTTGAAAATGTTTTACTATTTTTAATAAAATGAAGAAAACAAATCAAATTAAATGAAAAATAAAATGAATTAAAACTGAAAATGAGAAAGTCAGCAAGATCAATGGCTAGAATTCAAACTCACACGCGCGGGAGTGGACCTGGCGCGCATCTGGACGGCCAAAATTCAAATTCACGCAATTAAGACTAAACCCTAATTAATTAACCCTAATGACTTTCAGGCGACCGGAACACTGTTCCGGTCGTCTTCTCCGGCAATCCAAATCTCTAACTCTCTCTACACGCAATAAAAATGAAATCTAACTGCCCAGAATTCATCCCCATTCAACACTGAATCAAAACCCCCTAACAAACATCATTTTTCATTCATCAATCAGCCAAATCGAAGCAAAACATTCCTAGGGCAAAAAGTTTCAGAGCATTCATACACCCTGGTTTCTCAACCATTTTCAAAAATAATCATATCCCCATGATCAGGGGAGTGCATAGAAGCATTTAAGAACTTAAAATGGAGTTTCTGGAAAAAAAAGTTTGAGATGGCTACCTGAACTGAAGCTTTGGTTTCTGGTACTTTCTGGCTGATTTCTTGCTTTCAATCAACCCCACTGGACCCCCTGGGAAGCTTTAAATGCTTGTTTGAAGTTTATAATGGATGGTTTGAGAGATGGCAGAAGTTTTGTTCAATGGAAGGTGGTGATCGTGTTTTTGATTCAGAGAGTTTCAGGCCATGGTGATGGGTGCTTTTTGATCAGTGAAGCATGCTGAGTTGATTTGTGAAGTTGGTTTATGTGTTTGAGGCTTGTGTGATGAGTTTCGAAGAGTTTTGCAAATGGAGCATAAAATTGAAAACTAGGGCTTGGGGGCAAGATCAGAGTGAGTTGTGTTATGTGTTAGGCTGGGTTTTGTCCATGTATCAAAAGGGGATAGGTCAGAAAGTTGTTGGTGGCCTATGGTGATTGGTATGGGTCTTTGGCCAAAATGTCAACTTGATGTGTACTTGAAGCATGGGCTATGGTACAACTTGCTTTTTGGCATGCTTGGGATCAGCTTGAATCAAGGAATGCTGTGAAAAAAGTTTAGAGGCAAGGCAGCAAGTGGTTTGTAACTTATGATGAGTTTTGCAAGTTGGTTCAAGTTTGGTTCCTTTGAGATTTCTTGAAGTTCAAGGCATGAAATGAGATGATTCTTGGGCCAATTCTGATTTTTAGAGGTCATGTAATCATGTTGTGAAGAAATTGTACACATTTGAGGTCTTTAGAACACTTGATCAAGTCATTTTGCAAAATGCCTCTTTGGTAGAAAACTTCAAATTTTGTGATTTTAGCCAACTTTGACAAGCCATAACTTTTGATCCAAAATGAATTAGGTCATGTTCTTGTACTTTTTGAAAAGGGAATGATCCATTCTACAACTTTCATGACCAAAGTTTTTTCATTTGAAGCATTTTTGAATCAAAAAGTAAAGGTTGAAAAAGTTTCCTAAAATGGCAATTTCATTAAAAAGTCAACTTTCCCAAAAAGTCAACTTTGCAAAAGACTTGAAATTCTTCAATTTTGTGAACTTCCAACTTATTCTATGATCAAATAAAGATCATACACAATCAAAATGATGAAGAACACCCTTTGGTTGGGTCATTGGGGGCCTCAGATGCCCTGATTTTACACTGACTTGCTTGAAAAGTCAACCCTTGATCAGATGACTTCCCCATGGAATTTCTTCATGAAAATTGATATGAATACTCCCTATACCATATAGAGACCAATAGAAACAAGAATGACCAAAAAATTTGGAGTTATGGCCTCTGAAACCAAAACCCTAATTCTAGGTCATCTGTGCAGTCAAACCTGGCCCTGCTTCCATGCCATTTTCAGTTCTTGTGATTTTTTGACATCCTTGACTTTGAGAGGATATAATATGATGCTTGAACATACATGGACCCCTTTGAAGTGATTGATGGCCTTTGGAGTGGCTCAAGAAGCTCTTGGATTGCTCAGATCACAAACCCTAGATGCAGATGACTTTGAACCAATGCAATGAATCAAAAATGTGGGATGAGATGGTACGATTGAGTTTATGCATATGAAATGATCACAAGCCATGGTGTGAATGGGTGAGGGAAAATTTGGGGTGTTTACACATATTCTGTGGCAAACCCATTCGCACCCGAGGGCCCACTTGGAACTCGCATAGGATGGTCTGGTTCTCTTATAGGAACTCAGTTAAAGCATCTGGTCGTATGATGATAGTATTGTACCCTTCGGGATGAATGTACTATTGTTTCTCGATTTCAGCGCTTGAAGCTAGGGACTTATAAGGGATGCTTGTTTTTCCCGGACTCACGCTGAGGCCTCCCTGAGTAGTACATAATGCTTAACCAATTCCCTGATCTGGTCATGAGCCATTTCTCGGAAATGGTGAACATATTATTTCTATTCGGCTTTAAGAGTCCGTGATGTTTGACCCGGAGCACACCTGTGAGATTGGGAGGGATTTACAAGTTTGCAGGAACCCTTTAACCTCATCATACCCTCATTGCCAGTACAGTCTTGTGTATCTTGATCTGATTACTTTGACCTTGGAATTTTTGAGTTATTTGGTTTTGGACTTTGATCTGAAATTATATGTGACCCAGATGAATGCTTATATAGGCTGTTATCCATAGGATCCATGGTTTTTGTTCACTTGGCTCTTGTATCCAATATCCAGACAATTTCAGATTGATCATATGTGCCTTGAATTGCATTTGCATCATATCATGGCATTCTTAACATCTTTGTGTTTTCATTTTTCAGGTTGCATTTTTTGTCTATACCCTGTTCTGGTATCTGCTAGCTTTTCATATCCAGATGGCAAGTGTTATTACAGTTCCCAAAAAGAACAATGTACATTATACCTTTCCACAACCAGAAGTGAAGAAACTGCATCATCTAAAGAGTCTGATGAATGATAAGGTTTTAGGAGATTTCAGGGCCAGCTTTGGGCAGATTCTCAGGTATATGGACAAGCCAACAGAAGAGCAGAGAGACAATATTCATACTCTTATCCAGTTCTATGACGTTCCACTATGTTGTTTTGTTTTCCCAGATTATGTGTTAGCACCTACCTTGGAGGAAATTTCAAGTATGCTACATATCCCTCTCAGAGGAAGACAACCTTATTATAACTCTGGAAGAGTGCTCCGGGCAGAAGAGATTTCTCAGAGATGTCACTTGACTTTGAATAGGGTGGAGCATGGTTTGAGTAGTAGCAAGGGGAAGAGATTGTCTTGTAATGTGCTAATTCAAGAGGCTCTAGCATATGCTCAGGAGAATCAGTGAACACAGTTCAGTGTATTTTTGGCTTTGTTGATTTATGGAACCAGCTTATTTCCAGGAGATCAAGGGATTGTTAGCTTGGAGGCCATTGCCATCTTCTTTAGGAGAAATCCCACACCCACCCTATTAGGTGATTTCTATTACGGGGTCCACAATAGAAATAAAAGAAAAGGAGGTCATGTGAGTTGTTGTGTACCTTTATTTGCTTATTAGTTTGCTAGGCAGTTGCCCAAGGTGGGGCCATTCAAATATCTAAGAGGAGAGTGGAAGTGGTCTCGTAGGTTGATGGGATTGATTGCAAGTGATATATGTTGGGGATATGATAGATATGTATTGGGAAACAAAATGATTGTGAAGTGTAATTGGTTTCCTAATGTTCCTTTAATTAGGAGGAAGGGAATGATTAACTACAATCCAGTATTGGCCAGAAGACAACTTGGGTACCCTCTAAGAGAACCTCCTTCTGAGGAAGATGTGAGGGAATCATTATATCTTCATACTGAAGGAAATACAGACATGGCTGTCCAAGTATTCCAGGCTTAGGACATCAGGACTCAGAAAGAAAATAAAGAGTTTGGAAGAGTGGATCCAAACATGTATGAACCCTTTTCAACATGGTTGAAGAATAGTGTCAGGATTACTTTGTTTCCTTTGTCATTGGAGATTCCCCTCTACCCAAAGGAAGTAGTTTCACAGGTCCCTGTTGCACAAAACACTGTTCCTATTGAAGATTATCAAAAGCTGGAAGCCCAGTTGAAGGGGTTGAAATTGGAGCATGCAAAAATGACTAGCTTACACCATCAAATGGCTCTCTCTAAGATGACTTTAGAAGAAAAGCTGCACAAGGTGCAGGTGGACCAGGAAGCTAAGGAAAATTAGTTTGCGGAGAGAGAGGCCTACTTCCAAAGAAGAGGCCTGATGGACATCAGGAGGGGAGAACAATTCAGAAAGAACAAGAAGACTCTCAGAGAGGCTAGGCAATCTCTCACTTGGATGCAGGGACAAAGAGATCAAGACCAAGCAGAGTACAGGAAGAAAGAGGAGATATATGAGCTACAGATTTCTTCTCAGAAAGATGAGTTGGAGCATGCTTACAAAAGACAACAAGAAGTGTCTCAGCAGATGAATAAAGCTCTCTTAGAGATGGTGGACCTCAGGAGAAGGGCAGATGTGAAGAGAGATAGAGTGGAGTTGGAGTTTATAGATGAAGGGCCAGAGTCTTGCTATAGCTTAGAGTTTTAGTTTTCTTGTTTTTCTTGTGTTTTCGATTACCTACAAGATTGTTGTAGGAATCCTGGTTATTTTTTCTGTACTTTGTGACTTTGTAAGACTTGTAACCTTATGGGGATGGTGTTTGTGCCTTAGGTCTTTTGATTTATGCAGTTATCTTTCTAGACTCTTTGAGTTTTGTGTGTTTCCAACTGGTTGTGGAAATGGTATGAAAACCTTAAAGAAAGTCATTACAGAAGATTATTTCATAGGCCGTCTGGATTCTTTAATAAGATACCAGAACTGGGGCAAAATACCCAGATAATGAAAGCATGGAGATTGGATTGCATGTAACAGTGTTGTTGTTTTGCAGGTACAATCTTCTGATTGCTAACATCTCTTCTGATTTCAGGCACTATAGCTACAAAGAAAGTTCCCAAGAAGATTCACAGATATCCCACGAAGGAGAACAGAGGACGAGTGATGGATCAGATGCAAACTAATTTGGAAGACCTGCGCACTAGAATGGATCAGTTCATGACCCTTATGGCTGGTATGGGTCAGACTCAAGAACGCTTGCGAGAGTTGGTAGAAGGGAATCAAGCTAGGAATAATGGTCTGGGAGACGGAGGCAATCGTAATGGTGTAGGGACCCGTCATGCTGAAATTCCTGTGGTGCAGCCTGGTGTTACTATTATTAATGATAGAACTCATAATCTTCAGATGGATGGACAAGATGAACAGTTTACATTGTTGGATGAAGCTGAAGGACAATGGGCTGATATGAATCGTCGCTTTAAAGAAATGGCTGAACATATCCGTTCTATCCAATCCCAGAATTCCTTGGGGTTTGATATTACTGATTTGGGATTGGTGCCCAGAGTGAGGATCCCTTATAAGTTTAAGGCTCCAACATTTGATAAATACAACGACACTTCATGCCCAAGAACTCATCTTCAATCTTTCATTGGAAGAATTGATGCCCATACGGACGAAGAAAAGTTATGGATGTACTACTTTCAAGATAGCCTCGTAGGGGCGTCTTTGGAGTGGTATATGAAGTTAAGCAGGGTTACTGTTAGAAGTTGGAAATACTTGGCTGAGGCATTTGTTAAGCAGTATCAATATAACCTGGACATGGCACCCAAGCGCACGCAGTTGCAAAGCATGTCATAGAATGCGAAGGAAATTTTTAAGGAGTGTGCTCAGAGATGGCTCCAGCTTGCTGCCAAGGTGCAACCTCCACTGTTGGAAATGAGATGGATGACATGTTTATGGGTACTTTACCAGGAGTATTCATTGAACGTTTAGCGTCATGCTCGGCAACCAAGTTCAATGATATTGTTATAGCAGGTGAGAGGGTTGAAACCCTATTGAAGATGGGAAAGATTCAGGACAATGGTGCTGGAAGTTCTTCTGGGGCGAGGAAGCCTTCTGCAGGCCCTCAAAGGCGAAGAGAAGGAGAGACCAACACCGTATATTGAAGAGGAAGGGTCCGTGGATACAGAAATTCATATGACCAAGTGGAAGTTGTCACTATACCTACAAGTCATGCACCTCAACCACTACACCAACACAACAACTATCAACAAAGGCCATACTAACAACGCCAGCCTCGTCTTGCTAATCGTGTCATTGAAGCAATTTGCATGACTTATACAGTGTTGCTACAGAGGATGATAGATTTGAACTTGATATAATTGAAGACGTTGGATCCACCACCACTAGGTGATCTTCCACCAGGGTATGATGTCAATGTTAGATGTGCTTTCCACTCGGGTGTTCCAGGGCACTCAACAGAAAAATGTAGAGTGATGCATAACAAAGTTCAAGACTTAATAAATTCAAAGGCTATTAACTTTGCACCACCACAAAATGTTACCACTAATCCTATCCCTAATCATGGTGGGGTGAGGATTAATAGTGTTGAAAGTGGAGAGCATTTGAATCTGATTCGGGATGTAAAAGAGGTGCAGACTCCCTTATTGTTTGTGAAGGAAAGATTGTTGAGAGGATGCGTGTTTCCTGGGTGTGATTTTGATTGCGAAGAATTTGAAGTTTCTGTTAATGGTTGTGATAAGTTGAAGACTGGGCTGCAAAGTTTGATGAATGAAAGATCATTACAGTTCGACAAGGTTAACCACCAAAGCGACTGTATCTCTACTGTGACCATCTTTTATGACCCTGTTGATATGCCAATCCCAATCCGGAGGGAATATGTTACCCTTTATGTTCCACATGAAGTCATTCCTGTCACTATCACTGTGCCTGGACCCGTACCATATGATGATGATAAAGTTGTGTCGTGGCATTATGGTTCAGATGTTTATGTACAAGGACAGAAAATGGAGGATAAGCCAGTAACGATAAATCATGTTGTTTCCAATGTTGGAGGCTTGGGTGGCTTCACTCGAAGTGGAGGATTGTTCGCTCCACGGACTCTCCGGAACAATGATTAAGCTGAAGTTACTACCAAAGCTAAACGCAAACATGTAGCTACCGAGGAGGTTGTGACCCCGACTATTGATCAGAATGTCTTCGAGAAGGAAGTAGAAGAATTTATGAGGATCATAAAGAAAAACAATTATAAAATAGTGGAGCAATTGAACCAAACGCCATCCAAAATTTCCATACTATCACTGTTGATGTGCTCGAAAGCCCATAGGGAGGCTCTGTTGAAACTACTGCAGTTGGCCTACGCGTCTCAAGAGATTATTGTTAATTAATTGGAAGCAGTAGTGGCCAATGTAAACGCTAGTAATGTTCTAGGGTTTACTGACAGAGATCTTACGACTGAAGGAAGGAACCATAACAAAGCTTTGCACATCACGATGGAGTGCAAAGGCGTTGTTTTGTCACATGTCCTGGTTGATACACGTTCCTCCCTAAATGTGCTTCCAAAGAAAGCCCTGATGAAATTGGAGGTGGATGGTCTTATTCTCTGACCCAATGATTTAGTGGTGAAGGCTTTTGACAGTTCTCGGAGGTCTGTGTTTGGGGAAGTGGAGTTACCGGTGAAGATAGGGTCACATGTGTTTAAATGTATTTTCTATGTGATGGACATTCAACCAGCCTACAGTTGTTTGTTGGGTCGTCCTTGGACTCATGTTGCGGGAGCGGTGACGTCTAATCTTCACCAAAAGATAGAGTATGTGGTGGACGGCCAGGTGGTTATTGTTTGTGGTGAGAAAGATATCTTTGTTAGCCACCTGTCTACATTTAAGTATGTTGAGATGGATGGCGAAATCCATGAAACTTTGTGCCAGGCATTTGAAGCAGTAAATGTCAGCTCAGTCTCTCCTACCTTCAGAGCAGTGAAAAGGAGGGAACTTCCATTTATTATTATAAACAGGCCAAGGAAGTAGTACAATCAGGGCAGGCCCAAGACTGGGGCAAGTTGTTGGAAGTTGAGAACAAGGGTGATAAGTTTGGTATTGGTTACCAACCGGGGCAGGCTGGATGGTCCCAGAGCATCAAGGAAATGAACTTCACGAGTGCTGGGGTGATTGATCCCAATCATATGTATGAAATAGATGAAGATTATGACAGCGACTGTAATCTGGACAACTGGGTGCGCCCATGCGTTCCCGGGGAAGAATTGCAGAACTGGTTTGCTGAAGAGATCATCCAAGTTACTGGTCCATCAGAGTAATTTTTCATGTTTTCCATTTGATCATTTGCATGTTAAGTCTTACACTCTGCCCAAGGTGTATGGACCCATAGTAGGGCCACTATTGCATTTTATGCAGTTAATTTTACCATGAATAAAGAACATTTTTTCATTCAAATTGTGTTCCTTTCTTTCTTTTAAATTTTTCACAAAAAAAAAACGATATAAAAATGGCAATGTTTTTCTTTTGTTCTGGTTTTATTCGTTTTCATAAAAGCAGAATCTGAAATAAGCACATCCCTTGTGCAGAGTCAATCATCCGGATTTCTTTGATAACTCTTATGTTATGACCAAGTATGACTTTGATAATTTGATCTACCATGCAGATGAAGGGGTTGAAGAAGACTATGAACTCCCTGAAGAATTAGCCAGGTTACTAAAACAAGAGGAAAGGGTTATTCAACCTCATCAAGAAGAGCTCGAAGTCATCAACATTGGGTCTGAAGACGTGAAGAGGCAAATTAAGATCGGGGCCAGTCTACAGGCCAATGTAAAGGAAGAACTGATTTGCATGCTTCAAGAGTATGTGGATATCTTTGCTTGGTCATATCAAGATTTGTCAGGTTTGGATACTAACATCGTTAAGCATAAGCTGCCTTTGAGGGAAGACTGCCCTCTTGTTAAGCAAAAGCTTAGAAGAACTCGTCCTGACATGACATTGAAGATTAAAGAAGAGGTTCAGAAGCAGTGGGACGCCGATTTCCTTGCCGTAACTAGTTATCCACCATGGGTAGCTAATAATGTACCTGTACCGAAGAAGGACGACAAGGTCCGAATGTGCGTTGACTACCGGGATTTGAATAGAGCAAGCCCAAAAGATGATTTCCCACTACCTCACATTGATGTATTGATGGATAATACAACTCAATTCTCAGTATTCTCCTTCATGGATGGCTTCTCCGGTTATAATCAGATCAAAATGGCGCCGGAAGACATGGAGAAGACAATGTTCATTACCCCTTGGGGGATGTTCTGCTATAAGGTCATGCCCTTTGGTTTGAAGAACGTCGGGGCAACATATCAACGGGAAATGGTGACTCTATTTCATGACATGATCCATAAAGAAATTGAATGCTATGTGGATGACATGATCGCCAAATCCAGCGACGAAGAAGAGCATTTGGTTAACCTCAAGAAATTGTTTGAAAGACTGAGAAAATATCGCTTGAGGTTAAATCCAAACAAGTGCACCTTTGGGGTGCGTTCTGGTAAATTGCTGGGTTTCATTGTTAGTCAAAAAGGAATTGAGGTAGATCCTACAAAGGTCAAAGCAATACAAGATATGCTTGCACCGCGAACTGAAAAAGAAGTGTGTGGTTTCTTGGGGAGATTGAACTACATCGCTCGGTTAATATCTCACCTAACAGCCACATGTGAGCCAATATTTAAGCTGCCAAGAAAAGAACAGGTGGTTAGGTGGAATGAGGATTGTCAAAGAGCATTCGACAAGATAAAAGAATACCTGCAGGAGCCTCCAATCTAATGCTTCCAGTTCCAAGAAGGCCACTTATCATGTATTTGACTGTGCTGGAAGGGTCAATGGGGTGTGTTCTAGGCCAACATGACGAGTCTGGTCGAAAAGAGCATGCAATATACTACCTTAGAAAAACGTTTACCGACTGTGAGTCCCGTTATTCACTACTCAAGAAAACTTGTTGCGCTTTGGCATGGGCTGCTCGCTGACTGAGACAATGCATGTTGACCCACACAACCCTGTTAATTTCAAAAATGGATCTTGTCAAGTACATTTTTGAGAAACCAGCGTCAACCGAAAGGGTTTCTAGATGGCAGATGGTGTTGACAGAGTACAACATTCAATACACTTCTCAGAAAGCCATCAAGGGAAGTATACTTTCATACTATCTTGCGCAGCAACCCCTTGAAGATGATTATCAGCCAATAAGATTTGATTTCCCTGATGAGGACGTCATGTACCTCAAAGCGAAAGATTACGAGGAACCACTTCCGGAGGAGGGGTCAGACCCTGAATCCAAATGGAAGTTGATGTTTGATGGGGCAGTCAATATCAATGGACGTGGAGTTGGTGTTGTTCTTATCATTCCTGAAAGTGTTCACTTTCCCTTCGCTACCAGAATCACTTTTGGCTGCACCAACAATGAAGCGGAATACGAGGCGTGCATAATGGGAATAGAGGAGGCTATTAATCTCAGGATTAAGACCCTCGATATATTCGGAGACTCCACCCTCATGATAAAGCAGATTACCGACAAGTGGTATACACACTAAGAACACTTAATTCCTTACAGGGATTATGCTAGAAGAATGTTGATGTTCTTCATAATAGTAAAGCTTCAGTATATACCACGAGATGAAAATCAATTTTCCGATGCATTGGCTACGCTCTCTTAGTCTATCAAAATCTTGTGTTGGAATTATGTTCCTAGAATTGACATCTCCAGGCTTGATATACCAGCTTATGTGTTCTCTGTAGATGCAGTGTCTGATGAGAAGCCTTGGTATCATGATATTAAACATTTCCTGGAAAGAAAAGAATATCCAGCTGGGGCAACTTCCCACAAAAAAAAAGACCTTAAGGAGACTCGCTGCTAGTTTCTTCTTAAACATAGATGGTGTTCTGTATAAGAGGAACTTTGACATGGTCCTGCTCATATGTGTGGACAAGCAGGAAGCGGACATGTTAATGCAGGAAGTCCATGAGGGATCTTTTGGTACTCATGCAGGAGGACATGCAATGGCTAAGAAATTATTGAGGTCGGGGTATTACTGGTTAACAATGGATGCAGACTATTGTTCGTATGCCCACAAATGTTACGCAGACAAAGTGCATGTCCCTCCAAGCCCACTCAACGTCATGTCATTTCCTTGGCCCTTTTCTATGTGGGGCATTGACATGATCGGAAAAATAGAGCCTACTGCTTCGAACGGCCATCGTTTCATACTGGTCACGATCGATTATTTCACTAAATGGGTTGAAGCAGCGTCTTATGCCAATGTTACTCACCAAGTGGTGGCTATATTTTTGAAGAGATATATCATCTGCAGATATGGAGTTCCCGAGCAAATCATTACTGATAATGGTTCCAATCTGAACAACAAAATGATGGCTAAGTTATGACGGGACTTCAAGATCCAACATCACAATTCTTCTCTTTACCGGCCAAAGATGAATGGTGCGGTTGAGGCAGCAAACAAGAATATTAAGAAGATTGTGCAGAAGATGGTCGTCACTTATAAGAATTGGCATGAGATGTTACCGTTTTCATTGCATGGGTATCGTATGTCAGTCAGGACATCAACTAGGGCAACTCCGTTTTCCCTGGTATATGGTATGGAGGCAGTCTTACCTGTGGAGGTGGAAATTCCTTCTTTGAGTGTGATGATGGACGTCAAGTTTGACGAGGAGGAATGGGTGTGTGCCCAATATAACCAATTGTGTCTAATTGATGAAAAGAGATTAGCAGGTGTGTGTCATGGTCAGCTTTATCAGAGGAGAATGAAGTAAGCATTTGATCAGCGAGTACGCACTCAGGAGTACCAAGTTGGTGAGCTTGTACTCAAAAGAATCATTCCTCCAGGTTCAGATCACAGGGGCAAGTGGACACCTAATTATGAGGGGCCATTCATAGTAAAGAAAGTTTTCTCTGGTGAAGCCCTGATGCTCACTACTATGGATGTTGAAGACTTTCAATCCCCTGTTAACTCGGACGCAGTAAAAAAGTACTTCGCATAAAAAGACCCGCTGGACACAAAAACAGAATTAAAGTCCAGGCAAAAAAAAAGGGAATCCCGACGAGCTAAAAATAGAATAAAAAACTCGGGAAAAAGTTAGGGAAAATAAATAAATAATGTACACCCGCTGAGTTGAAAAGCCACATTGAACAGCTCAGGCAAAAAAGGGTATCCATGTGGATTGAAAACCTGAAAGGGCGATCCATGCGAAATGAGGGAATAAGCGAATGACTGCGATCCGGGTAATCTATACCACATCATCGTCTCAGCTAATCTGGCAATATTCGAAGGGTAGGAATCAGTCCCATCTTTCTCTTCAGAAGGCAAAGGAAAGAACGGAAAATCGTGAAGATATACTAGTCATTGCAGAAATGAAACTCATTGGAATGCCATGCACATTGCCATTAGGGTAATTTTTTTTCTCAATTTTATGACGACTACCTCTTTCTAGGTGGTTGTTTCCTAATGTAAATTTTTGCCTATTCAGAGGCTCATCAATAAAAGAAGATTCAGTCAATAAGTCTTGTCTTTGTTTTGTTTTTATTCATTGTGTTTGCAAAAATGTCCTGAATATTTGGTAAAAGAACATTCCATTCAAACTTGGTGGTTTTATGAATGATGTGCGAAAGGAAAACATCTAAAAACACTTTGAATGACGGGTAACATGTGATGATTAACTTGTGCCATGTAATTTCCCGGAGCATATGAATGTACTTTTGTTGTTGCAGGTTTGCAGATAATATGGGTCTGTTCCCAATTAGCCTTTCCCCATCCGAATCAAAATAGGGAGGTATCCCCAGCAGAACTGCAAGTAGTATGAACAGTTCTCTTCCCCAAGCGGAGTCTACAGTGAAGTATTCCCAGCAGACAGCTGAATACTTGATTTCCCCACAGAGTTAGAGTGCCAGAATCCTTCTCCCAGCAAGGGTTATTTGACCAAGCATTCATTCCCAGCCAAGTCTGAAGATTGCCATTTCCCCAGAGTTCATGATGGGGACCCACTCTCATCATTGAAATATTCCCCGGGAAGTCACCAATTTATTTTTGGCCCTTGTCACAACACAGACAGTTGTTCAGTTCCCCAGCCAGAGTCAAGGATTGGCAAAGCATCCTGAGTTTGTTCCTCAGCAAAATGTTCTACAGAGAGTATTCTCCCTTGCAGAGTCGTTACTTTTCTCTCAAAGCAAGCATTCTTACTGATACTCGTCATCTGTATCGTTTCTAACACTCTTCTGTGTTACCTTTTTCATGCACTCGTCTGTGTTTGTTTGTCTTTGGATACTCGTATGTATCATGTTTAATACTCGCTGTATTATCTTTTGGGCCAACACTCGTCTGTGTTTGATTGTCTTTTGATACTCGTCTGTATCACCCCTAACACTCATCTGTGTTAGTTCTCTAGCTCTCATTCACTTGTCTGTTTTTAATGATATCTTTTTGATACTCGTCTGTATCGTTTCTAACACTCGTCCGTATTATCTTTTGACAAACACTTGTCAGTGTTTGATACCTTTCTGATACTCGTCTGTATCGTTACTAACACTCGTCCGTGTTATCTTTTGACAAACACTTGTCCGTGTTTGATATCTTTCTGATACTCGTCCGTATCGTTTTTAAGACTCGTCTGTGTTATTTTTGACTAACACTCGTCCGTGTTTGACAACTTTCTAATGCCCGTCTGTATCGTCTTTAACACTCGTATGTGTTATCTTTTTCCAAGCACTTGTCCGTGTTTGATGTATTTTCTGGTACTCTTCCGTATCAGTGGCTGATACTCGTTCATATCATTTCCTGAAGCACTCGTTTGTGTTTCTTTGATCATCGTCTGATACTCGCCCGTGTCATTGACTTACAGCACTCGTCTGTGTTTCCTTGATGATCATCCAATACTCGTCCGTATTGAAGAGGTTTGAAGTCCTGACGGTGGGATTAAACGTCAAAATGATTACCGGTCCTGGCGTAACAGGTTGTCCGAAGAAGACTCGTATGCCTTAGGCACCACACATCTAAGCAAGATTTGTGAAGAGAACTCATCCGTCTTGGAACCATATATCTATGCAAGGTATATGAAGAGGGTTCGTCTATCCTAATTGTGCATGTTTATTCCACACACTTAAGTGCATTACCGGTTTCCTGGCGTAACAGGTTATCCGAAGAAGAATCGTATGTCTTAAGCGCCATATATCTATGCAAGATATATGAGGAGGGCTCGTCTGTCCTAGGTACCATTCACCTGGCGTAACAGGTTGTCTGAAAGGAGCTCGTCTGCTCTGTCTTCTTTGAATCTATGCAAAATATTGGATTTCTTTTGAGTCCTCATTGGCTGGGTGTATTTCCCATTTCTGTGCTTCTCCAGCAGAGTGCAAATATCTAGTTTTCTTGGTATTCAACCATAGTTTATCTCGCGGCAGCCGATACTTTCGTCCTTTTCAGATTAACAGTTGCTTGAATAGGGGCAGCTGTAGCACCCCAAATTTGCGCTTTCCTTTTTATCATCATAAGCACATCATAAGCATATCATAAGCATAACATAAGCATACCATATTCCAACATTTAGCATAGAAAAATGAAGCATGAATCCCACATGTTCTAACATAGGGCATATGATCAATCATTTGAAAATTGGAGGTTCTACAAGTCAAGACAAAGGCCAGGTGACAATTAAAGAATCTCCCAAGGTTTCCTCATGTCTTATATAAGCTCAAAGTCATCCACAAAAGGTAAGAAGGGTGAAAGATCATCAGAAGATCAAGGAAGCAACATCCTCCTACACAGTTAAACCCTAATTAGGGTTTTTCATATGAGTAAGGAATTACCATATCTTTGACCAATTCTTGTGGTCAAAGGATTTTATATGATATTTGAGGCCAATGTATGAAATTTGGTGAGAAAATCCATTGGGGAAGTCAGTGAATTCTTTAGTTACTTGTGAAAAAAGAAATTGGTCAACTGTGCATCTAAAAAAGTCAACTGTGAGAATTCAAGGGCTCCAATCCTATTTTCCAAGTCAAGGGACCTTCTTAAGGTCAAAGAAGATCTTTGGTGGTTGAAAAGATCAAGAATCAAGAGGTTTTGAAAGAGTTTCCATTTTTGGCAAGTGATATATAATGGAAGTTTCCATTTTTGGTAAGTTTTGCCCTAGTTTTCAAAGGCTTCTTTCATGATCAAGATGGCTCCAAATGAATTTTTTCCAAACATGAAAGTTGTAGGGTATGCTCTCCCATTTTCAAAAAGAACAAGATCATATCCATAGCATGTGTGGTTGAAAAGTTATGATTATTTGAAGTTGGACCTTTTTAGGGGTTTTACATGAAATTCAATTTTCCACCAAGTTGCAATATGCCTTGCATTTTGTTTTCAAGCTGATTTATGGACAAAATGAGATCTTGGTACCCTAATGCTTTGCATAAAAGACATTTGGCTCAAAAGAAATTACCAAATTTGTGCATGAATGGGAGGATATTTTAGAAAATGCAAAAATGCAAAATCATACCAAAAGCATGATACAAGTACATCCAATGGCCA
Organism: Lathyrus aphaca; assembly: GCA_963966055.1. Classification (NCBI taxonomy): domain Eukaryota; kingdom Viridiplantae; phylum Streptophyta; class Magnoliopsida; order Fabales; family Fabaceae; genus Lathyrus; species Lathyrus aphaca. The sequence continues at coordinate 738,078,136 of OZ014519.1, read as the reverse complement.
GGATCATTTCATTTGGAATGGGTGAGTGGAGTGTGATCAGCATGTGCACACAAAAGAGAGAGAGAGAGCACGAGAAAATGGTGAGATCACACTCTTCATGCTATTTTGCAAATTCCCCTCAATCACACTCTTCTCACGTGCACTTTCTTCCAAACCCTAATCGGTGAAAGTGTGCATGATATATAAGAGAATGAGCCTTTGAATCACCAGAACTAATTACCATTTTCTCACTCTCAAGTTTTTGCTCTCAAGTTTATTTTCTTTGAATCTCAACACACAATCACACATTTCTTCATCTAAGCTCAGATTCTTCATCCTTGAGTTTCATAGATCACAAATCCACCATCCATTGAAGCTGAATCTCCAGAATTCTCAAGGTGCAAGTGTAGTGCAGTTGAGTTCGAATTCCAATATCCAGAGGTTCTCAAGCTCTCTCTTGCATTTATTTTGCAAGGAGAGGTTTTAAGGCTTTGATCTGCACCATTTGAAGGCTTCTCTTGAGCTAATTTGTGTTCTGCAAGCTTCAGGTAAGCCTCTAATCCATAGATCTAAAATTGAAATTAGTTGTGCACATTATGATCTACTTGTTTCACTGATGATGTTGATATATTTACTTTTGAAAATGAGTGAGAATTGAGACTGAATGGTTGAATTAAAGGTTGATCCATGAAATTGTTCTTGTTCGATTTGCTTTGTTGGATGATCTAATGGAAAATCTAATATGATATTCTTGTTCAGCGTGTTTGATTTTTTAGATCTGGATAATTTCATGTGATTTGGTGTTGTTTTGTTCATACGTATGAGTTTTTCGGCACCGGAGTTAGGGCTCCGGTCACCGGATTTTGGAATTTATTTTAAGTTTGAATTGGAGAAGATGATGTCTCAGGCCTTAGATGCTTGATTTGGACGTTCCACGTGATGCCAACATATTAAAAAGCCATCATCCCTTGCACGTTCCTTGTGTTTTGTAATTTGTTTATGATAATGCATTATGTTTGGCACCTCACTATAATTATCATGTACACACGCGCATAATGATTGGATCTGTTGACTTGGTTCTCTGTGTTGACTTGATCTCATGTGTTGGTTTGATCTGATGGCTCTTATTTTTTTCCCTGATTTTATAAAATTCCACCATAATTCTGTGTAATGCGTTGAATCCATGGGCCTAAGCTTACTATTTGAGCCTCCCTGATTGTAAGCCCAACTGTTTTGAACTGGTTTTAATTGCTTATTGCACCTCTCATGTTGTTTGTTTTATTTTTATTTCTTTTGATTAATTGTTTGGTTTTTAATTTTAAAAAATACTTAGGAGCATCTAAAAATTACCAGAAAAATCATGTTGATCAATATTAGTTTTCTTTAATTTTGTGAAATTTTATTATCCATTTATTTTATTTTCTTATGGATGAAATAATTGTGTAGTTTAACTTCCTTATTTTAATTTCTTCCATGCATATGCTGATTTGTAGAATTTCTATCTTGAACATAAAATTGAGTTTGGACCTGATTCTTTTTGCATCTGTTTCTTAATATGTTGAAGTTTGTGTGAGATTCATTTCATGATTTTTAGGAATTGTATGCTTATCTTTTGTTTATTTTCTTTGAGGAGAAGTTTCAAAACTCTAATTGACTTGTATGCCTCCATCTAACCTAGTTTGCCTCTGATTTTGATCCTCTTCTTTTGGAATTATGATCTTATGTGTTTGATAAGTCTTTGTGAATATTTGTGGAATTTTTTAATGTAATTTTTATTTGATATGAATTTCTATGCTTACTTGACCTAGTTTGAGTTTATTCTTGGTATGTTTTTGCTTATTAGGTTAGGAGGGCACTTGTGCCAACTCCTATAGGTTGTTTAGGTTTCATTTGACATGTGATTAAGCCTCTGGTCTTGATAGGATGATTGCACCTTTCTTTGCTTTAAGTTACTTGTTCATGAAGTTTCACACTTACATGTATGTTCACATCACCTTTTATATCCTCATGCTTCTCATGCTTGACTTTAATGGAACTCGTGAGCTCTTTTGAATGCTTCTACATGTTTCTTAGGAACATTCTTGATATGTTAGAGTTTTGGTCCTAAGATTGTATGATGTTTGCTTAGCTTGTATGCTTTCTTGTTGCCTCATTTGTGTTTTGCTTTTTTTGTGGTGATTTGTAGTGCTTTGTAATGCTTTGATTGTTATACTTCTTTCTTGATATTGTTTGAGGCATCTTAACATGTGAATGGAGTATCTTGCTTCTGGTTGTAGTGATTTGAGTTGATATTTTTCTTGTTTGTATCTTATTTGATTTTAACTGTTCTTATCTTACTATTGGAATGTGTTCTAACCTTTCCTTGTAGGGGCTATGGTAAGTAAGAAGTGTGGATGAGATTTCCACACTTCTAACTTCTTTTTCCTCTTTCTGTTATGCTTTCTCCTTTGTCTATGTGATGAGCCTTATGCCATCTTGTGATTAACTTCATTTCTTCATCTTTAGAAGCAACTTACCTTCTTTAGAGAAGTAAGTTTTCTTCTAGCTCCTTCTTCTCCTCTTTCTTCTTCTTCTTTCTTCTTTTCTTCTCTTATTTAGGAGATAGTTCAAATCTCACTAACATAGGTTCATCCATGCATGACAACTTTAGGATTAGTCTTTCCCCGTTAGTCTTTTACCTTTAAGTTCCTTTTGGTTCTTCTCTTTTCATCTTCATATAAAAACTTAAAAAAAACATCTAATAATGGTTGAGGTGATCTCCCTTTGTCATCCTCTCAAAGAAAAAGCATAAAAAACACTTTTTCATCTTAATTCATAAAAACACTTAATAAATACAAACAAGTTAGTGAATTCAAACCCTAATTAAAGGAAAAAAGTTTGAGGATCTTCTTCATTCTTGATGGACTTGTTACTCATTCTATTTTGTGATGTGGTAATGAGGACATATTCCTTACAGAAAGGTTTGCTTTCACTTCCTTGTGCCACACTCATAAAAAACTCCTAAAGACTTGAACAAAGAATAAACGTCTCTCCTTCGGGACTTCTTTTCTCATCCCACTCACTCCTTACGTACGAACTTGCTACTACTTGTCACTTTGCAAGACAATTACGCACTCGTCGTTCGAGCCTGCCACACCTGAGCATTGACATAAGCAGTTCAAGCCTTAAGACACAAGAAATCTTTCCACCCCTAGTTATGGGAACTACGGCGTCTCTGATCCTCATGTCCAGATGAGGTACGTAGGCAGCGGGGTAGGGCCCGTTCGAGCACTCTTTTATTTTCCCTACATTTCCCCCTTCTTTTATTTTCTTATCCAGTTTCAGTCTTTCTTTTGCAGCAACTTTCATTTCTCACCCTTTGAAATAGTTTCTTTGCAAGCGTGGATCTTGTCGGGTACGACAGACGATCTAATACCTTCCCAGGTCATAACCGACTCCCGAACCCAAATTCTTTGGTTCGCAGGACCTGTGTCCTTCCTTTTCTTTTCTTCTGGTTTGTGCAGCATTACCATTCCAGTTCCTTCTGGATAAAAATGTCTGGTTGGCGACTCTACCCTTTTCCGCGCCACTTTCGTGTTTGAACCAGGATGGAAATCCAGGGAGCGACACAGGGGACGTGTTGGACTTCACGTGCATCGAACTTTTCGAGTTTGTCTTTCACTAAGGTTAAGTATTCAATGAGATTATCATTCTTAACCTGATATTCTCCTCGTACCTGTGATGCCACGAGTTGAGAGTCAGTTGATATCTTCACTTCTTTCGCCCCTAAGTCCTTGGCTAATTTTAAACCTGCGAGGAAAGCTTCATACTCGGCTTGGTTATTCGAGGTCGGGAAGGCCAATGCCAGGGATACCTCGATCAAAATATCATCTTCGTTTTCGAGGATGATGCATGCGCCGCTGCCAGTCGATCTGGAAGCACCGTCGACAAAGATTGTCCACTTGTGGGTGCCGCTAGTTGGGACCGGGCTATGTGTCATCTCTGCAACAAAATCAGCCAGGACATACGCCATTTTCCATTATTTTTCCATTATAGTCAACATACATACGCCATTTTCCATTATTTTTCTTAACGAGGACTACATTAGAGATCCAGGTTGTGTAATGGGCTTCAGAAATAAAAGTTTCCTCTAAGAGGTCTTTTACAGCTCGCTCAACAACCTCTGCTTTCTCGGGAGACTGTTTGCGCCTATGTTGTATTACGGGCTTAATGGCCTGGTCTAAAGCTAACTGATGACAGGCGACCTCGGGGTTGAGCCCGGGCATTTCTACAGCATTCCATGCGAAGAGGTCCGCGTTCTCCTTGAGGCAGATTGTGAGTTGCTCCCTTGTTGATGTGGGCAGTCCAATGCCTATCTTCACAGCTCTGTCGGGGTTGTCGCCCAGGGGAATAAGCTCGAACTCTCTGTCGGGGACCGGCCGGAATGGGTGAGTCGGGGCTTGCCCGTGGACGAGGTCCTGTGCTTCAGTTTCTTCCTCACCTATGTGGTTGTCGAGGTCGACGGCGTTGATTCCCTAGGGGGAGGCTGCTCTTCGACCCTAGGCTTCTTGCTATTCTTGGTGTTGATTATGGCCTGTCCTTTTACTGCAGCGTCATAGCATCTTCGAACAGCCTCGATGTCACCGTGGATTGTGACTACGCGACCCATTTTGGTGTAGTACTTCATTTTCAGATGGACGGTCGAGGGACCGCTGTCAATTCGGTCAGAGTTGGGCGGCCAAGGATGTAGTTGTAGAGGGAGGGGCACTCAATCACCAATAATTGAACTTTGACTTCCCTAGTTGTTTCTTGATCTCCGAACGTAACGAGAAGTTCAACATACCCCAATGGTTTTGTAGTGACTCCATTAAATCCTTGAAGGTCGGATCCGACGTACGGGGATAGGTTGGTTATGTCCAGCTTGAGAGTATTGAATAGGTGGACATACATGATGTCCACTGAACTGCCTTGGTTGAAACGCACCATTTTGGCCCTTATCAGCAAGGGGATACTTGAATTCGGAGACCCTTCCGACAGCTCTTCGAGGAAGAAATATATCAGGTTGGATTTCCCCCGATATTTTGTCAATGTCGCCAACTGTTCGGGTGCGGTCAGTAGAAGTTCGTCGAATTTGCGTTTCACCGAAATAACAGTGTTCTCGTTGTTCATACCTCCTCCTGATATAACTAGAGCTATTAGGAAGTCCTCCCAGTGGATGAGGGCAGCAAGTCGTTCCCCTAGGCCTGAGTCGAGGAGATGGAAGTCCTTCGGGCGGGATACACACAAGGCCACCTGATATGAGGAATCGCCGGGTGGTGTGTCTTCGTGAGCTCTCTTCGTCGCTTGTTCTTCGTGTCGGGGAGTATCGTTCCTCTTGGTGTACTATTTGAGATGGCCCTCCTGAATCAGGATCTCAATCGCGTCCTTCAGATGGATGTTGTCTTCGGTCACATGTCCGTGACTTCTGTGAAAACGGCAGTACTTAGACTTGTTGGTATGGGGCTTGGGTGCAGAAGGTTTGGGGAACCTCACCCTACCCTGCTTAAACTTGGAATTGATGCATTCAACGAGGATGCGTTCGCGGGGAGCCGTCAACAACGTGTACTCGTTGTAACGTCCCGCGGATCCTCTTCCTTCACGGATCTCGCGGGTTTTCTCCTCTTTTCGCTTGACCCCATTGCGGCGGGGTGCATTGGGGTCCTCGCGCTTAGGGTGACTGATGTCATCGATACTGCGGTTATTCCGAGCATTATGGGCAACATGTTTCTCTTTGTACCTGATGTAAGCTCGGGCTTTGTGTAAGAGCTCGTCCAGAGTGCGGGGAGGCTCTATCCCGACCTCCCTGCTGAGTTCGCTTCCAGGCAGGAGCCCCCTCTCGAGGAGATATTTCTTCATGTAGTCCGTTGTATCTACCTCGACAGCTTCTTGGTTGAACTGCTCGATGTACGAGCACAATGTCTCATTTTTCCTCTGCACTATAGCTTCAAGAGTCGCTTCAGTCTTGGGGTGACGTCGGGAGGCCGTGAAGTGCCTCGTGAACGCATGTTTCATGACTCTCCAGGACGTGATAGACTCAGGGGCCAGGCTTTTGTACCAGGCCATGGCTCCTTTTCTGAGAGTTGTTGAAAACAGCCTGTATTTGAGGTGCCCCGTGATGTCGTTGTGGTAGTCGAGAATAACATTGATGTTGTCGACATGGTCATCTGGGTCAGTCGTCCCGTCGTAAATAGCCAAGTGTGGGGGTTTCTCCATGCCTTTGGGGAGCAGTGCTTCCATAATAGCTCGCAAGAGCGGGCAATGGGGGTTTTCCTCATCACTTCTCAACGGGGAAAAGTCATCGTTTCCAAGACTCTGCTCGCGTCGGGGCGAGGTCCTCGATCGATCAGTCTCATGGCGTATCCTAGATTTGTTCTTCTTGGGTTCGGGGGAGCATCGACCTCACCAAGGAGGAGAACGTCCCCATTTCTTGGCAGCTTCTGGACGTTTCTTCTCGTGCAACGCCCCTCGTCCCTGTTTGGGGAGATCTCCTCGTCGGTCAGTCTCCAGGGCCATGATCCTCTCATGTTGTTGGTAGAGCATGGAGTTTTCCTGGTTGAGGGCGTTCACCATAGCTATCATGGTGATGTATCCTTCGATGGGAACTAGGATAGACTTAAATGGGGAAACCAGCTGAATTTGAGATTGAGGTTGTGGAACCCCATTATCTCCGGGTTCAGGCGATAGGGTATCAGGTTGCCGTCTCTGAGATCAGCTTCGTTGTAGTTTAGTTTGTCCTTCATCGTGTAGTCGACAAGGGGAATGCCTTGGTTATCACCGTGCTCTCCGGCCATACTGGAAGGATGGAAGACGGATTGGAACTTTGATCTTCTGTTGCGGATGAAGGGGATAGCTAGATTCTCACAGACGGCGCCACTGATCTTACCTGATCAGAAGGGCCCTCCAGAGGTCGAGCACGAACAAGGTGATGGTTGACAAAGTGAATAGGGGGTGTACCTGCAAGGCACTCCGATGCTAAAGTGAGTATACGGTACAAAAGTGGTAAGAGATAGAGAGAGTGTTTCAGAATACCTGACCCTTTAATGAAAAAGGGTATTTATAGTGAGCCCCAAGCACTGATCCAAGATTCTCCCTTGGGCTGGATTAGCTAGGCCCAAGGAAGAACTGCCAAGGTACACGTAGGAACGTGTAAGACCTAGCATGCGGTCTTGCCCTTGGTCTAACTGCCCCTATCTTTCAGGAGATAATGGTGGACAGTTTGGTGATGTAGCAGGTGATGGGGAGACACAGTCTCCCCATCATCAGTCCAATGGATAGGGTGCTTGCCTGACGCGCCAAGCACCCGCTCGGACAGTTGGAACAAGATGTTGGGTCATGGCCTAACAATGTCCTTGAGGCCCAGTCCAGAACAAAATGTAATCAGGTACCTTCTCATTGTTCTTCATGTTGAGATTCTCATACTGCTTACATAGAGACTGAAACTTCACCTTGTTCATTGATGCATCGCCGTTGTAGCTTCGTACTAGTGTGTCCCACGCAACCTTCGTCGTTGTTGATCAACAATCTTCTAAAACACGTTCATATCTACACACTGATGAATGTAGTACAACACCTTATGGTCATTCTTCCTCGTCTCTCTATGTGTGTTTATATGTGCTTTAGTTGCATCTACTGTAATCACTACATAACTGTCATTGATGAGATCAAGAACATCTTGAGCATCAAACAACATACGCATCTGAACTATTCATCGATTCCAATTATTTCCATCAAAGATTGGAATATTCCTATTCAAGCTACCATTTTCATCGTCATCTTCGATCTTGTGCAAGAATTCACTCAGATCTAACCAAACACTTGTGTTTCCCAATCCCTAAGAATCAAGAAATGTGATTCTATTATGATTTCAAACTTCAATTCAATGTGAATTTCAGAATTGAAATCTATTACACACGTCTCACGTTCACTCGTATTTTCCTTGGTGTTTCTCATGGATCTGAATCGGAACTCTAAATACCAATTAATAGTGAACAAAAAGAAAGAAGAGAGAAAAGTTGAAAACTAACTTTTTTAACAGAATTTCTGAATTCAGTTATGGATCAATTCACTATTACTTTCTCTGTCCCAAATTATAAGTCGTTTTGCGCATTTCACACGAATAAAAAACTTAATTATTACTTTATGAAAAAAAAAATTATGAATGACTTTACAATAATGTCCCTCATAATTATACAAGAGTGAGAAATTAAAAAGTTGAAAAAATAAATAATAATAAACACTTGGGGGTTATATTTGGGAACATGTCATTAATATTATATTGGAAAGGTAATATGACTTATAATTTAGGACATATTTTTTTGACAAAATAATTTATAAATTAGGACAAAAAATTATAAATTAAAACTATCCTTGATTTATATAGTAATCAAAACCTAACACAAATTCAAATACAAACTAAATTAAACTCAAATATAAATGAATCTGGATTATATCTAACCCATTTTAAAGTTATAAAATTTATGATTTCATATCTTATGATTTATCTATCTTTTTTCTTAGTAATGTTATGTATCATCAATGAAGGTAGAATGTACAATATATATTATAGTTTAATACATTGCATTTTTCATAAATCCTCTTCTTTGAAGTTAAATATCATATATCTATGACTAATAAATAGTGCATCTTAAAGTTGACATTCACACAAATTTTTAACTACTTATTTGTGCATTCACCTTATTTTATTCAATCTAATCCTACGAGGCTATGACAAACTATAATGCACTACACACTGACACAAGTTTTCCTATAATTTATCTTTTTTTAAAACAAGTCTTTCTTTACTTAAGTAAATCAGATCTAACAAACTTAAAAAATGCAACATTCAAAGTAATTCAAAGCCACCCAACTTCTCTTTGTTTCAAAATGGGGAATGTGAATTGAAGAAAAAATAATCAATGATGACATGTCATGAAAAGGTAAATATGAATACTCTAAGTGTGAACTCAGAACTGACATACCTATTAATAATCAACGACCAAACATCATCAATGAAACACAAAAAACAAAAACACCACCGCTTCAACTCATCTTCAACCAAGGTTCTCTCCATGAAACTTCACTTTTCTCTTCTCTTCTTCTACTCCTTCTTCCATTTCTACACTCTTTCTTCTTCATTCAACTCAGTTAGCTTAACACTTTTATCCTTCAAATCCCACTGGACATCACTTCCACCTCTCATCAACTCAACATGGATTCCATCTCATTCTACACCATGTTCTTGGGCGTGTCTCAAATGTAACTCTTTCCATCGTGTAGTCTCTCTCAACCTTTCTTATCTTGATATTTACGGTCAACATGGATCAGAAATTGCAAACTGCGCAGAACTCCAATTTACAATTCTCCAAACTTTGAGTATGGCCGCTTTGATTCGATGCGTGTGAACCCACAACGTTCTTCGCAATCCTTCGGTTACCGTGATATGAATGAACGATCACCTTGATCTTCAAGCCTCCTCACTCAGCTGAATCTACGAACGAATGATGCTTGAAAAACCCCAAAATCTCAATGATCTTGGAGGACAAACCCTTAAGGTTTATTCAAGAAAAACCCACAAACCTCTCAACCCAAACTGAAATCGCAATCTCACGTTTGAACGTTATCACCTTGATCTTGTACTTTGATCAACAAAAATTGTTGTGTGTAATTGTTGATGAATGCTAGAGAATGAGAAGATGAAGAGAGCACTTGTGTATCTGTTTCACTTTTCTTGTTAGTTTCCACAAAATAATATGACAGTTATTTATGTGGGTTAGTAAAAGAGTGATAAAATTAAAACACAATGAAGAAAGAGAGAGAAACCAAAAAGGGCGCTCACAATAGGAATGAGTCGACCTATTTGTTATTTTGCATTGACCTAATTGATATACAAGAATGCGTCAACCTGAAGATGTATTTGAGTCGACCTATTTGTGACATTTGAGTCGGCCTAAAAATGCCCTTTTGTCAGCCTGTTGGGACCCGTGAGTTACAAGGGAAGAAATCCATCAAAGGAGTCGACCCGGAGCTTTCATTGAGTCGACTCAAATTTCTCTAATAGAATGAGTCGACCTGTTTAGAGGATTGAGTCGACTCATTTCTTTCAATACACTATAAAAACTCTTTTTTAATGAGATCTTCCTTTTCCTTGTGATCCCATAGGACATAGAAGTTTTGACATCATTCAAAATATCCTTTATGTCTCACAAGATGCAACTTTTCTGCCTCTATACTACTTACATCTCTTCAATTGTCATGGTGCTAAGGTACTTATAGTGTTTAATTGTTACAATAATGTAATCAAACTGAGAAGTGATATCCGTACCTTTTTAATGATTACTTGTTTAGAGAGAGATTATCCACAAGATTTCATCTTATTTATGATCAGAATAACTCTAGAGATGTAATCAGGTACCTTCTCATTGTTCTTCATTTTGAGATTCTCATACTGCTTACGTAGAGACTGAAACTTCACCTTATTCATTGATGCATCACCGTCGTAGCTCCGTACTAGTGTGTCCCACTTAACCTTCGTTGTTGTTGATCAACGATCTTCTAAAACATGTTCACTTCCACACACTGATGAATGTAGTGCAACACCTTATGGTCTTTCTTCCACGTCTCCCTAAGAATCAAGAAATGTGATTCTGTTCTGATTTCAAACTTCAATTCTCTATGAATTTCAGAACCAAAATCAATTACACGTGTTTCACGTTCACTCGTGTTTTCCTTGGTGTTTCTCGTGGATCTGAATCGGAACTCTAAATACCAATTGTTGGTTCACAAGAAGAAAGAAGGGAGAAAAGTTGAAGACTAACTTTTCTAATAGAATTTTTGAATTCAGTTATGGATCAATTCACTATTACTCTCTTCGTCCCAAATTATAAGTCGTTTTGCGCATTTCACACGAATTAAGAAACTTAATTATTACTTTATGGAAAAGACAAATTATGTATGACTTTACAGTAATGTCTCTCATAATTATACAAGAGTGAGAAATTAAAAGAGTTGAAAGAATAAATAATAATAAACAATTTGGGGGTATATTTGGGAAAATGTCATTAATATTACATTGGGAAGGTAATATGACTTATAATTTAGGACATATTTTTTTGACAAAATAATTTATAATTTAGGACAAAGAAATTATAAATTAAAACTACTCTTGATTTATATAGTAATAAAAGCTTAACACAAATTCAAATACAAGCTAAATTAAACTCAAATTTAAATGAATTCGGATTATATCTAACTCATTTCAAGGTTATCAAATCTATGATTTCATACCTTCAGATGATGAATGATGATTTATCTATCTTTTTACTTAGTAATGTTGTGTATCATCAATGGAGGTAGAATGTCCAATATATATTATCAGGTTTTCTATGTTTATACTAAAGTGTACACTTACGTCGTATACAGGTCATACAAGAAACAATAAAATATTGTTATATTTACAATAAAAGTCTTACATATTCTGGCTTTGTAGGCCATACAAGAAACAATAAATTATTAATGTTGACACATGTTTCTCTCTTAACATCAATTTTACTTTGTTAATATAGTCCCAAATATGTTAATACATTGCTGAAACTTGGTTAATGGAAGTTTAACTTGATTAATGTAGTCCCAAACTTTAATGCAGTAATGAAGTTGGTTAATTCAGTGTAAAAACTTGGTTAATTCAATAATAAAGTTGGTTAATAAACGTTCAAGTATTAAAAAATAAAAAATAATAATTTTTTATATTATTTTTAAAAAATATATATATTATTATTATATTTCACTGTTCACTGTATTGATGAACAATGAAATACAATGTAGGTGCAAAAAACAGTGTAAGAATAGCATATTTCATTAATCTATAATATATCAGCAATGTTATGCTTACACTCATTTTTTACACCAATACTTACACCATATACGTTGTTCACCGTATTTATACGGTGAACAGTGTATTTTTGAATAAAAAATATTTTTTATTAACAATATCAATGAACAGTAAATCCGTACATGAACAATGTACGTGAATAGTATTCGTGAACAGTACTTTTAAAGTAGTGAAACAAAATTGATTAATGCAATGTAAAAATTTGCTTAATGTGGTAATGAAGTTGATTAATAAACGTTCAGGTACTAAAAATAACTTTTAACGGTCACCAAAATTAGTTAATGTAGTGTAGAAACTTAGTTAATACGAAGTTGGTTAATAAACATTTAGATATTAAAAAAATATAAAAAAATAATAATTTTTTATATTATTTATATATATATATATATATATATATATATATATATATATATATATATATATATATATATATATATATATATATATATATATATGGTATAAAAATAACATTTTTCTATCGCATACATATCTATGACTAATAAATAGTGCACTTATGTAAAGCCACCGGTAAAACATTCACACAACTTTTTACCTACTAATTTGTGTATTCACCTTATTTTATTCGATCTAATCCTACGAGTTTATGACAAACTATAATGTGTCAATAAGATACAGATACTTCAAAACGGGTAAAATTATTTGATATGATATAAAATATATTTAAAAATATATTTAAATTTGAAATGTTATAAAATATATTTATATATGTATCTAAATTTGAAATTAATTATTAATTTTAAAATAAATAATAATTATATAAATTCAATTGTATTAAAATACAAATAGAAAAAAGGGACTCGTGAGATAAAAAAAGAAATATTTAATATTTGATAATAATGATTTTATCTTTCAAATTAAGATAATTATTGATTAAAATAAAATATGTATTGTGTTTATAGTGACCCGTGAAATAAAAAATATATGATAAAATATAAAATGTATTTATATACAGATGTAAATTTGAAATGAGTTATTTAATTGTAAATTAAAAAATAATTATACAATGTCAATTGTATTAAATAATCATTATAAAATGACTTGTGAGATGAAGAAAGACAAAAAAGTAAATTTTGATGCGATAATGATCCGTAAGATAAAAAAAATATTTGATGTGATATTAAATGTATTTAGATATAAATACAAAATTTTAAATGATATACTAATATGTAAAATAAAAAATAATTATATAAATTAACTTGTATTAAATAATTATATAAAAAGAAAAAAAATTATGAGATGGAGAAAGAAAAAAATGAATATTTAAAATAAGAATTTTGTCTCTCAAATTAAGATAAATATTGATTAAAATAAAATAAATATTATATTGATAATGATTCGTGAAATAAATAAATTTCCAATTTTATTAAAATAAAAATATATATTATTAGTATTTTTAGTGATGATAAATAAATAAAGAAAAAAATTAAAATGAAAGTGAAGTGTGGGAAAAAATCTGAAAAAGATTTGAAATTTAAATGAAGAGAGAGAATGAATATATATATAATATTTAATTAAAATTTAATCGATAAAAATTGATAAATGAATGTCATTTATCACGATGTAATAGGAGATGAAAATAAAAAAAATAAATAAATATTAATTGATTACTAAAATAGTCTTTTATAAATATAAATAATTTATAATAAAAGAACAAATTTGGATGCATTTGAATTTTAAAACATAATGACAGTGATTTATTTTTTTCCAAAGCAAGTCTTTCTTTACTTAAGTAAACCAAATCTAACAAACTTACAAAATGCAACATTCAAAGTAATTCAAAACCACCTAACTTGTCTTTGTTTGAAAATGGTGAATGTGAATGGAAGAAAAAACAATGAAATCAATGATGACATGTGATGAAAAGGTAAATGTGAATACTCTAAGTGTGAACTCAGGACTGACACACCTATTAATAATCAACGACCAAACATCATCAGTGAAACACCACCGCTTCAACTCATCTTCAACCAAGCTTCTCTCCATGAAACTTCACTCTTCTCTTCTCTTCTTGTATTCCTTCTTCCATTTCTACACTCTTTCTTCTTCACTCAACTCAGATGGCTTAGCACTTTTATCCTTCAAATCCCACTGGACTTCACTTCCACCTCTCATCAACTCCACTTGGATTCCATCTCATTCTACTCCATGTTCTTGGGCTGGTCTCAAATGCAACTCTTTCCACCGTGTAATCTCTCTCAACCTTTCTTATCTTGATATTTACGGTCAACTTGGATCAGAAATTGCTAACTGCACACAACTCCAACACTTAGACCTTAGTTACAACTACTTCAATGGCCAAATACCTTACTCTTTCACTAACCTTCACAAACTCAAATTTCTTAGTCTTGCTGTTAATCTTCTCACTGCTCCATTCCCTCATTTCTTGTCTCAAATCACTCACCTCAACCTTCTCGATCTCTCTTATAACCAACTTCACGGTTCCATTTCAACTAGTGTTACCAACATGACTCATCTCCAAGAACTCTATCTCCAATTTAACAACTTCTCTGGTGCAATTCCTTTGTCTATTGGGAACTGTACTCAGTTACAAGACTTGTATTTGAATGGTAATCAGTTGGAGGGTGTTCTTCCTTACAGTCTCAACAATCTCAATCATCTTGTTAGTTTTGATGTTGCCAACAATAAGCTAACAGGTACTATTCCATTGGGTTTTTCCGGTTGTAGAAAGTTACTGTTTTTGGATATCTCATTCAATGATTTTGGTAGTGGTATTCCATATAGTATTGGTAATTGTACTGCTTTATCACAATTTGCTGCTGTGAAATCTAACTTGGTTGGAACTATTCCATCTTCCATCGGTCTGCTCACTAAGCTTTCGGTTTTACGCCTTTCGGAGAATCATTTGTCAGGAAGAATACCTTCTGAGATAGGTAACTGTAAGTCTTTGAATGAGTTGCATTTGTATTCGAATCGACTTGATGGAAAAATTCCGAGTGAATTAGGAAAACTCAGTGAACTAAAGGACCTTGAACTGTTTTCTAATCAATTGAGCGGCGAAATTCCGATTGAGATATGGAAGATTCGACGTCTCGAGCATCTGTTTGTGTATAATAATAGCCTTTCTGGTGAACTTCCTGTGGAGATGACAGAGCTCAAGAACCTTAAGAACATTTCATTGTTTAACAACATGTTCTCTGGAGTGATACCTCAAACCTTGGGAATTAACAGCAGTTTGGTTCAGTTGGATTTTGTGAATAACAGGTTCACTGGGAGCCTTCCACCAAATCTTTGTTTTGGAAGAAAGTTGAGTGTTCTGAATATGGGAATCAATCGATTTCGAGGAAGAATACCCCTTGATGTTGGTAGATGCACAACTCTTAGAAGGGTCATTCTTAAACAAAACGAATTCACCGGGCCTCTTCCGGAGTTTGAAAGGAATACCAATCTGTTATTCATGGAGATCAGCAACAATAGAATCAACGGATCAATTCCGTCGAGCTTAGGAAACTGCACGGGTCTCACGGATTTAATGTTGTCGATGAACAAACTTAGTGGTCGTATACCACCGGAGTTAGGAAGCCTTGTGAATCTTCGGACGCTGGAACTTGCTCACAATAATTTAGAAGGTCCTTTGCCTTTTCAGCTCTCAAAATGTACTAAAATGGACAAGTTTGATGTGGGATTTAATTTCCTGAATGGTTCGTTGCCGTCGAGTTTGCAAAAGTGGACAAAGCTAAACACACTAGTTTTGAATGAGAATAATTTCAGTGGCGGCATTCCAGATTTCTTGTCGGCTTTTAAAGATCTTTCCGAACTACAGCTCGGTGGCAATATGTTTGGAGGAAAAATTCCTATCTCAGTTGGGACATTGCAGAGTTTGATCTATGGGTTCAATCTAAGTTCTAATGGCCTGATAGGAGACATACCTGTGGAAATTGGAAAGCTGAAAACTCTACAAATGATGGATCTTTCTTGGAACAATTTGACAGGAAGCATACAAGTTCTTGACGAACTCCCTTCATTAGTCGAAATCAATCTTTCGAACAATTCTTTTCAGGGTCCTATACCGAAGATGCTAATGAAGCGGATTAATTATCGATTGTCATCATTTTTGGGGAATCCCGGGCTCTGTATCAGTTGTTCACCATCCAATGGCTTGGTTTGCAACGAAAGCAGCTATGTAAAACCATGTGACAACAACAACAAACCTACGAATAACAAAGGCCTCGGTAAAATCGCAATCGTGATGATAGCCATAGGATCCTCCATATTTGTTTTTTTGCTGTTGATGGGATTAGTTTATATCTTTGCTTGTGGCAGAAAATCTGAACAGCAAGTCCATAACACTGATAACGGAGGTCCTTCGTCCCTTCTTAACAAAGTCATGGAGGCTACATCGAACCTAAGTGATCGGTATATTATCGGCAGAGGAGCCCATGGAGTTGTCTACAAAGCCCTTGTAACTCAAGACAAAGCTTTTGCCGTAAAGAAGCTAGCATTTGCAGCAAGCAAAGGTAAGAACTTGAGCATGGTTAGAGAAATTCAAACCCTTGGACAAATTAAGCATCGAAATCTCGTCAAATTGGAAAACTTTTGGTTGAGACAAGATTACGGTCTAATTCTGTATAGCTACATGCCAAACGGAAGCCTTTATGATGTCTTGCATGAAAAGAAACCAGCACCGTCTTTAGAGTGGAATGTTCGGTATAAGATAGCTATCGGAATTGCTCATGGGTTGACTTATCTTCATTATCACTGCGATCCTCCCATAGTGCACCGAGATATCAAACCAAACAACATACTTCTAGACTCGGATATGGAGCCTCACATTGCAGATTTCGGTATTGCCAAACTTTTGGACCAGTCCTCTACATCAAATCCTTCCTTATCCGTGCCTGGCACAATCGGTTATATTGCACCAGGTAACTAACTAACTAACTAGTAACGAGTGATTCGAGTTTTTATCTTTTTCATGCAATTTTTGTATGGTTGAGTAACATGTTTGTTTATATTGGTTTTTGACAGAGAATGCGTATACAACAGTAAGTAGTAGGGAGTGTGATGTGTACAGCTACGGAGTAGTTTTACTCGAGCTGATAACGAGAAAGAAGGTAGTAGATCCATCGTTTACGGAGGGTACTGATATAGTGAGTTGGGTTAAATTGTTGTGGAGTGAAACAGGAGAAATTAATCAAATAGTTGATTCAAGCCTTGCAAATGAGTGTCTAGATACAAATATAATGGAAAATGTTGCAAAAGTGCTTATGGTGGCTTTGAGATGTGCTGAGAATGATCCACACAAGAGGCCTAAAATGACAGATGTTACTAAGCAATTATCAGATTCTAATCCGCAGAAAATAAGTAAGAATTATGAGATTGTAATCCGTAGAAAATAAGTAAGAAGGGATAGTTTCTTAGATTTTCTAACTTGTATCTATGATCATGATATTATATAGATATCACTTTTGTGAATGCATTGTGCTGTGATCTTGAATTCAGATAATCTTTATTATTACCATGTTTTCGCCCATTGAAAGCAAGAAAAATCTCAATGTGGCATATCACTAGAAACTGCAGATATGTAGACCGATATCAGGTATGGCGTGACAGTATGAGCGCAGCATTGTTACATCTGTCTGTTCAGAGGGTTTCATTAGCACTCTGATATAAGAGAAACAAATACTGGATGTTTTTATTCATAAGAATAGGTCCCTTTTGTAGGCATTACAAAGTATAACAGCTGTTTTCAGTCCCCAACAAGAAAGCTTCTATCATCTTGATCTCCAGCATAATCACTATCCAAATAGTCAGAGGTGCATTTCTGTTGGACTAAAGATCCCATAAGCTGATTGCACTACTTCTTTGCCAAGGAAGTAATGCATCATATCAAGGTCAGATATTCTTTTCTGGAAAATCTGTCAAGATTGTAGTGCTGCTAATGCAACCACTAATCCGATAGTGTCATGCCTTGCAACTGGAGAGAAAAATTATGTTGCTTGTATCTCTTGGCGACCAAACAAGCCTTATACTTGAGAACTTCAGAAGGGATTGTGATTTGAGGAAGACCTAACACCGAAAGTGCCAAAGCTATTCCTTTTCTTTTAACCTTGCAGAAAGACATGCCAAAGCTATTCCTTTTCTTTTAACCTTGCAGAAAGACATGATTCTGTCATGTTTACTTGAGCTATCAAACCCAATTTTTCATCTTTAATTCTGCAAACTTCATCATTTTTGACATAGATTCCATATCCCTTTTCTTGAAGCTTTTCAACTCTGGAACAAATGGAACATTAGAAATAGTTCGAACTCTCTTGGTATGATCAATTGTTACAGTGTTGTGGAATGATTCGTTAAGTCAGAGAATGCCTTTTTATAGCAATAATTTTGTTGGTTCAATGTCCTTGCAAAGGATGGTGAGTTTTGATCTCATGACCTTCCATACAAATGGAAGAGGCACTACCACTAAACTATGACCTTCCATACAAATGGAAGAGGCACTACCACTAAACTATCACATTTATTCTGTTATTCAATTCTACTTAATTATATTTTATTCTATTCTTTTTTATTTCATATGTAATATAATAAATATATAATGTTACTTTTATATATTCATTTTATTCTATTTTATACTAAATATATAAGTTACTTTTATATATTTTATTCTATACTAAATATATAACGTTAGTTTTATATATTTGTAAGATACTTGTGCTCCCGTACGGATAAAATTATTTGATAGGGTTTAAACTATATTTAAATATACATGTTTTGGAATGTTATACATGTATTTATATAAGTATTTAAATTTGAAATTTTGAAACGTTATATAAGTATTTAAACTTGAAATTAGCTATTAATTTTAAAATAAACAATAATTATATAAATTCAATTGTATTAAAATACAATTGAAAAAAGGACTTGTGACATAAATTTTTTTTTTATTAATATTTGATAATAATTATTTTATCTTTCAAATCAAGATAATTATTGGTTTAAATAAAACATGTATTGTGTTTATAGTGACCCGTGAAATAGAAAAAATATTTGATACAATATAAAATGTATTTATATACAAATGTAAATTTTGATGAAGAAAGACAAATGTAAAAAATGTATTTAGATACAAATTAATGTTTTTTTTTAAATACAAATGTAAAAAATGACTCGTGAGATAAAGAAAGACAAAAAAGAAAATTTTGATGCGATAATGACTCGTGAAATAAAATAATTATTTAATGCGGTATAAAATGTATTTAGATACAAATGCAAAATTTAATATGATATGTTTAATTGTAAAATGAAAAATAATTATATAATTAAATTGTATTAAATAATTATATAAAAAGAAAAAAAAATTATGAGATGAAGAAATAAACAAAAATTAAAAATAAGAATTTTGTCTCTCAAATTAAGATAAATACTAATTAAAAAATATATATATTATGTTGATAGTGACCTGTGAGATAAATAGATTTTTAATTTTATTAAAATAAAATAAAAATAGATTATTAGTATTTTTAGTGATAATAAATAAATGGAGCAAAAAATAAAATGAAAGTGAGAAAGTGTGGGAAAAAATATGAAAGAGATTTGAAATTTGAATGAAGATATAGAACTAGTGTATGTAATATTTAATTCTAATTTAATTGGTGAAGAATGATAAAAGAATGTCACTTCCAAAAACGATTTTGCATCATAAAAAAAAAATCCTTTTGTTAGTGTAAATAGTTTAGGATGAAAGGATAATTTTGGAAGTTCATGCTATTGAATTTTAAAATATAGATAGTAGATTCATTTTAGTAATGTCATTTTTAATTAAATATTAAACATTAAATTTTATATTTTATATTTTAAATTCTAACATTATATTATAAATATTAATTAATAATAAATTGAAATTAATTAATATATTTAAAATTAAAATATTTATAAATATAGTTATAGTAAAATATAAATATTTATAGTTAAATATAGTTATAGTTAAATTTTTATAAATATAGTTATATAACGTTATTATTATTTTTAGAAAATTGATATACTATATTCACCAAAAAACAGTTACAAACAGCTCAATCCAAATAATTCAGGGAAGTCCAGATGTGCTAATCCATCCAAATTACACAAGAGTTACTAAATTCCTATTAACATGGTTTCTAAGAATTCTATAATTAGCACTTCTAATAACAATGATATTCTTCACCATATCTTGAATCTTCATATTGTTGCCCTTTTTGTTGAAACATCTTTTATTTCTATCTCTCCACACTTCATACACAAACTCAGTATAAGCCATTTTGAGAACTTTCCTTCCCTAACCTTTTTTCTTGCTTTCTTGGATAATCCATTTACTTTCATCCTTCCAACTAGTTACAGTTCGGTTGAAACCTACTCACTGCAGTAGCTCCTCCCAATTTTCCTTAACTATTTGACATTCAAACAATAGGTGACTCAACGTTTCCTGGTGATCACAAAATACACATTTTTCGTCTGTAGTAATGTCAAATTTGCTTAACCTGTCTTTCGTATTCAGTCTTCCCATCAGGGCCAACCATAACACAAATTTTGCTCTAGGTCTAGCATAATTCCCTATCAGGAGATTTCTCCATTAAACACTACTATTTTCTCCTCTTATAACCCTGTAAATCATTCTGGTTTGATACTTTTTCTCTTGCACCACTTCCCTCTAATGATTTGTATTTATTACTGCATCCCCACTCTTCATAATACTTTTCAGGAGCCAAGAAGCTTGAGTTGGTATTGGTGCACTCATGATATCTGGTTTTTCAAAAAAATAGATATTTATCTATTTTACCTACAACTTGTCAGATTTATGTTGGATGTTCCAAAATAGCTTCCTCATGGTGGCCTGGTTCCATTCATTTAAGGATGTGATACACAAACCTCCTGCCTTCTTCGAATTACAAATAATGTCCCAAGCCACTAAAGCTTTCTTTGAACTATTTTCCCAGTCCACAAGAAAACCCTACATATTTGTTCTATATGATGTATAATCGTTTTTGGAAGAGGAAACACTTGGAGCCAATAATTTGTTATAGCAAACAATACACTTCTGATGAGTAGTTGTCTTCCTGCATAGCTTAACAGTCTTGCAGACCAATGTGTGAATTTTTCCAGCATGTTGATACTAGAGTTGGATTGTTGTATTGAGTTGTAATGTCACTACTGTGATTGAAAGGGAATTGAGAAGGGTCTCATACCTAGGAAGTTTCTTAGGTAAAAATTAAGCACGGGTAATGATTAAGTGAGAAGTTGTAAACGGGGGAGTAAACTTTGAATTAATACTATTATATTGGATTTCATTCCTGGCTTGGTAGCCCTCATAGTATATGTGTTAGACCGAACTGGGTTAAGAACTACTGTGTGTTTGTTTACTTTTTGCGACTATTTGTTTGTGTTCATCTTGTTCAGTGTCTGTTAAGTGCAGAGATCAGTTGTATCGACATCTCATATGACATTTGTGATCTGCATACCAAAATTTCAATTGGCATCAGAGTAGGCACCCTAATTCATTTTTTGGGGGGATATTCAGGGACGATACTTTATGTTATAATGGACATAGAACTGGGGTTTGTAAAAAAAAAACGCCTATTTTGGATGGCACAAACTATAATCAGTGGAAGGCGCGTATGGTGACTTTTGATAGCAAAACCTGGAAAGCAGTTATTAGAGGTTGGGAACACCCTGTTGTGAAGGGAAAAGATGGGAAAGACACAACCAAATTGAATCCAGAAGAGAACTGGTCTAAGGAAGAAGATGATTTTGCTCATGTAAACTCCAGAGCCTTGAATGTCTTATTCAATGGAGTGAACAGAAACACCTTCAGACTGATAAACAATTACACTATTTTCAAAGATGCTTGGGAGATTTTGAAGACTTCTCATGAAGGAACCTCTGGGGTGAAGATGTTAAGACTTCAACTTCTTACCACCGAGTTTGAGAACTTGAAGATGAAGGAGAATGACATCATTCATGATTTCACATGAATATTCTTGACATTGTCAATACATCTAGTGCCTTAGGAGAGAAGATGCCAGTGGAGAAGTTGGTTAGAAAGATTCTCAGGGCGTTGCCTAAGAAGCTTGACATGAAAGTCACAACGATTGAAGAAGCTCGAGACATCAACTTGAAGGTGGAGGATCTTGTTGGGTCACTTCAAACTTTTGAATTGACTATCAATGACGGATCTGAAAAGAAGAAAAACATAACTTTTGTGTCTAATACTAAAGAGAAGACTAACCAAGGAAAAGGAATTCAATTCCATGGATATGAAGGCTTTGTACACGTAAGATCTGAGTGTCCTACGTTTCTCAAAAAGCAAGAGAAAGGTCAATTCATGTCATGGTCAGGATATGATTCAGAAATTAATCTTGAAGGAAAATCTACAAAACATGTTATTATTTTGATTGTGATTTGTGATTCTGATGAAGAATCAAATGGTGGAGAACTTACTTTTGATGAACGTGTTGCTTCATATAAAGAGTTGTGCCTCAGAAGTGAAGAAGTGTGTCAACTGGGAAAGGATCAAAAGAAGGTCATTACTTAACTTCTGGCTGAAAAAGTTGAGCATCTGGCTATCATCTCTGATTTAAAGGAGGAAGTTGTATTGCTCAACTCAAAACTTGACAATATGACTAAATCTATAAAAATGCTTAATAATAGTTCTGATGTACTAGATGAAAATCTTCAAACTGGGAAAATGTTGGGGATACTACAAGTCTTGGTTATGATAATCAAGTTGTGATGAAGAAAGGAAAATTGCTTGCAATGAAGTTTGTTCAACCTAAAAGAAAATAGGAACAAAATATGTTAGGTCAAATATCCCAACATCAGAAAAAACATCATCGTGGAAGCAAGATCCAACGATGGAGATGTCATTATTGTGGAAGGTTTAGTCACATAAAACCATATTGTTACAAACTGTATGGTTATCCAAAACAGTCAACACAGCCTAGGGGTAATCATGGTATGATTAAAACTAGAAAGGTGTGAAAACCTAAGGTTGTTAAAAGTGAGAAAGATTTATCTGAAGACAAAGAGGAAAGTACTGGTGAGAAGAACCATCAGTCTACAAATATGGTTAATGTTAATCTGAATACTAATGATGTGGCTTCTGCTACTAAGAAAAGTAAGTAAGCATCCTCAAGTGAGTCAGAGTATGTGAAGGGACGAAAAACACAAGAAAATGGGGTTTGAAATGAGGTTTTCAAAAAAATAATGCAATGAACACGGTTGATTTATCATGGTTCGTTTGAACTCAAACTACATCCAGTCCACCCACCAAGGTGAGTCCTCCTCTCTCAACAAGGTCTTAATCCACTAATCAAATAAGGATTACAAACACAATGACCTATTGTCAAAGTCTTCTTGAGTCTATTGACTAACACTTAGTCACTCAAGGTATATCAAGTTTTAATTACAAAGTGTGTAAATAAAGTTGCTTCTAGAAAGCTATTATCACAACTGTGATATTTTACACAAGATTAATTCACGATTTGATGTAAAAGAAATTTGAATATGATTAAGCGTGAGAGAAAGTTCTTGCAAATTTCTTCGAGTAGACTCCTTTTTATAGATGAGTAAAATGATCCGTTGGAGACATCTTGATTTATTTTTGGATGATGATAAACGTCATTTAAGAGTTTCCAAAAATACAAATTTGTGTCTAAAGCCGTTAATCCTTTGATCTTCAATTAATGTGACTGATTTTGAGAATCACAGTTTGCGTGTATCAATGTATCAGAGTTTGGTTAACAAATCAGTTGTTCTGAGCGTGCGTTGCTGTTGTACCCCAAAATTTGCCCTCCCACAATCAATACAATATCTCTCAAGACTTCTAAATGATCAACAAGATCCTCAAGACTCCCAATTGGTCAAGAAGTATGGAAGTTTCCTCAGACAATGCCTCATCCTAAGCCAAGTGTCCAAGACTAGGGTTTTGTGTTTCTTCAGCTTAAAATGATTTTCAAGACCTAAAGTGAGCTTTATAACATCCCATATGTGTTCAAGAATCCCCGTGTCAAGTTTCAAGGCTTTCCCAATAAGTTTGCCCAGTCAGATGATCAGATATGCAAAAATCAGTCAAAGCAGTTAAAAAGTCAAACTAAGGTCAACTGTGGTAAAAATAAAGTCAAACTTCAAGATTTTTTGCCAACATCAAGTTTATGAAGTAAAATGCATCATTTGATCAAGGGTTGATCATGATTCATCAAGGAAGTTTCAGATCATAAAGAATCAAGAGTTTCTAAATTAGGGTTTTCTAAAGGAAAGTCAACTGAACTTTGACCAGCCATAACTTTTACATGCTTCATCAAAAAATTCCCATCCAAATCTCATTTTAAGGAAATTGAATTCTCTACAACTTTGTGTCTCACAAGACAAGCCTAAAAATGCTTCATTTAGAAGGTATGAGCTAAAATATTATGGGTCATTTCAAAAGTCAACAAAAAGTCAACATCTTCCAAGAGGCATAATTTGAAAATGGTAAAGTATATGGACATGAGACCAAAGAGGTTGGTTAGATGACTCTTTAAGCTTTCCAAAATGTCCAAGAACACCTTCATAGCCTTAAAATTAAGGGATTTGTGCCTTTGCAAAGTTGGGAAATTTTTTAGGGGTATATTGAACAAATGAGGTCTTAAAACCAATTTTTTCCAAATGGGTTTGCAATTTTGTAATCCAATCCTTACAATGACATCATGCACGACCCAATGATTATTTGTTCATATTTTTATAGTTTATTTTATATTTATTTGGATTTTATTCATTAAAATTCAATTTTTAAATATATATATAAAATATGAAAAGTCAAATGAAGCATGAAATCTTTGATTGAAAATCATTTGAATTATATTTAGAATGATTGGAAATCAACTAAAGTCAGATTGGACCAAAAATAGAAAGGTTAGATGAGATTTTTTGAATATTTGAAAGTGAGGAAACTTCATGATCAAGCTACCCAAAAGCCCATACAAACCATCAGATTTTTGACCTAATTTCAATCTTTATAAATACATGAAGTCAACCAAAGCATGAGACACGAATTTTGCAGGTCCAAAGCACAAGAACAAAGTCAAAATTTTCAAGAAAAAAGTGGCAATCGGATTTTTACTCAGAGGTCATCTCAAAGCAAATTGAAGGTCTAAATATGATCTTTGATCATCCTTGATGCTATCCCAATGCTTTACATCATCCAAATTACCCTCATATGCATAATCCGAATTCTCATTCTCCCATGGTTTTTAATTTTTTCGTTTTCCTATATTAATGAATTATAAATTGTTTTTTAGTACTGATTTATGTTTGTGACATTGCAAGGATCGTTTCTGGGCAATCAATTGAAAGAATCATGGCCGTATGCATTAGAACAAAAAATTAGGGTTCTTGGAAGTTTTGTTTGGGGGCGTTCGTTATAAATATTTTATTTTGTGGTTAGTAAATAGGGTGTGGAAACTTATTTGTATTTAATTTAATTTAGATAATTAATTTAAAAAGATAAATATTTGAAAATAAACACTCACACACGTAAGTCGATCTTTGATCGCCATCTTGCATTTCCTAGGATATTCCTCTTGGTTGCCTTTAATATGGTCAAGTCCCTCGAATATAGGAATGTCTTAAGCAAAGTCCCTTCAAATATAAATCATCATAGTCCCTATAGTTTAAAAGATCAAGTCCCTCCAAGGTTGCCTACGATAATGATATTGTCCCTTCGAATAAATGATGATAGTCCCTACGAATTGCTAAAGACATCCCTTAAGTTGCTTTCTATGACCATACGATGACCCTACGCTTGTCCTTTAACAAATCCAAGGTAATGACTACATATTCCTTAATAATAGGGATAGTCTTACCATTGAAAGAACATATGAGAACATGAAAGACTTAATCTAGGGTAGGTATCTCTTAGTTGCTTGCTCACATTTCAAAATACTTTTTACACCTCACTTTCTTAAACATTTTTCAAAACGAGGCTTTGTATACATCCATACGAGGATCATTACAAAGTACTTAGAAAAATTTATAATCACACACTACACTTTTCAAAAACAATTTAAGTGAGCTAAGTAACTAAGAGCCCATGGATAACCATGGATATAAAGGGTGCTAACACCTTCCCTTTGTATAACCTACCCCCCGAACTCAAGTCTTTTAAAATAGGTTTTTCCTGTTCTTTTATGCTCTATATGTTTAGCTCTAGAATGTAAAATAGGATTTTTAGAAAGACAGATAATAGAAGTATTATCACAGAGTATAGGAATGTTACTTTCGTAAATATTGAATTCCTCAAAATGATTCTTCATACAGAACATCTGAGTATTGCATCCAGCTGCTGCTATGTATTCAGCTTCAGCAGTTGAAAGTGCAATTGTAGATTGTCCTTTGCTGGACCAAGAGATTTAGTTGTCTCCCAGGAATTGACAACTTCCATAAGTACTTTTTCTTTTTGTTCTGTCTCCAGCAAAGTTAGCATCGCAGTACCCTACTAGTTTATATTCTCTGAATTTTCTATAGCAAAGACCAAGATTACTAGTACCTTTCAGATACTTGAAAATTCTCTTAACAACTATTAAGTGAGATTCTTTAGGATCTGATTGGAATCTAGCACAAAGGCAAACACTATATAGAATATCGGGTCTTGAGGCAGTTAAGTATAGGAGAGAGCCAATCATAACTCTATAGATCTTCTGATCTACCTTCTTACTTACCTCTTCCTTTTCCAGAATGCATGTAGGATGCATTGGAGTTTTGGATGGTGTACTTTCTGACATATCAAATTTTTCAGAAGTTCTTTAACATATTTGCTTTGATAAATGTAGGTTCCTTCTAATGTTTGATTAATTTGAATTCCCAAAAAGAACTTCAGTTCTCCCATTAGGCTCATTTCAAATTCTGTTTGCATAGTCTTAGCAAATTCATTGCCCAAAGATCTTTTAGTAGATCCAAATATTATATCATCTACGTAAATTTGAAAAATCAGAATATAATTTTTAAATGTTTTACAGAAAAGAGTTGTGTCCACCTTCCTTCTGGTAAAGTTGTTTTCTAAAAGAAAGTTACTTAATCTTTTATACTAAGCTCTGGGAGCTTGTATCAGACCATATAATGATTTTTTAAGTTTATAAACATGTTCTGGATGTTTAGTGTTTTCAAAACCAATGGGTTGATACACATAAAATTTTGCATCAATGTAACCATTTAAAAACACAGTCTTGACATCCATCTGATAGAGAGTGATGCCATGATTTACAGTAAAAGAAATTAAAAGTCTGATAAATTCTAACCTTGCAACTGGTGCAAAGATTTTTGTATATTTTAGTCCCTTTTGCTGACTATAACCTTGTGCAACCAGCCGTGCTTTGTTTCTGACAACTTCTCATTGTTCATTTAGTTTGTTTCTGAAGACCCATTTGGTTCCAATGATGTTGAATCCTATGGGTATAGGAACTAGATCCCATACGTCATTTCTGGTGAATTGATTTAGTTCTTCCTGCATTGCAAGTATCCAATCATTTTTCGAGAGAGATTTGTCAATGGAAGTGGGTTCAATATGAGAAACTAGTCCCATTAGAGATCTTCAGAGTTTCTAAATAAAGATCTTATTCTGATTAGATCATCTTTCTTTCCCAAAATTTTATCTTCTGGATGATTCAACGTGCTTCTGGATTGTCTCTTCTGACTGGGTTCATCAAAACTTGTTGTAGAAATTGTGTTGTCTTTTTCTGTACATGGTTGTTCTTTAGATGTTATGGTTTATGTAATTTGAACTTCTATATCTGCAAGAGATTCATTATGCTTTATCTTTTCAAGACCAAACTTATCATCAAATATGACACAAATAGATTCCATCACAATTCGTGTTTCTGTATTGTATACTTTGTATTCTTTTGAACGTTAAGAGTATCCTAACATGAAACATTTGTGTGCCTTAGAATCAAACTTGTTTAGAGGATTATTAGTATTCAGAATAAAACAAGTGTATCCAAAAAGATGAAAATAAGAAATGTTGGGCTTTCTGTCCTTCCACAATTCATATCGAGTCTTTTCCATAATAGGTCTTATAGAGATTCTATTCTGAATATAGCACGATGTATTTACTACTTCTGCCCAAAAGTGTTTAGTCATGTTAGTCTCATTGATCATGGTTTTGGCCATCTCTTGTAAAGTTTTGTACTTTCGTTCTACAACTCCATTTTGTTGTAGAGTTCTAGGACAAGAGAAATCATGAGAGATGCCATTTTAATTAAAAAATAATTCCAATTTTTTGTTCTCAAATTCTCCACCATTATCACTTCTGACTTTTACAATTCTAAACTCCTTTTCATTTTGAACTTGTTTGCAGAAGGTAGAAAATATAGAGATTTACCTGTCCTTGTGTCTAAGGAACTTTACCCATGTCCATCTGCTATAGTCATCTACAATCACTAATCCATACTTCTTATCACTAATTAAGGCGATTTTCATTGGTCCAAACAAATCAATATGCAGAAGTTCTAATGTTCTAGAGGGAGAAACAACATTCTTAGATTTGAAAGCAGGTTTAACAAATTTGCCTTTCTAACATGCTTCACACAGAGCTTCTGAGTTGAACTTCAAATTTGGAAGTCCTCTGACCAGATTGAGTTTGTTATATAAGATAATCTTCTCATATTAACATGTCCCAATATTCTGTTCCAAACTTATTGCTCATCGTTAATAGACGTAAGACATTTCACATTTTGACTTTTAAGTTCAGGAAGTTTTATTTTATAGATGTTGTTCTTTCTCTTCCCATTAAAGAGGATTGTTCCATCTTCCTGACTAACAACTTTACAGAACTTTTGATTAAAGATTATATCATAGCCTTTATCACTTAATTGACTTATTGATAACAAGCTATGCATCAATCCTTTAACTAACAAAACATTAGATATATAAGGAAAAGTATTGTTACCAATGGTTCCAGAGCCAATGATTTTTCCTTTCTGATTGCCTCTAAAACCTACATAGCCTCTAACTTTAAGCTTAAGACTTTGGAACATATACTTTCTTCTCGTCATGTGTCGCGAGCATCCAGAGTCCCGGTACCGGGATTGGTGTTTTAATCTTGTTGTTAAAGACATCTACAACATAAACAAATTTATCCTTCGGTACCCATATCTTTTTGGGTCCTTGTTTGTTAGAACTTACAAAATTTTGATTGAGTTTAGATTTCTCAATAGAATTTGTAGAACAAGATGACTCACATTACATTTTAAATCATGCTTGTGTCCATATGTAAAGTGATAATTTAAAGATGTGTTGAATTTTATGACCATGTCATCAACTTGTTTAAATTTTTGTGGTGCTTCTCCTAGAGGTTTAACATATCCTATGCCTCTTCTACCATTTCTACTAACTCCATAGATTATTGAGACAATTCTGCTTCTATATATATTTTTAGCTAGAAATTTTTAAAAACTATGATCATACTACTTTATGATGTTATCAGAACTAGATGGAACTTCTGAGTCAGATTCTTTCTGAGCTTTATATTTTTCAAAAGAGTTTTCAAGTTCTGAAATGTTTTCTTTAAGCTTAGAGTTTTCTGCTTTTAGTTTCCTAGTTTCCTCAGATTCAGATACTAGACTATGTTTCAGGTTTTTGTATTTGAATTGAAGTTTCTGATATTTTTCAAGAATTTCTGAGAGACTATCTTCTAATTGAGTTCTAGATAGTTTAGAGAATACCTCTTTTGTTTCTAAATCTGATCCTGATTATGATGAGTTGATATCATCTGATACTTTGGCCATTAAAGTGATGTTGGCATGTTCATCTTCTGATTCTGATTCAGCTTCAGAAGATTTTGAGTCATCCCATGTAGCCATACGAATTTTCTTCTTCTCTCTGTTGAATTTCTTCTTAGGTTTTTCTTTCTGAAGTTTAGGACAATCACTCTTGTAATGTCCAGGTTCTTTGCATTCATAACACACTACTTCTTTGCTTTTGTTCTTCTTGTAGCCAGAGGATGATTCAGAGTGATTGCTTAATCTTTTGGGATTCCTGAATTTCTTTTGTCTGTGCTTCCAGAGTTGTTGAACCCTTCTGGAAATGAGTGATAATTCGTCTTCTTCTGATGAGCCTCTAGAGCTTTCTTATTCTACCTGGAAATCTTTGGATTCAAATTTGTTAGAATTAAGAGCAACGGACTTACCTTTCTTCTAAGGTTCATCTTCTTCAAGTTCTATCTCGTGACTCCTTAAAGAGTTGATCAATTCTTCAAGAGATATCTCTTTCAAATTCTTTTTCACATGATCTTTTTCACATGATCTGCTATTGAGTAGCCTTTATCCAGAATTTTTAATCCAGCAACCAGAATTTGAAACCTTAAGAACATTTTCTCAATTGTTTCATCTTCTTCCATCTTGAATGCTTCATAGTTCTGAATAAGTGAAAGAGATTTGGTCTTTTTTACTTGAGTGTTGCCTTCGTGTGTCATTCTCAGAGAGTCAAACATATGCTTGGCAGATTCTCTGCTTGTGATCTTCTCATACTCTGTGTATAAAATGACATTTAGAAGAATTGTTATGGCCTTGTGATGATTTCTGAACTCTTTCTTCTATTGACTTCCATATATTTTCTTTCAATTTTCTGACCATCGTCTCCAACAGGATGAGTGTAGCCATCAATTACCATATCCCAGAGGTCTCCATCCAGAGCTAGAAATAAGCTTTCCAAAACATCCTTCCAGTAATCAAAGTTCTCACCGTTGAACACTGGAGGTTTGCCATTGATTTTGTCATTCTGATTGTCATTGTTGTTCTGGAATTGTTCTGCCATAGTGTTTTTCTTTGGGATATTTTTTTGTCACGGTTAAGTGCTAGCACCCAGAACCAGGCGCTCTGATGCCAATTGAAGGGATGAAAAACACAAGAAAGGGGGGGGGGGGGTTTGAATTAAGGTTTTCAAAAAAATAATGCAATGAACACGATTGCTTTATCCTGGTTCGTTTGAACTCAAACTACATCTAGTCCACCCGCCAAAGTGATTTCGCCTCTCTCAACGAGGTCTTAATCCACTAATCAAATAAGGATTACAAACATAATGACCCATTGTCAAAGTCTTCTTGAGTCTCCTGACTAACATTTAGTCACTCAAGGTATATCAAGTTTTGATTACAAAGTGTGTAACTAAAGTTGCTTCTAGAAAGCTATTATCACAACTGTGATATTTTAAACAAGATTAATTCATGATTTGATGAAAAAGAAATTTGAGTATGATTAAACGTGAGAGAAAGTTTTTGCAAATTTCTTCAGTAGACTCCTTTTTATAGATGAGTAAAATGATCTATTGGAGACATCTTAATTTATTTTTGGATGATGATAAATGTCATTTAAGAGTTTCCAAAAATACATATTTGTGTCTAGAGCCGTTAATCCTTTGATCTTCAATTAATGTGATTGATTTCGAGAATCAGAGTTTGTGTGTATCAAAGTATCTGAGTTTGGTTAACAAAGTAGCTGTTCTGAGCGTGCGTTG
The DNA here is from genome assembly GCA_963966055.1 of Lathyrus aphaca. Taxonomy (NCBI): domain Eukaryota; kingdom Viridiplantae; phylum Streptophyta; class Magnoliopsida; order Fabales; family Fabaceae; genus Lathyrus; species Lathyrus aphaca. Next base: position 738,046,752 of record OZ014519.1, on the reverse strand, counting down.
CATAATGAGATCTTCTAAGAGGACTTTTAACATATCTTCTTATTATAGAATTTTTGCTTTAGAGAGGAAGATGTTGCATCAGAACTTCTTTCAACTTGAGAACTTCTGATCATGCACATTTAAAATTAATAATTTAAGATCCAGGTTTTGTTCTTATAACATGAAAATATTTGTTATCATCAAAAATTATTTAAAGAGAGTAGAATCAAAATTCTTGTTATAACAATATGATATCAAACAAAATGTCCAGGATATCATGCCTCTAGCGAAGAAGCAAGATGTAGCTGGGAAACAAATTCCTGCTTCCTTTAGTGTATTTTCTGCTCTTGGTGATTGGATGTGTACTGCTGCTGATTTTCTTACTTTTGGTTGATTGCCCTCAATGCATAATTGCTTAGTTTGTCAAATAATGGCTAAAAATGAGGGGTAAGTAAGTAGTATTAGTGTTCTTTGGTCGTTTTCTTGAGGGGGAGACATTTCTTTTAACTATTTGCTGCAGAAGAAGATCTTTGCAAAAGAGGTTGTCTTGTGTTCCACTATTGATCTGATGTTAGCCTATAAGGGGTAGAAGGTTTATTTGGTTAGTTTTAGCCAAAATATGCCAAGGGGGAAAATTGTTAGTTCTACAGTTTTGGTGTTGGCATTAATTTGGTAAAACTAACCTGATCGCGACATGTTAGACGAGATGTCCTAACATGCTGATGAACATGTTCTATAACAGGTTTTGCAAGATGTTAGATAAGAAGTCTTGTCATGGTTGCTCAGACATTAGTATAGATGTGGTTATAATACTTGGCAGATGTTGAAACATCTTCAACTATCATGACAATATTATTGTCATGTGTTACAGACAGATATCAAAGATAGATGTCATGACATCTTGGTCTGGTACAATAGGTGTTATTGTTATGTGTTATAGTTAAATGTTTTTCTGATGATCAGAGAAGAGGCATATGGTCTACCTAGCTTAGAAACAGGTATTTCCAAAACTCAAATTACTAATAATACTTCTTCTAATTCAGAAGAAGGTTGGTCAAATGAATTTATCGACGATAAATTAGATTCCGGGAAGGATGATTCTATTGACAATATTGAGGAATTCTCTCCTCATAATGATCCTTTGGGTGAAAGCTCCAAGAAGATTAGTAAGAATAAGGGTGTTTTGTTGAGCGATTGTATTAGGGAGAACAAGTATGCATCTTCTATTTTCCAGATTAATTATGTTTCAGTGAGTAAGGTAGGAACTTACGATCACGCGTTATCCAATTCCATAATTTGTAAGCAAGTTGAGTTTGAATAAGTGGCACCTGATTCTCAAAATTCAGGTTGCAGGGGAACCGATAACCCAGTTGAATCTGTTGTTAAGAGTGCGTTAGATGTTCAGTCAAAAAGAATCCATGGGAAAAACTTAAATTCATGAATATGAATGATGTGTTTTATGGTTTTAATAAGAAATCATGAAGGCATAAGAAGAACTTTAAGAGGAATGAAAATGTTGTATTGAATTCTAAGGGTACTACAATTTCTCAGTTGGCGTCGGTTTGTATATCTTCTAAGGTTGGCAAACCTTCTTTCATTTCAGTCCATTTTATGATTGTTTGTAGTAGCAGTGCAATCCTACACAGGGAACAATCTGAGAATTCCGACATTCTCAGGAACAATGACAAACAATGGCAGTTTTTGGATTGCAATGTTGGAAGCAAACTATGGTTAGCTGTAAAGGCGCTGGGAGTAGTGGAAGGCGGAGGCAAGAAGGATTGGGGTGGTAGAATTGACAAGTTGGAAAAGGTAGATAGAGGTAAGAAGGATGTTCGGATGGAGAAATTTATCAGTTTACGATGATCATTGGTTCTATGAACATAAGATAAGGTAGAAATGCTCTAAAAAGAAGAATAATTAGTTCTTTGATTAATAAGGGCATCACAAATATTTTCTTGGTTTAAGAAACAAAATTATCTCATATTCAAGTGTCTTTTGCCAAAATCTTTTGGAATAATACAAATATTGGTTATTCGTTCTCTAATGTGAAGGGTATGTCGGGAGGGGGGGGGGGTCTTTTAACTATTTGGAAGAAGGGTGTTGGGGAAGTTTTGTTCAGTTTTAGAGGGGAAGGTTTCTTAGGTATAAAGATGTTATGGAAGTCTAATATATATTATGTGGTGAATGTGTATTGTTCTTGTGTTTTTGCTAATAAGAAATTATTATGGAGTAGGTTGTTGGAGCTTAAAAAGTTGTTTAACGATGGAGAATGGTTTACTGGTGGGAACTTTAACGCATTTAAAAGTAATAGGGAAAGAAAAGGGAGGGTGGAGGTGGGGAACAACATTGAAATGAGATCTTTTGCGAAATTAATTGAAGAAAGCTTGTTGTTGGATGTTCCATGTAAAGGGAATAAATTTTCGTGGTATAATGGTGATGGTAAGTCTATGATAACAAATAACATCAACTGGATGCCTAAACCATTTAAGTTTAACATTGAATGATTTACCTTTAATTCTTTTATTTCGTATGTGGAGAAGGAATGAAAAGAGTTCAAGGTTGAAGGGAGAGGATATTTTTTCCTAAAAGATAAATTAAGACTTCTTAAAGATAAGCTCAAATGGTGGAATAGGTAAGTGTTTGGGAAGATTGATTTGGAGGTGGATGAGATAGTGAATGATATTAATTTTGGCGATGAGAGGGTAGAGGTTGAATATATGGGATTAAATCTCAATATTATTTTTACGGAAAGAATCGACGATCCAATGTTGGAGAAATTTAAGGATAAAAAATATTCTTTTCCAAAAATCCGTAATTTGGGACAGACCGGAACATAAATTTTGCTAAAAAAAATAATGTGACAAATGCAATAAATTGAATAAGAAGAGAAATTTATCATGTGAGTTTAAAATAAAATAAAAACATATTTAGTATAATTTTTTTTCTCTAACGTGAATATGATATTTTAGAATCCTCAAACATGCCAAAAACAATTTTACATTTATAAAATTACTTTTACTTTTTATACAAATATAGTCAAACATAGGATAGAACTCTAGATCTAATGAGCCACATTTTAGCACATTCATTGGTGCATCATCTTTTATAGTAGTGTTAGGAAGAGGCTATTCACTTTATAATTCATTTATTAAATTCATTCACGTGAGTCTCACTCATCACCTTGAAAACTAGACACCAATACAATAAATTTTCAACCAAGTGTACACAAAGGGTAAGAGGAGAAATGTACCAACTCTTGGAGAAAAAAATTGTCAGAAAATGTTTCCAAATGACTAACTTGAGAAATTTATACATATAAATAAGAAAATATATATACTTTTATTAAAATACTTTTAATTATAGCATTAATGTATTTTTCTAATATCACAGTTACTTTGAAACTGACATATGAGAAACCCTTTAATTTAATTTTAATGATTCAACTTAAAAAAAGCTACTAACTGAAAAAGTCTAGTCAAACAATTATTTTTATTTATTAATTTAATATATTAAATTTTGTCTTTTTTCTCACATTGTAGATTTTAAACCAAATCACTATCCCGCTTTCAATTCTCTTCTCTTGATAGCTGTTTTCAACAAAAACTCTTTCTTTTCTATGTGACCTTTTGTCTCCCTTTCAATGGAGCTGGTGGTGGAGCTTGCTGCATAAACCCCAGGTCTTTTTCTTCTTCTTCATTTATAAAGTTTGAATCTTTGATGTACATTTTGAAATGGGTCATGTTTGTTTATTAGGGTCTGTGTTAAAATGACCTTAAGATTATATAAAGTGGATAAAGTTTGAATCTTTGATGTACATTTCAAAATGGGTAACTTGGATAACATTTGTAGGAACATAACATTTTTGTGTTTTGATGAAATGGAGAGACCATATATGTCTTTTACGCTGGCTTTGTTTTATTGTTATTAATTGGTAACATGTGTTCTTTCCTAATTTCACATCCAAACTTTTTTTGTTTTCTTTAAGATTTGGAAATGGATTCTCTACCTTCCAAATTTGGTGACTTTGATCACTTTTGTGTATTTAGGAGACAAATTTGTGAGTTTGTTAATTGCATGCTTTGTTATTTTGAAATAACTTACTATCAAATCCAAAGGTTTTTGTTGTTCTATGTGCATTTGATAACATGGTTTTGTATTGAGATTGTGGAAATTTTCGCTTAGGACATTGATTAAGGTATCAAAATAGGTAATTTTTTAGGGAAAATATATGTTTATTAGTTTGACAAGTGTTTTGTTGCAGAAAATTCATCAACCTAGATTTAGTATTCGGAGTTCTTTTGGATCTCGTAGAGATGAGGAAGAGTGGCATTTTGAAAGGTAGAGAGGTTCCAAGTCGATTGACTCGTGCTCGAGCTGCTGCTTTAAGTGCAACTGGACAGTTGCCACCATTGAAGAAGGTAGCAGAAGAAAGTCAGAAGAATCCTCTAAGAGCCAATTCAAAAAGAGCAGTTTCAGATGATACGTATCTGCCGCATAAGAAGAGGGCAATTCTTCATGATGTCACTAATGTTCGCGGTGAAAAAACTTATAGGAGAGGTTTAAATCCAACTGAAAATCAGGTTGTTATTTCAAACTGTCTAATGGTTCTTATTTTGGTCTTGAAATATATTGATTGATTCATATTTCAATACTAATGACGATTCCAAGACGTTACCTTGTGACATCTATGTCTGTTAGGCTAAGAAAAGAAAGCTGACTAAACCCGCTCAACCCGATGTTTCGAAGGAGGTTCCATCAGTTGCTATGGAGCTACCACAATTTATTACTGCTGACTCAAAACAGATAAAATTACGAGAAATGCAGCTTAGATCATCAGGAGAAAATGAACCAATTAGGCTGACTGCCGATCAAAGTCAGACGTCTCGAGTATCTTCTCAGCCTTCGGTTTCTGAAAAGAAAGGTTTTTCCTCTATTTTTGTAGTACATGGTTTTTGTGCATTGCTTTAGTACCACCATAGAATAAATAGATAACTTTTTAGTTTGTTGATGTCACTTACTTGTGATTATTTTCGGTCTTAGCTTCACATACTTTTGCGGCCAAGAAAGGTAACATTTCTGAACTTTTGGATGTGTCAAAGCATCCAGATGTTGCTGACATAGATGCTGATTTTGAAGATCCTCAACTTTGCAGCCTCTATGCTGCTGATATATACGACCACATGCGTGTTGCTGAGGTTTGTCCCGTTAATGCCCTGACATTGTTGTCTAGTTGCACATAGTTGTGAACTTTATAAAATGTCTGATAATTGGTAAAATAAATATTCGACTGAAGCATACTTTTGATACTTAACCTTTCTGACAACCGTTTCTCTTTGATTTTGCTTTTTCAGCTGTCGAGAAGGCCTAATCCTAACTTAATGGAAACAGTACAGCGAGATATCACTCCAAGCATGCGCGGGATACTGGTCGATTGGCTTGTAGAGGTTTGCATTATTCGACTTTCCAATATTGACTCATATAAAATGGTTGATTTTATTGTTTAGTAAATACTATAATATAACTTAGATATGTGGATTATATCAGTTGATAAAATATGAATACTGCATTGAATTCCCTTTTATTGAGCTTCATTTGCAGGTTTCTGAGGGATACAAATTGCAAGCAAACACTCTTTACCTAGCTGTATATCTCATGGATTGGTTTCTCTCAAAAAGTTTCATTGAAAGACAGAAACTTCAGTTGCTCGGCATCACTTGTATGCTAATTGCCTCGTAAGTCCTCAAACTGAAGAAACTTGACCTCTTGTGTTCCATGACTTAGTTGACAGTAATCAGACAGAGTGAATGTTTAAAAACAGTAAACAACAAAGATAATTTCACACACTATTCCTTGTTCTGCTAGTTGGCATCAATGTAACAACAACGATAATGTTTCAGTATAATTATATTTTAGATTATTATACGAGGGTGTTTGACATCCGCACTTAGTAATGTCTTCTTTCATATGTGATTGAAGAAAGTACGAAGAAATTAACGCCCCTCATGTTGAAGACTTCTGCTTCATCACAGACAACACATACACAAAAGAGCAGGTATATACGTCTTACTCTTTCCACGATGAATGATTAATATTTAAATATCAAGGAAACATACATCAAAACCTCTGAAGCACTGGTATGCGGTATTAGGCAAACAGGTACTGGTACGGTATGCGTATAGTACGTACCGAGTCCATACTCTTATCAGAATATTCTGTATATTGACAGGTACTACAGATGGAGTCTTTAGTGTTGAAGTCCTCGGCGTATCAACTATTTGCTCCTACTACAAAAACGTTCCTCAGGTACTTCTTCACCTTTACTCTATCATTCACTAGTTTGGAGTTCCTCTTGCATCATCTTAATACAAGAATACATTCTTGGTTTCATAGGAGATTTCTTCGAGCGGCACAAGCTTCTTATAAGGTGAAAAGATTGATCTTAGGGAAATGCTGCTTAATCCAAGACATGCTAGATTTGTATTGAGTATTACTATTACTAATCACTTGTCAATGAATAAATAAAACTTACAGAGACCAAGCATTGAGTTGGAGTACTTGGCGAATTACCTGGCAGAACTAACACTGATGAGCTATAGTTTCTTAAATTTCCTTCCTTCAATGATTGCTGCATCTGCCGTGTTTCTCGCACGATGGACATTAGATCAGTCAAACCACCCATGGGTTAGTTATAGTTAGTGTTTCTCTTTCATGTTTTTCGTTCCATACAGAGAAAACATCCTTCAATTCCATTACTATTATCTTTTGCAGAATCCAACTCTCGAACACTATGCTTCTTACAAAGCATCGGATTTGAAAGACGCGGTTCTTGCATTACAAGATCTACAACTGAATAGCAATGACTGTCCTTTAACCTCGATTCGCACCAAGTACACACAAGACAAGGCATGTCAGAGAGAGGTTTATGTTTTCAAGTCTATTTTCTGACATAAATTTACATGATGAAACATAATGAGAATCTTGTGTTTTTGCAGCTGAAATGTGTAGCAACTCTGTCTTCACCCAAATTGCTTGAAACAATGTTTTCAAGATGAATGCAAGGGAAGGGACCTCTAATTTGTAACATTTTATATGATAAAGTTGTACTTTGTCACAAAAAGGAGACATGTTCTTGTTTTATGTTTCAGAACAGCTCATCATGTATTATTTTTTGTATATACATTTAATCACTATTTTGGTTACTTCTTCTTAGTCTTTATGAACAATGGAGATGAAGAATGTTGTCTTGAATTCAGATGGTTGGTTGTTAAAGTTATATGAGATTGCTCAAGTCTAATTAAGTACTTTTCTGTAAGTTTATAACTTATTCAAATCAAGAAACCAATTTCTAACAATTAAAATTTCTTTTTTGGTTTCCATGGATTAGATATATTGATAATTCAATAGTCTTACAATTTACTTTTTAATACTTTTTATTTATCATTTAAAAAAAATATTTTTTACATTTTATGAATATAACTATTTTAAACTTGACTATTTGTATTGAAATCAATTATCATAACTTGACTATTTTAATAATTGGTTTTAAAACCTTTAAAACTAAATTTCGGTCACTAAACTATTCATAAATAAAAAATAAAAAATAAAAAATGTTTTTTTTTTCTTATCTTAGTCAATAAATAATATCCCCTATTAAACATATATAATATCCTAGTAACAAAAATAAATAAATAAAATATCTAAATATTAATTAAATAGTAAATATGTTTTATATGACCCATAATGCCTTACCAACTTGTTTTTTTATTAAAAACTATTCTATTTTTTTTTATAATATATCTGTATTTTATTATTTGTGATTATTATAGTTTAAAATTAAAAAATTAATATAATAAAACAATAAGATAGAGACTACACATGGGGATGAGAGTGTTTCTTAAAATAAAATCTAAATTTAATTATATTTTCTCCGTCCTACAATGAATAATCTACTTAATTTTCTACACGGATTAAAAATAATAAATAAATAAAAGAATAAATGATATTTTTACTAAATATTCTTATCAGTGTATTAGAAATGATGAAAATAATACTATCTCCCTCCTTTTATATAGACAATTTAATTTTTAAATTTATTAAATAATAAATATATTTGGTCAATTTGATGAAAAAATGAATTTTCTCTGATATTAGAAAAAAACTAAAATAATATTAATTAAAAGATAAAATAAAAAAAAGAAAATTGAAAATGCATTACTCATTGGAAATGCATTACTCATTGGAAAGGGGGAGTAATCGGTAATCGGTAGTAGTAACTTGACAAGAGTTCTAAATTTAGTGTTTAATCTAAAACAAATATTATTAATTTTCCTATTTGTTGTTCTAATCTCTGAATAAAGAGATTAGTCAAGAAGAAATAGATTGAGATCAAGAACATCATTTCTACTTTCCACCATATCATATAATCATGAATCATGGTAATTTCTTTTTTGTGTTAGTGAGGATTTTCTTTTGATGGTCGTCATTTTTCTTTTATTATTTGAAAATTCCATTATATATATTTTGTCATTTAATAGAATTGTGTGATTTTTTTCTTTATTTTGATTTTATATGATTTTGAATAGTTTGTGCCTTGCATCAACATCTTCAATGTCGTTATTGTGTCAATGTAAGAGTCGTATTTGGGATGTCCGTCCTTAATTTATGCCCTAATTTATAACTTATAATGAAATGCTCTTTGTTATTATAATAAAAACAATTTTTATGCGTTTCTTTGCTATAAATACTTTGAACTTTGATACAATTTGTTACGTGAACCATAAATCTAAACCTAACTCTATTTAGAAAGATACATTCACAAATCTATAGATATAATAGAAATAAAGAATTTGAGAATTTGGAAAAATAAGATCTAAATTCAATTATTTGCTTAGTGTTTACATTCAAATATAAGTTTTATTTGTTTGTTGTTCTCGACTTTAAAAAAAAAGATTTATCAAGAAGAAATAGATTCAGCTTAGAAGATTATTTCTGATTTCTACTATATCGTCATGGATCATGGTAATTACGATAATTTTATTGAATGTTATGATTTCGACATAAAGAAAAGGCAATGAATGTGATGTAAAACCCTAAAAATTGTTACAGTAAAAATAAATCATCTGTGATCTATTTTTTCGGGCGTTTTTTCGCTTTAATTTATATATGGTTATGATAGTTTAGTTTATCTTGTTTGTTACATATAGTTTAGAACTTTGATAGAAGGTGTTAGGTAGCATATGAAAACTAAACCCTACACTATTTATTAAGATAGATTAGAATAGAATTGCATACACAAATTAGAATGTTTAGATAGAATAGAATAGAATAATTGAATAATAGAATAGAATATAGTAGTATATTATATTATTTTTTCTGGTGTAAATCACTGGTTTGGCCAAAGAACACGAGCCAAAGATTACGTGGCGGCTAAGATTTGTTTCTGACTTTTTGTTGCAAACTGGTTAGATAGAGAAAAACAACATCACAACAATGGCTACTTTGAATGTTTTCTCTCAAACATTGCACCCTACAATTTCATCTTCTTCTTTCTGTTGTTTTACTTCTTCTTCTTATTCTTCAAGTTCTAACTATGCTTCTTTCTGTTCAAATTCTAACACTTCTAAATTTCATTTCTTTTCCAATTCTTCTTCCTTTTCTGCCCCTACCCTTTCTAACTCTTCTAAGACCCTTTTCACTAAGTCAGGTACTTTTTTCTCTAACTTTCACCAATTTGTTACATGCATGTGTGAATGAAGGTGTTTGTATTGAAAGTTTCTTATTCATCCTAGTTTGTTTCATGATTGATGCATGTTATGTCACTCTATTCTGTCTCTGAGATGAGTTTTAGGCCTTAAAGTTGTAAGCAATTTCTTATCTTTGGTGTTTATATCATGAAAACAGTATTAGATGCTTTATGTTCATGTTGAAAAGCTACATTTTCACTAACATGGTGTGATACTTGTGGTTGATACTCCGGTCCGTGTATACGAGAATCCCTTAAGTGAATTTCAATTATCTTGCGGAATTAGTCTTTGCAGTTGCTCACAGAATCACCTTGGTTTACGCGAATCTTAGCTATATAGGATTCCTGATTAGTCATAGTTAGAATTAGTAGCAAACTGATTATGCTTGAGTGATTATCAAACTCTTGTTAATGATGAATTTATCAGTAAAACCCAGGTTCGAATTCTGGCTGGAATATTTTTTGGGTACAGAAGTCACGAATCTCGTCTAAATCTTGAATTTACAGTTAAAGTAGTTTCTGCAGGTAGTGGAAGTTCATGGCTGCAAAGTGGTTCAACATCTGTCAGCAACGAGCAAAAGAACGGTCCTGTATATTCAGTATTTCCGTCATCGGCTGCTCAAGTTTCCTCAGTGCAAGACCTGTACAAATTTATTTGCTCAGGACCTTTGCTTGAAAAAATTGGTTCGACGCCAGAGAATGTGGCCGAGTCTATCGATAAGTGGTTAACATACGGGCGACAACTATGCAGACTGTTTCAGCTTAACGAATTGTTCTTGACCGAGCCTCAAAAAGTTAGGCTTTATCATTACTATATACCAGTCTTCCTCTGGTGTGAAAGTGAGATTGTTCAGCATCGGTCCAAATTCAAAGACGGAGAAGATATACCTCCTTTAGTGGTATTTATATTCGACTTCCTTCGATATGCCTCGAGGATTTTGTAAGAAAAGGAATTGTTTAAAGGCCTCATAACTTTTTTCGTTTTGTATGTCTCAGATTGGATTTAGTGCTCCTCAAGGCTGTGGAAAGACGACCCTCGTCTTTGCTCTCGATTACCTATTCCAAATGATTGGCAGGTAAGAAATGGTGATATTGATTTATCTTTTCCAAATCGCTGTTATATTGTTAAAATTTTCAGGAAGTCTGCAACAATATCGATAGACGATTTTTATTTGACGGCTGAAGGTCAGGTATATAGAATCCGTTTTCTAAGATGATTTTTTTTCGGTTAATACTCTCGTGTTATTCTTTTTCTTTTGGAGTGACAATCAAATTGTGTTTGGATTGTAGAATAAACTAAGAGAAGCTAATCCAGGAAATGCACTTCTTGAGGTAATATACACGTATACGAGCCGTAGAACATCGAGTATAATTGAGGAACGTTATGTTATGGTAGCGACGACTAAAATATTTTTCTGTTCTTGTTTTTTGCAGTTTCGTGGAAATGCGGGAAGCCATGATCTTCCTATTTCTGTTGAAACTCTGTCGGCTTTAACCAAAATGTCGAAAGAAGGTGGCTATTCAAACTCATTTTTTTTTTCCGTTTATTATATTGTATGTTACGTATAATTTATTGTTATTGAAAGTATCCAGGTATCAAGATGAAGTTACCAAGATATGATAAAGTAAGGGAATAAAGTGCATATTTGGGCTATTTAAACATCTTTTGAATTCGTAGTTGCTAATGGCGAATTGTCTGGTATTTGCAGTCTGCTTTCGGTGGGAGAGGTGACCGCGCTGATCCTTCAACATGGCCTGAAATTGAAGGGCCACTTGAAGTAAGAAAATCTCTAATTGTAACTTCTCATGTGAAATAAGTGCTTATTCCTCCATTAACAAGCATGTATGGACTTTTAGGTTGTGTTATTTGAAGGCTGGATGCTTGGTTTCAAGCCCGTTCCAGTTGAAGCTGTAAAATCGGTTGATCCTCAGGTTAGGATTCGTAAAGTATCTTTGTGCTTCTTAATATACACGTTAAGTTCACGATACTGTTCTTGGAACATAATCAACCGTTCTTATTTTGCAGCTAGAAATAATAAATAAGAATCTCGAAGCTTATTATGATGCGTGGGACAAATATATTAAGTCATGGATAGTTATTAAGATTAAGGATCCAAGTTGTGTTTACCAGTGGCGCTTGCAGGTTGGTTATTTCTACATCGTCTTTCAGAAATTATAAAATTTGTGTTCAAACGTGATTGTAACGTCAATGCACGCATCGTGCTGTTAAAATTTTACAGGCTGAGATTGCAATGAGGGAGGCAGGAAATCCTGGAATGTCTGATGATGAGGTCTGTTATTTGCGCGATTATATGATAATGTCTATTTAGTGTTTGCAATATCCACGTTCGAATGAGTCTTAAGCTAGAATTTTTTCGTGGTTTATGCGGTCTTCAGGTGAATGATTTTGTTTCGCGCTACCTGCCAGCATACAACGCATACCTTCCTACACTTTACTCGCAGGGTCCGAATGGATCAGATCCTCAACATCTACTAACCATTGAAATTGATGAAAAGAGAAACCCGATCCTAGGTGTCTAGTTTAACTAGATGATAGGACAATGTTGGGTTTTTTCCATTCTTTGAGAGAATCGAGATGATCGTTCGTCGTTGATTAGTTTCATCACTCGTGGAGGAGATAAGTCAATGCATCAGCACTATTTTCTTTGAAATGTATAGAGGATATTCTTATCAGAACAAATTATAATGCCTATTCCTTTCTGGTTTTTTCTTAACAAATAAGTAGCTGTAGAAAATGCTCATTGCGATTTATTGAAATTGAAACTTTGATTGAAAAATCATGATGCAAGACACAATAAATTTATCGATGTTTTCAAAGATGATTCCGTAATGCCTCCGAAAATCATCATTTCATACACATAAAAAAGCAATGAAACAAAAACTTCACATAGGTAACTTGGAGATTAAGCAATCTAGGGACAGCAACAGCAGGTGCGTTTACAGCAGCATCGGCGACTCTCGGAGCAGCAAAAGCAGCAACAGAGTGAATAGAAACTGAAACAAATAGAAAATTTGGAAAAAGAAAAAACAAAATAAAGAAAATTGGAATCTAAAAAATGTATACATACAAAGCATGTAGGCATCCTCTTTCTTCGCGGCGCGTGCTAACACTGTCATTTTGTGCTGTCTGCTGTTGTTCTAGTGCAGACACCATTATGTTTTGGGAAGAGCTGAACTTGAACTTGAATCTGATTCATATAGCAGCATTTGGCCTCATTTATAAGGAGCAACACAAAGTAGAGTTAGTTAAGAACACAAAATATGACTTTTTTTATTGGTTATATTGAAGAGTAGAGGAAGTATGTGAACATATTTCTTTAGCTTTTGTAACCAATCATTTATTATGGTGGTTAGTAGAAAGGAATTGATTGAGTTCACTTGTTAGGATATTGATATGTAAAACCAATCACATGGTAGCTTTCAAAATCATTTATTGCCAAGAAACTCAACCACTTTTAATCAGATCTGGTTGAGTCAATAACAGCTGCAACTTAAGCATATGCTGTCAATTATCATGATGCATTGATGAGTTTGATATAGAACAAGGGAATCAACATTACATGTATCGACATCAGTATAGATACAAATAACACAAGCAACGTCATAGATAGCAAACTGATCCCACCAAAATCAGATCATATTTCCAACAAAATAGTGATATTAAAATTACTCATGTGTATCACGAAGCTAGCTTATATGCAGATACTCTGGCTAGAAATGGAATTCTCATTTAAAAGATAAGTGTATCTTCGATAGTTACCCTTCTTTTATTACTCACTTGTTAGAAAGTGACTTGATAGGGTTTCCAACCCCTGGGTTAGTGCTGCTGTAATCCTCTTTCCTTGGACATATGTCATCCTTTCAATAAATAAAATAATTTCACTTCAACTAAAGAAAATATATATCACCATTAATAAATCTAACACGGAAAAGTTGAAATTAAATAAATTTCTTTTTCTTGGTGCAACATAGCATAAAAAGTTTAAAAGAGTAGCGAATCATAATAACTATATAGATAGTTTGCTAAAAGTGTTCTTCCAAACATAAGTGCACTAGCTAAAAGTATAATAGGTGAAAGCCCTTATGTAAGTGCATTAGCTAAAAGTATAATAGGTGAATTTTCCATCTCTATATTGTTTTCAAGTGAATTTTCCATCTCCCTCTCAACCTTAAAGGTTAAGGGATTTATTGGAGTCATCTTGAGTCTGGATCATAGGCTCCAAGTAATAACAATCATATCTCTTAGGAACGTGGGAAATGAATGATTATTCCCTTATTCTTCTAAGGAATGTGTCCCATATCTTTGATTGCCTATCCATCTGTTAATGAGTATTGACACATCGCTTTTCATGTTCTCGTATGTGAGTGAGTAACCTAGTCAAAGGGCGCCTGTTTCAGATGACGGACCTCGTTATGATAAATGGGCAAACATTGGAAGCAAAAGGCCGCTAGAGCCCTACTTTAGGCAATAGACGTTGTTTGCTTTTACTCTTAGTGAAAATTGTGTCGTCTCATGTGTAGCCCTTACAAATATACTAGTATAATAAATATCTCTGAGAAAGTGTAAAAGAACTTATGAAAATAGCTTATTTTACATTTATAAGCTATTTATAAGATCTCTATGATAGTTTATGAAATTGTCTTAAAGTTATATATAAATTGTTGGAACAATTAACATAATGCATGAATTTGTAGAAAAAACATTTTAAGTCTTACATTTGACCATTTTCACTTATTTTAATGGTTTATATGGTGGAAGATGTTTACTTTGAGTGTGCCTCAAGGGGTATAGAAATTTTGTGAACGAAGAGAGCGAACACTAATTAATATTGTGCACGGTCTGTTCCACATTGCCTATGTCGTAAAACGACTGTGGAGGTTAACCACTAGACCTAATATGGAGCCTAGGTCGTAAAACAGTTGTGGAGGTTTACCACTAAACCTAATATGGAGCCACTGACACAATATTAAGAAAGTTATAAGGTGCCTTAAAAGGAATATGAACCTTAAATTACATTATCAGAAGTTTTCCGCATTCCTCCAGGGGTAGCCTATATCGTAGGACTGTTGTGAAGGTTTATCAATAAACTTAATATGGAACTTTGACAGACTATAGCGAGATTTATGAGGTTTTTTTAAAGGACCCTGAACCTCATACGACATTATTAAAAAAATTCACGTCCTTGTGGGGTATTCTATGTCGTAAGATCGTTGTGCGAGTTTACCAGTAGATCCAGTATGCGACATTGGTACTCTATTGTGAGAGTTATGAGGTACCTTAAAAGGACCGTGAAGCTTTGATAACTGTGAGATATTGGATCGAACTCTAGTAATGCATGTTGTAGTCGACATTTGTTCTAACATGCATTAGTCAATATTGCTAGGTTTGTTAGCATATTGAATTGAGCCTTGCTTGTAAGCCCAATTGCTTAAGTTAGCTTGTACCCTAAGTTAGCTTGTAATGAGTAATTGTTAAAAAACCCATTAGGTTAATGTGTTAGTTTTCTCATAAATGACATACTAGTCTCTCATCTTTTAATAAGGAAAAATAGGAAGATAAAATCCTAATTTAAAAGTAAGAGAGTTATTTGTTATTCTTGTATATTGTATTATTGCTTTAAGAGAAAGGAAATAATAACAGTTTATAACCAATTCTTGTTGTTATCCTTGTTTTACCCTAAACCCTAACCCTTGTGGGTTTCTTGATCCCAGAGAAATCATTTTTTACTTTGTTTCTAGGATATCTGATTCATAACAAATTGGTGCGGTGAGCATGGAGAAGATGCCTTCAACAAAATATGAGATTGAAAAGTTCACCGGAGTGAACGACTTCGGTCTGTGGCGCTGGAAGATGAAAGCCCTACTTGTTCAGTAGGGTTGCTTGGAAGCGTTGAAGGGATAAACATCCATGGATATTGTGTTAATGACAGCTGAAAAGACGACCATGATTGAGAAAGCACACAATGCAATATTGTTGACCTTTGGTGATAAGGTTCTCCGATGGCGTCAGGGTTGTGGTTGAAACTTGAAGGTTTGTACATGACCAAATCGCTGGTGAATCGACTCTACCTGAAGCAAGCTTTGTATTAATTCAAGATGAGTGAAAATAAAATGTTGGTTAAGCAGTTAAATATGCTCAACAAGTTGATTCTTGATCTTGAAAATATTGATGTGAAGATCGTTGATGAAGATCAAGCGTTGTTGTTGTCATGCGCTTTTCCCAAAACACATGCTCACTTTAAATAAACCTTCTTGTATGGAAGAGAGTCCCTGACCTTTGAAGATGTTCAATCTGCCTTGTACTCTTAGGACTTGAACGAACAAAATGAGCATAAACCTTCGATAGTTGGTGAAGGTTTGGTCGTTAAGGCAAAATTCTTGTGAAAGTATGGTAAGTTCGACAAGAAAAATGGTAAAAGTCAACAAAAGTCTTATAGTGGTGAAGCATCTGGTGTTCGATGCTATCATTGTAAGAAGGAGGGTCACATTCGAAAGGTATGCCTTGAACGACTGAAAGATCATTGAGGTAAAGATAATGTCAATGTTGACATTGTTCAAGATGATTTCAACTCATATGATGTTCTTGTGGTTTCAAGCGGCGACTCAAGAAAATAATGGATTATGGATTCAGGTTGCACTTGGCACATGACTCCAAACAAAGATTTGTTTGAGGAACTATGTGATCAAGATGATGGATCAATACTATTGGGAAATGACAAAGCTTGCAAAATTGCAGGTATCATATCTATGAGATTCAAGCTCCATGATGAGTCAATAAGGTTATTGATTGAAGTTAGGTATGTACCTGACTTGAAGAGAAATTTGATTTCTCTTAGTGAATTCGACAAGAAGGGATATGTTTTCAAGGAGAGAAAAGTATCCTAAGAGTCATGAAGGGGTCAAAGGAAGTCTTGAGAGAGGTGAAGAAACAAGGCTTGTATACCCTCGAGACTGAGGTTGTAAGTGGTTCGACAAATGTAGTATCCACGAAACATGTGTCGAAGATAAAATTATGGCACATGAGATTATGTCATGTCAGCTAAAGAGGCCTTGTCGAACTGGAGAAATAGAACCTGCTAGGCGGTGACAAAGTCGAGAAGTTTGAGTTTTGTGAACCTTGTGTATTTGGTAAATTCTGTAGGGTGAAGTTTAACAAAGGTAAACAAAGAACACATGGATCCCTTGATTACATCCATGCTGATATTTGGGGTCCTACAAGGAATACTTCACATTCAGGTGCAAGGTATTTTCTATCCATAGTTGATGATTATTTCAGAAAGTTATGAGTATTCATTCAGAAGACTAAGGATGAAACTTTTGAGAATTTCTAGAGTTGGAAGGTTCTGGTCGAAAATCAAACTTAAAGAAAGGTCAAGAGGTTGAGAACTAATAATGACCTTGAATTCTGCAATGAAACTTTCGACAGTTACTGTGTCGAGTATGGGATTGCAAGGCATAAGACTATAGCAGGTACTCCTCAGAAAAATGGTCTAGCTAAGAGATCCAATTGAACAATCCTCGAAAGGGTTAGATGCATGTTGGTTGGTGCTGAATTGAAAAAGGTGTTTTGGGTTGAGGCTGTTTCGACAACAACATATTTGATAAACATATTTCTTTCAACTGTGTTAGATATGAAGACACCTGAAGAAGTTTGGTCGGGACATCCACCAGATCTCGACAAAATGAGAGTATTTGGCTGTGTGGCCTATGCTCACATTAGGCAAGACAAGGTCGAACCTAGAGCTCTGAAATGCATGTTCATGGGATACCTTGAAGGAGTCAAAGCTTATAGGCTATGGTGCCTAGAGCCAGGTCACAGGTGGTGTATCACCAGTCGAGATGTAGTTTTAAACGAAGTTGAGAATATAGTCTTATTTTATGGTGCATAAATGGGTCTCAAAATAGAGTCCTAATTTATGGTGGAACCTTTGGTGAAGATAGTAAAGCAACAATCGAAGGATATGTCGACTCTGATTATGCAGGTTGTATGAATTCTAGAAAATCTATTTCTGGATATGTTTTCACTATGTTTGGAACAACAATTAGTTGGAAAGCAACACTTCATAAGGTTGTTGCCTTATCAGCCACTGAAGCAGAATATATCACCCTAACTGAAGCTATAAAGGAAGCATTATGACTTGAAGGTTTTGCAAATGAGCTAAAACTTCAATGTCAAGTTATCACTGTTAAATGTGATAGTCAGAGTGCAATACATTTGTCAAATAATTCAACCTGTCATGAGCAAACCAAGCATACTGATGTGAGGTTGCATTTCGTCAAAGGGGTAATCGAGCGTGGAGAAGTCCAAGTGATGAAGGTTTCAACATATCATAATGTTGTTGATATGATCACCAAGACGTTGCCCAGTTTCATGTTTTTCCAATGTATGCAGTTGATAATGCTGCAAGAAGAAAGCTAGTTTATTTTCTTGTTGGATAGAGTTTGGTCCAAGGTATCTGTGAGATATTGGATCGAACTCTAGTAATGCGTGTTGTAGTCGAAGTTTGTTCTAACATGCATTAGTCAATATTTCTAGGTTTGTTAGCATGTTGGATTGAGCCTTGCTTGTAAGCCCAATTGTTTAATTTAGTTTGTAATGGGTAATTGTTAAAAAGCCCATTAGGTTAATGTGTTAGTTTTCTTATAAATAACATACTAGTCTCTCATCTTTTAATAAGAAAAAATAGGAAGATAAAATCCTAATTTAAAAGTGAGAGAGTTATTTGTTATTCTTGTATATTTGTAAACCCATTTTAAGAGAAAGGAAAGAATATCAATTTATAACTAATTCTTTTTGCTATCCTTGTTTTACCCTAAACCCTAACCCTTAAGGGTTTCTTGATCCCAAAAAAACCGTTTATACTTTGTTTCTAGGACATCCGATTCACAACAATAATATTATAAAAGAAATTTCAATGTCCTTAAGAATCACAATGGTGCTGATTGAAACACCATATCATATGATTCCAAAATGACTGATAATTATATCTTTAGCATAAATGATTTTCGTTCAATCCACTGTGAAATAAAAAATGATAGCCCTTGCAACCTCTAGTGAAAAATCAATTGGTTGAGATGTTTTCTAGTGAAAATTCCCTCATGGAATAAATCGATGCTTGCTAACTTGATCCTTTGTGAATATGGAAGTGGAGTTGCTTCCTATAAAATAACATAAATTACTAGAGCGATCAATATATTGGGATAGACATGCATGACCATAATAACACATGTTTTTTTAGAATACTCCTAAAGAAAAATTGTATGTGGGTATGATATCAGAGATATAATCCAAGATTATAGTCACTCTTGTTAAATATA
The DNA here is from genome assembly GCA_963966055.1 of Lathyrus aphaca. Lineage (NCBI taxonomy): Eukaryota > Viridiplantae > Streptophyta > Magnoliopsida > Fabales > Fabaceae > Lathyrus > Lathyrus aphaca. The sequence continues at coordinate 738,027,692 of OZ014519.1, read as the reverse complement.
AATTTTACCCAAGATTCGGTTTATAGACACCTTTTTTAATGTATTACTTTATAAAAGCGTTTGACACCATTTTTAAAATCGTTGTTTAATTCAAGTGAGAAATTATTGGAACAATTAATGAAATGCATTAATAAATCTCTATCAATTGCAAGTGTCAAAATTATGTGAAGATGAATTAAAAAAAAAAAACTCATTAAATTTCATATTGGATAACTTTCACTTATTTTATGGATTTATACGATGGATGATAATTACTAGGGATGTGCTCTAAGTGGAATAAAAGTCTTGTGAATGGAGTGAATGAAGATAATAATCAGACAATTTCTTAATTCATCCCTTAATACTCTTAGGTACCTATCTAATGCATTTCCTATTAAAGTTCATTCTTAAATGACATAAAATAATTTTCAAACATATTTCAAAATTAAAGAATAACTGAAATAATTTATACGTAAATTTATATGATAAACACTTACATTATAAATATTTAATCAAGTACTTATGATAAATACTCATATTATAAATATTTAATCAAGTATTTTTATCCAAAGAGGATCATTGTTTCTTTGAAAAAAAAATGTTTGTATAACCAATCGTTAGTTGGTCTAGTGATGATTGTAACTGAATTTGATAGATCGAATTACTGTTTGATCTTCCGCAACTACAATTGAGAAAAAATTGAAGTCATTTGGTGCCAGAACTGAAAATACATTGTAAATAAAAATAGCCTATTTTTCAAAAACTAGTCCGAAAATATATTTTAAAGTGAATTCCAAAATATCCTTCTAGAATATTTCTTCACATGCTTTGATCGGTCCAAATCAAAGTCTTGGTATGCACCACTCTTACTTTATCCATTTTGGATATAGTTTTGTCATTATGTTTTACCTTATTTTTAATATATTTTGAAAATACCGTGAAGAGTGAATTTGGAATATCATACCATACATTTTATGCTTGATAATGGTCTCAGGATTAGAGGGGAACGTCAAACATAAAAAATGGTTACTCTCTTTCTTTTCACAATTTCCCTTGTTAATTTATTTTTAATATTGATTATTTCATTAGCGTCACTAATCTAGTTCAATAATAAGTAAGGTGTAAACTAATTAATCACTTAAAAGAAAAATACAAATGAAGCCATTTATTATTATTTAATTCCAACTACCCTTTCTTAACATACACATTCCTTTCCCTTTTTTCATTCAAGCACCCCCTCTCTCCCATGACTCTCTCAATCATCCTCTCCAACTTCTTCTTCGACGTTTATTTTCAAGACTTTACGTAACTATCGTTTACATTGGAAGATTTTTTTCCACAGTAAGATTAATTCACCAGTTTGAATATGTATTATGAAAAAAATATGTATAAAAGAAATGCACATTGATTTTTTTTTTCTCTGATTTACAAAATGATAAATAGTGATATAAATTTATCCACATGAAGGACTCAACCTGATTTTGTGAAAGACTTACCACAAATATGCCATGAGAAATTTGCTGAGAAATAAATGTGAACGGTATAAGTTCAATATTTTAAAAAAAAAATACACGTTGAACACTTTATAAATGAGATAACTCATATATTTATCGTCTTAAGATTTTTGATAAATACATAAAATCTCTCTTACTTGTTTGAGTGAGTTTTTGACCTTTAACTAAGTCTTTAATCCAATATAGATATTTTTTCTCATAGGTCATATATCCCTAACTAGAATGACAAACAGATATGTCAAACCTTAAAACAATGAGACAAACATATATCGTTGAAAATGCGAGTTTAAAATCTTGATCTACCCCGCGTAAAAATGAGGGTGGGACAGGGTGAACCCGCAAGCATTGCATCTATTAAGTCTAAAAATTACAAACTAACACCTTAAAACAATGAGACAAACATATATCGTTGAAAATGCGAGTTTAAAATCTTGATCTACCCCGCGTAAAAATGAGGGTGGGACAGGGTGAACCCGCAAGCATTGCATCTATTAAGTCTAAAAATTACAAACTAACACCTTAAAACAATGAGACAAACATATATCGTTGAAAATGCGAGTTTAAAATCTTGATCTACCCCGCGTAAAAATGAGGGTGGGACAGGGTGAACCCGCAAGCATTGCATCTATTAAGTCTAAAAATTACAAACTAACACCTTAAAACAATGAGACAAACATATATCGTTGAAAATGCGAATTTAAAATCTTGATCTACCCCGCGTAAAAATGAGGGTGGGACAGGGTGAACCCGCAAGCATTGCATCTATTAAGTCTAAAAATTACAAACTAACACCTTAAAACAATGAGACAAACATATATCGTTGAAAATGCGAGTTTAAAATCTTGATCTACCCCGCGTAAAAATGAGGGTGGGACAGGGTGAACCCGCAAGCATTGCATCTATTAAGTCTAAAAATTACAAACTAACACCTTAAAACAATGAGACAAACATATATCGTTGAAAATGCGAATTTAAAATCTTGATTTACCCCGCGTAAAAATGAGGGTGGGACAGGGTGAACCCGCAAGCATTGCATCTATTAAGTCTAAAAATTACAAACTAACACCTTAAAACAATGAGACAAACATATATCGTTGAAAATGCGAGTTTAAAATCTTGATCTACCCCGCGTAAAAATGAGGGTGGGACAGGGTGAACCCGCAAGCATTGCATCTATTAAGTCTAAAAATTACAAATATGGTAATGCTCACGCTAGTAAAATAATCGGGATGTGGCAGACATATTAGGTGCATGCCTAAATTATAGATTTGGCCTACAAAAATGTGTGGGTTAAACAAACATATGTCCAACTGGTTTGGTCCATTTTATCACCTTTATCCCTATCCCTGATTACTGTTGGATATCATCTAACAATCTCGCACATTCCAAGGAGTGAAACATGTACACCTCAACCAAATTTCATATACAAGGTACCTCACATGGAAGATAGGAAAAATGTCTCTTATACTATGAATGGTGATTTTGTGTTTCATGGATATATATATATATATATATATATATATATATATATATATATATATATATATATATATATATATATATATATATATATATATATATATATATATATATATATATATATATATATATATATGGTGATATTGATTCTTGAAAATCTTTCTTATACAATGATGACTTTTGCGAATGAACATTGTCTTGAAAATCAAAATTATAATATGTGATGTTTTATCTTAAATGTATTATAGTCACTAAAGAGTCTAAAGAATTTTGTGTATGAAGAAATTGAAAATTTTAAAAATGATTGGATATAGTATATTATTATATTAAAAAATAACTGATAGTGATAAAAACGGTATATCTTAGAGTCTGTTTGGTTGAGAGTAAATGGATGGGAGAAAATATTTAATAATTTTTGTGTTTGATTCAAATTTTAAGAGAGGAATGAGAGGTAGATGGGGGGAACCAAAATCCCTCCTGCTCCACTTTTTGCTTCCCCCAATTTGGAGGGATTTTGAGGGGAGGGTAGGTGTTTTCTTTTAATCATAATTATATTTACATATTTATCCTTATTTATTTATTTAAATATAAATTTAACTTATTAAAATATTAAAATTTATATTTTGAACAAAATTTATCTTTCTTTTATATTTTTTGTATTTTTATATCTTTATCTTATTATTATTATACTATGTATTTAAATTATTATTTTATGTTTTATATTATATTATTACTTTTTAATTATTGTAATATTTTCTTTTATAATAATTTTTGTTAGATTTTATTGTATTCGATAATCTTTTTAAAATTATATATTATAATTGTTACGTTTTTATAAAATCTTATGATAAAATTATAAACTGTAAATATATCGTTAATAAAATTTTATTTAAATTATAAACGGTAAATATAATGAGTCTTATGATGAAATTAGAAGGATAAAAAAGTAAATTAGTTTTAAAATACCTCCCCTCCCCTTGTAAACCAAACATATTTGTAAATAAAATGTCTCCCCTCCCCTCCTCTTTTGTATTTTGAACCAAACATATATATAATTAAAATCCCTCCCCTCACCTCCCCTTCCCTTGATAAAAATCTCTCTCATCCTCTCCCATTGATTGAACCAAACAGGCCCTTATAGGATTTAAGAGACGACAATCAGATTTGTGAGTATGAGAGGATTACTATCTATTGTCGTTTAGGGTTTTCATAATATTTTAATTGTCTAATGAGAAGACACTTAAATAATTAAAAGGTTGATGGTAGAGACCTCAAATTGAGCTTAACTAAATGGTTTAACCCATCACAGTCGATTCATACACAAAATTCAATCAAACAATTCATTTATTTAGTGTTTAATAACAAGAGATTAATTGTTATGTACTATCAATGTAAAAAAAATTACACCATCAATCCATCACAACTATTCTTAATCATTATTTTAAATATAATTAAATAAAAATCAAATATAATTTTGGATCTGACGGTTATCATTCACTGACAGTGTAAAACTGCTTTACACTGTCAATGCATTCCAATTAAATTCTAATAACAATAGATCATAATATAATTAATTATGTGAATTCATATTTAATTAATTAAATAATTAATCTAACCGAAATCTCTACATGAGTTTGGTGTTGAGGAAGAGAAATTTTTGTTGTTCTCTAACAATTTAAGATACACCGGAAAAAAAATATTGTTTTCAATTGTGAAGGTTCATTACGAAGAGAATAATTTAGATATAATAACGAGAATACGGTAAACCTATAGAAATGGGTGGCCTTGGTATTAAACATATAATAATGTTTAATAAAACTCTCGTTTCCAAATGGTTGTGGAAATTCGTCGTCGGCGGTAATGAAATTTGGAGGGACTTCCTCTCAACAAGATACAGTAACTTGAGCTGTCTCGTTCTCCAATTTGATCCGTTGCCCAAAAACTCTGTTTCGCTTTGGATGCGAGACGTTATCAGTTTAACAACTATTAACAATGACTACAGTTTTCGTTCATTGGCTATTCCTGTTCTTGGTAGGGGTGATTGTATTCCCTTTTGGAACCCCTACTGGTGCGGCGAAACATTGCTTCAGGACCTGTTTCCGAACCTGTTCGCTATGGCAGCTAACAAGAAGAGTTTTGTTGCAAATTATGGCCGATGGGTCGGCGATACATGGGTTTGGTCTTTTCAAAATTCATGGAATACAACTGATGGTAGTTTTCCTTATTTTGTTCCTCTGCTGCTGGTTGTTTCTAATATGCAGGTCAGTAGAGTCAGACTCTTGGGGCTGACGCTTGGACCCTTATCAGATTTTTTCCGTTAACTCTTGCTACAACCGTCTTATTGAAGTCTTCTCACGCTTCTCGTTCACTGCCTCAAAGGAGCTATTACTTAAGGTTCTTTGGAAAACTAAAATTCCTTTTAAAGTCAAGGATTTTTGTTGGCGTATGATTTGTAATCGACTACCCACTCGTGATAATTTGGCTACTAAAGGTACTGTTGTCTCGCCCCATGACAAGGTTTGTGCTTTGTGTTTCCAAGAAGACGAGAATGTTCCGCATCTTTTTCTTAACTGTCTGAAGATTAAATCATTGTGGAATAGAATTTCAGTTTGGTTGAACTTCCGGCCTATCCAAATTGTTTCGGTTTGCGATCATGCCTTGCGACGGTTCTTGGTTCTTTTTTATAATGGAAAAGATGATATGAGTTGTTTTGTTTGGTTTATCGCAACTTGGTGCATTTGGAGTAGTAGAAATAGGACTATATTTAAAAATAAGATTTGCGAGGTTGATACTCTTTTTAATCATGTGGTTACTCTTTCTTGGAGATGACTTGCTTTAGGCCATAAGAGCAGATTGAAGAAATCATATTTCCCCATTTAATACAATTACATATAAAAATAAAAAATTCCCGACTGATTGAAAAGGAATAACTTACTATTCCTTATTCTAAAATAAGAAAACGATTTGTGAAGATAAGTTATGACATCCGACATCCTATTCTTTTACTGTTAGAATTATTTAATAAATTTTCCTTTTTACACTACACACAGTCAATCTGCTTCTATTTTATAGGGTGTTCATGTACACAAACAGTTCAACATAACAAAGTCCATTATATAGCTACAGAATCTTGATGATCATAATATGGAACATTACATACATGCTATTTTAATCACAAATGTAAAATTAAAGTTCCTTCCAAACCCAAACCAAAAATTACTACAGGTGCTAAAGCCTAAAGTGACCATGTACAACATGAAGCATTAATTATGATCATTAACTACACTAATTATCCTTCTCACTGGAACTGCAACTAGTACTATCCTCCATGCTAATCATAAGCCTTATTCTCTTGCATGATTCAACAAACATTCTATAATAAAAAAAAAAAAAAAAAAGATGAATTATTTATAGGTAAAAGAAAACAAAAAAACAATAAATATAATAGATGAAAATGAACATACTTCCAGGGTACATCTCCAAGCAACATCCAGTCAGCATCTTTATCCTCATAGGTAAGCATGTATTTCTTGTGAGTCATCAAATTTGACTTAGTAGTACTCACAAACATGCTATCCAATGCTCTGAGAAGATGCTCATAACCGTTATAAATTTGGAGATCTATTTTTCTTAGATATGGAGCTCCATCCACTGCAACTTTGACGTACTTGCATGTTTTCATGGCAATTTTCTTTCTGTTTCCTCTCACCGGTGGCCATCCCACCACATGTTTGGTGCCAAGATGAAGATCAAGTGAAGTGGAGGAGAAGCTACGTTTTGTGGTTGATTTGGTGGAACCGGGAAGAGCAAGGGTGAGCTGAGTCTCGTCCTGGATATTCATTCTTCAAACTCGTGAGACCAAACTGATGTTTCTTTGTTTACCAACGTGTGTGTAATATATCATGGTGTTTGTGGGCGGCGACCGCGTTGGACCATATCAAACTTGACACGTGGTATATAGTAAACAGCGGTTCAGATTCCTCCACGTGTGTGTTTTTTTTCATTCTCATTTCATCATTGCCCTTCTACTCTTGTTTTCCTTTTACGCCTCATGTTTATTACCTTTATGAATGGAGAAACGGTTGTAATTGATTAAAAATATGAAAAAAATCATATCATACGGTCTATTGGATCTTTGCCCTATACAATTGTTATTATTCACTTAAATTTTAGAGTTGGCCTTGTGTGATTCTGATCTATATGGATTGACGTTCGATTAGATTCAACTGTGAAAGATATAACACCTCAAATTCAATTATGAGTAATTGTTACTTATTTGAGGATATGTGATGATTTTGACAATAGATAGTTATGTGGTTCGATGTATTGTGATGAAATTATTTTAATAATATTAATAATAAGAATAATCATGTAGTATTATTCGAATTATTGTTTATTATTTAAAATAATAGAAGTGAGAGTATGAAAGTTATGTTGGTCATTTGAGAGTATGAGAGTATTTTTAGATAATATGAATAATTAGTGTATTATTATATTATTATTATTATTATTATTATTATTAATAAAAATATTGAGAAAAAAGGCAAGGTGGTAATAAAAGAAATATAGTAAGGATAATTTTGGAAATTTCTAGAATGAGATATTTGGTCTAAAGAATGAGAAGACCGATCAAATTCTTATTTTACGTGTTTTTGTGAAGAAGAACTCGGAGGAAGAGAAGAGGAAGCTCTAGGATCGGGAGGAATTATCAGAAAGTATTGGAGAACGAATGTGAAGCTGTGAAATTCTCTAAGGTATGAGGAATTTTCATATCTTATTATAGTTTTATAGGGTTTGGTTTGTGAATAGATTAAGTTTTATGTGATTTTGGGTGATTGTTATGTTTGATGACATAGATTGAGTTACAAGAGTATGAATTGATATATTAGGATGGATAGAATGATTTATAATGTTGTAATTGATGTCTAATTTGATGCATTGTTGTTGTATATGATTGATGTTTGATTGTAAGAAGTTTTGGGTTGCAATGGGTAAAATTCTTAGGAAGAATTTGGGTATTTTGATGCAGAATTCGTGAAAACAACAGAAATCTGTTGATGTGCAGGTGTTAACCGGTTAACACCTATGCGTTAACCGGTTAACCAGTGAAAAATACATGTTTTGGCAAAAAAATGAGGCGTTAACCGGTTAACGCCTATGTGTTAATCGGTTAACACTGTAACATAGACAATTTTTATTTTTGAAAAATCCATAACTTTTGATCCGTAACTCCGTTTGAGGTCCCGTTTGAAGTGTCAGAAAACTAACGAGATGAACTTTAATTTGATGAAATAAAATGAGTGAGGTGAAATATTTTTCAGTGCTGAATTTTTAGAAAAAGTTGAATTGGTTTTATGATTATAAATGTGGTTTGATTATAAATTGATGATTTGATGTTGTTGATGAAAGAAGTTATTTTGTTGTCTTATTGATAAAAGAATTTGTTTTGTTGTATTGTTGGAATTAGTATTATGCTTATAATCATGGTTTGATTATAAATTGATGATTCGATGTTGTTGATGAAAAAGGTTATTTTGTTGTCTTGTTGATAAAAGAAGTTGTTCTGTTGTATTGTTGGAATTGGTCTTATGCTTATAAACATGGTTTGAATATAAATTGATGATTCAATGTTGTTGATGAAAGGAGTTATTTTTTTGTCTTGTTGATCAAAGAAGTTGTTTTGTTGTATTATCGATAAATGAAGTATTGTCGATGTGTTGTCGTGATGAAAGACATTATCATATGATGATTACTGTTGAATATGAAATGAATGATGTGTATGTTGATTTTTGATGAATTGAGGAGAATTAACATCATTGTATTTCATAGCATTTTATGATGGGGCTTCAGCCTATTGGTAACTTCAAATCCATTGTGAGAATTGAAGTGATTTGATGATTATGTTGTGCTCCCTTGTGGAGGGTTGATGGCCAGTGTCCATCGCATTGAGAAAATCGGTACCACATGCATTTTTTGCATTTCATTATAGTTGACATTGCATATCAATGATGAAATGGTGATGATGTTGTGAAGACTTTGTTGATGATGTTATGATGTCGTTGTACTTGTTCTATTTATTTTCCATGTCCTTATATTACTATAATGAATTGTGATTTCTCACCCTGTCTGCTTGGAAATGTTGCCTCTTCTGTGGGTAACTTGCAGATAGCCAAGAGAAGATTGTGGTGCTGAAGGAGGTAGCCTCAGAGTATTGTTATTTATCGCTTTAGTAATAGCTAGGGGTGTCCTTCTCTGAGATATGTAACATCGGGTGGGAATACGTTTAAGGGACTACTATGTTGTGTAGTTAGAATCATTTTATGAGTTTTTATACATTGATTTTATTTGGTGACAATTGTTGACAATGACGCAAATATTTTGATGTTTTGATGAGATAAAGAATATATTTGAATTTATGATTTCATTGTGCAAAATTTGAAACTTAGTGTTAGATGTTACTAAAGAAATTATTATTTTAAAAATGTTTTGAAAACTCGTGATTACGGAGCATGTTTGTTACTAAGATGTTTAATGACGAATGTGACACTTTTTTACGGTGAACTTTGATTTTTTTAAGTATACTTACCGCGTACATTATGTTGGGTTAGAAGGGTGTTACAAGAGATGTAATGGAGGACGTGATCATTTGTCCCCGACAGGGACGAGCGTCTACATGTTTTGTGCAACTTTTTCTCTGTCATTTATTATTGGGCCTTACACGCATCCTAAGACAGTTTTCCAAACCCTTGTTTCTATGTTGTAGAACAGGAGCTTTGTCGGGTTCATTTTCCAGCACGTAAGAGCATTGATAGGATATTTATGTCATTAGAAAAAGGTGCATTAAAGTCCCCTCGTGATTAGCAACATTTTATAGGCACATCTCAACATGTGTCCCTACTTCTGACGATATTGATTCCCCTTATTACTAGGGCACTTGAGTGTTCTTGAAGAGCATGATGAAATCTTCACCGTTATGGTGCAGTTCACATTTCCCAACATAGTGGATTGTACTATTCATATTCATTGGGGGATATATAAGGAATTTTAGGGTTACTATGTTCCCCTTTTCGCCATTTGTGAATCTTTAAGAGCTCTATTTTGCGTCTGCAATCTTCTTTGTCTTCACCAATCTCCTTCCTCCGATCATAACTTATAACGTACTTGCACCGCCTCTTCTTGCAGAGTACGCATTGTGAGGGTCACTAAGTTCATATTTCAAGGTAATGCCTGAACCTAAACTTTTCATTTCTTTTCATAGATTTTGGGGCACTACATGGTTAGCTCCTTTATCGAGGTGGCTCATGTCAACATATACAACATAGATTTTGATTTTCCTTACCGATGTTCTGACAAATTCTCCAAATTTTGATGCTAGAGTCATTTCTTGGCGGATGTCGGGTCTTATGTCTATGAATTGGACGACTTATCCTATGAAGAAACTTATATGAGGAAATTGGTAGTCTTCTTTCAAGATTTGGGCTTTGTTGAGAACATTTATCCTTTGAGGCGTCACCAAGGAACCAAAAGAAACGATTCATAAAAACATACTTGTTTGTGGAAGTTGCTACAAAGTAGGATAAACATATAATCTTTGGCGAGTAATTCAAGATATTTCTCTTTTCTTTAGCGTTACTTAGTTGTTTATTAATTCTTTAAATTAATTAATTCCTAGTCTATAGATATGATGAAATGTTACAACACAATGTTTCAGATGAAGATGACACATAGGGTATCTTTATTGCCTACAGTCATTGATGTAGTGCAGGATACTTGATGGATACCACATATAGACTCCCATGCAGGTTTGGCCACATCCAACCTTCTTGTTCTAATCCAAGTGGAAGCCTACGATTCTTCAAACTGAGACATGAAAAAAGGTTCTTGATCCGCTGTCGCACACAGGTTAAAAACGAGTTTTAGAAAAAAATAGTAACGAGAAGCGACACTCAGATCTCGTATCACAAGGACTCTTAAATATTTAACCGACTAAATAAACAATTTAAGGGGGTTTCAGTTTCGATTAAGAGTAAGATCATGGTTAACAAAATTTGATTACAATTACGATTAAATAGTTAATCTACTAATTTGATTCCTACCTATCATTGACTATCATAAACTTGCAACCCCTAAGCATATTACCTATTCCTGTTTGATCATAATATCAATCATCAAGCACTAACGATATTATAAGAATTATGTTTTTGTTGCTGAATTAAGCAAACAGTTAGAGATAATGCGAATTAACAAATAAGTTGAGTTAAGCGCGACCAAACAAACTATCTTATGACAAATCAGATTAAGCAAATGATAATCATACAATAGAATTGAAGGAAATAAAAATTAGATTGCAAATTATAATAATATCAAGGTTTCAGAACCTGAATATAACATATTAACATCGAAAGAGTATAACTCTCCATGTGAAAATTGTACAAGCTAGGGAAAAATTCGTGAACAGTGAAAATAAGGTAATTGTGAATAGTAGTGCGACTGCTAGGTATAGGGGAAAGCATAACATTCGGGTTCTAACCTGCTCGAGTCGAAAAACATAAAAAAAACTAGCTCATAACTAAATATTTCTTAAGATTTGAAACTTTAACGAATTATTTGACCATCTTTCACTTCGAATCAGCTCTTGGCTTCAACACGAAACTTGTAGCTCTTTCTCTTAGCTTTCCAACACATGTCAGAACGCGCAAAAAGACATCCCGTAGCTCAAGTTATGTTCTACCCAGTGAACATGTATCAAATAACTGTTAATGCTAAAAATAAAATACGAATTTAGATTAAAGGAAAAAATAATATTAAATCTAAAAACACGATAAAATAGTAAAATTAATAAAACAAACTAGATAAATACCTAAGTACAATGGCAGAAGAATGAGCATCAAAATGCACTGCTCAGTTTTCTACACTCGTAACCATAGGGAGTTGTGTCACCAAGCATGTTACTATAGCTCCCTATGGGGGAATGGTCGTCTATTAGATGACTTCAAATGTCCAAACAAAACATAGAGAGATCGATCCCTTGTGTTTTTTTGATGTCGACCACACTTGCATTACCACCTTCATTTTCGACCTGTCCTAGTCCAGGGACGGTTGGAGAGTTTTGATCTTCTTTTTTCGATGAGGATTACACATTTTTTTGGGCAAAGTCAACTTCGGCCGTTAAGAGGAGTTGGTTGAACCGGTGAACTAAAATCGTCAGGAATCATCCGTTTTGACATTCGGTGCTGCCGGAAAGGGTGACGTTTTCTTTCCCAACTATCTTTAGAAAGAAAAAAGTGCTTCAAGAATACGTCAGTGCTCTTACTATCCAGGGGGACCGGTATCTGGAGGAGCTTAATTAGACAAATTCTCTATTGAGAAAGATAAAGATTTAAGTGAGTAATCCAACCCTAAGTTATTAACTAAGAGTGTGCAATCACTTTTGCAAGAAATGAAGGAGAAATATTGAGCTTCAATTCGTGCTCGGTCGGTATTATCCACAACTGAGGCCGCTCTTGCAAAGGCGAACCAAGAATTGGAATATTTCCACACGACGATGAAGGATTTAAAGTTGTCTTTAAGTGAGGCACAAGAAGGTTAGAATAAATTTGAGGACGATCTTCGGGAGATGCTTCATGAAAATTGAGTTATCCAAAGAGTATGTGAATTTAGTGGAAGACAATTTCTCTATTATGATTTTTTTTTTGTAATTTCCTTGCAACAAGTAGAATTTTTTAACCCCATGATGCACATTTATATTTATCAAATTTGTCCTTACCAGGAGATAATGGATGAAAAACCGGGCTTTATTGGGGACGTGTTAGCCTCGTAGTTTTTTTACCTACCCGGTGTAACATTTGTTGTAAATAAAATTTTGTAATTTCTGCTTCGTGGCATTTTCTTATTTTGTTTACTTACCATTGTTTTTACTTGATATGGTGTTACTTTAGTTCTCTGAGTTTGTTTCTATTGGATTTTTTTATCGTTCGAGGTTTTGCCCGAAATTTTTGTTAGACGTCTCTGGGAACTATTCTCGATAAAGGATCGGTACCCCTTCCATACCCCCAAGTTTGAATTTGGCTCAAGGCCAACGTAGCGGGGAATCACCTATGTCTCTGTAGTGGATAACTAGCAATAAGGGGTGAGCCCTAATTACCACTTTTTTGTGGTTGTTTTTATCCGTGTCACTTTCATTGCAGGGTTTTAACTAATTTGTTTGTATGCATGTGGCGTTTGCAACATCACCCTTAAGTCATCTATCATGGATTGTAATTTCTTTAGTCATATGTCTGTGGCATTTGCAACAACACCCCTAATTTGTGATTATCCTTTATGATCATGAAGAAGATAATTTTGGGAAACTTTAATCATTTATTCTGAAAAATGGGTAGTACATTATAATGAAAGGTTTACTTTACACATGCGATAAAAGGAAAATTTAACTAAGTAATACGATTGGTGTTTATTATCCTAGGGTGTATTAGTATTGAGTTCCACAACCAACCTTAATTTTTATTTAAAGTCGTCTTCTACATTTATCAATTCAGAGTTATTTGCATCATACCTACTATGATCCCTGGTACTTTCTTTTAGATTTCTTTTAACTGTCTGGTAAGGAAAACCACGCTGATTTACATAGCCTTTTCATTGTCTTTCCCCTTCTGGTCACACTGCAAAGCTTTATGTATTTTTCAATCTCATGACAAATTGATGTATATCGTCACTAGCTCATTTTGAACATCGTGGTACATCGAGATACCACTGTGTCCATCATTACCACGAAGGGTCTTTCAAAGATGAAAATGCATACACTTTTACATGTAATTAATAGGAATTGTAGGTTGATCGTCCTGGTATCTCTCCCTTCTCCCAAGGTCACCATCATGTCAATACATCCCATGAAAGAGTTCTATTGTTGTTAAAGGCCTATAGGTCAGAACCCTTATATGGTCGCAATATCTCCCACCATCAATGAGAAGCCTAAATACTTTGAAGTTGGACATTTTTACTATTTTCACCAAGGGGAAAATCTCGTTAAAGATTTTGCCTACCTTTTCACTATCCCGAAATCTAACGGTAGGCCTTTTTTACCGTCCAATCAATAGTTATTCTTACTATTGATGATTGTCATTAACTCGACAATCCTCCTCTTCATAGTCCCCTTGGAAGTTTTTATTTTGCTATGGGAAGGCCTCTAGTACTAGATGCTATATAATGTGGTTTCCCTTTTCAGAAAATGTCCTCAAACATTGACAAGTACTCAACTTAGCTCTTAGCTCACTTTAACTGACTCAATGGATAAGGTCATCTTTTGATCAACATGTTAAATAAATTATACTTAGATTTATCATGTTTTAATATAGTTCATCATAGAAATCATAACACACATATTAAAGATCTTTTCGGGATGTAACTTGACTTATGTTTTGGGTAGGAAACTTTTTTTTTTGAAAGTAGGTTTAAACCTTTAGAGTTAGGTGCCTAGTTCTCCTTCTATACTCATACTCATTTGTTCCTTCTTAATGGAACTAGAAATTTGGTCCTTATTTATACTTTTTCTCCTTCAAGTTTATCCTTGTACTCAACCTTGAAGTTGATCCTCGTACAACTCGTGCTCTTTTTAGGGCCATGATACCTACAACAACAGAAGAAAAAAACATATAAAGGAAAAACAAGAGAATTTTTCCTAAATTGCTCATATGAATTTGTCAGAAATTTGTTGAAGTTTCTGACGCTAGTAAATATTTTGTTTCGGGTCATTTTATGGTCCTGGTTTATCTTTCCGACCCAGTTTGAGTTAGTAGTGAAAAACCTTATTTTGTTTATAAGGCTTTCAGTCACGCTACTGTTCACACAACATATTATTCACGATTTTTCTTTGCTTTTTACGTATTCCATGGAGAAGTAAATCTTTGAGTTGATCTGTTGTACCGTATCTCCGTTCACTTTGAGGTTAATATATTTTCCAAGTAATTTCAATTCGCTTTTCAATTGTATCTATAATAATGTTTGCTTAATCCAGTTGTCGTTGTTTGCTTAATTCAATTGCATAATTTATAGAATATGATTAAATTAATTCGATTGATGTATGTTCTGTTAATCGTAACCGTGTTTGCTTAATCCATGTTTGTGTTATCTGTTTGCTTAATTTGGATTTAGGAACATAAATCATATAGTAATTCAATCACGCTTGCTATTGTTACTATGATCGAAAGAGAATGAAATCCACTTAGGGCTTGATAATCATATGATCAATGATAAGTAGGAAAATGAACAACAGATTAACTTATTTTATAATCACTTATTTTGGTAGTCACTTAGTTACTTTGTTTTCTTAATCGAATCCTAAACCAAAACAACCCCACACAATGGTTTCAGTTGGTTCATAAAATCAAGAATCCTAGCAATACGATACTCAAGTTGTCGTTATGGTATGCTATGTTTTCAAAATACTCGTTTTTTATCTGTACGCGGCAGCGGATCCTACTGTAAAAAATGTATATTTAGATTTTTTTCCTTTTTTGCTCAGAACATCTTGTCGAACATCTTGTCTTTATATTCTCTGAGAGTAATGTTCTAGCAAGCTATAAGGACGACGAACCTTCGATGGAGTAAGAATGTTAATTCTCTCTTCACATTCAAGAGGTGGTTTCGATGTCCTTTGAATTAGTTACGACCAAGTGATCTTGGAATTTCTCTGTGCGGTTAGGCTACATGTAACACCCTGATTTCATTATTTAATTATTAAACATAATTATTTATGAATAAGAGGCATTTTGGATATTTTGTGGAAAATTAAGAATTATTTTATTTAAGATATGATATGATAATATGGGATATTATTTAATATTATTATTAAAGAAAAATAAAATAAAAGAGTTGCAGGTCTAAGGGGCAAGATTATGATTTGAGAGTTTTATGAGAAAAGAGGATCACGATAGATTTCTCACAATTGTGTTTTGAAAAAGGTGAAGGTTGCTCTAGAGAACAAGGAGGAAAAGAGGGATTTTGATAAAAAGTGAAAGAGAAGGCTACATCGATCAAGGTATGGGGATTATTCTTATTAAATAATCATAGTATTGGATTGTTTCATGAGAAATAGGGTTTTTTGAGGGGGAAACCTTAAGGTTGGGGTAATTGTTGGTAGATTGTGATGATTAGTTTTTGTTTGTTGTTAGTAATGATGAATATATGATGAAATTTAGTTGTTTGATCATTTTCTGTTGTTGTCTGTTGTTATTTGAGGTTTTAGTGATGTTTGGGCGTGGCTGTGATATGCAGAAATCGCAGGGTTTTTCTCAGAAAATCACCTTTCTCACTTAGCGAGTATGAGCTCACTTAGAGAGCGCATGAGAATTTTAGAAGTTCAAAACCTGTGAGTTGCTCGCTTAGCGAGACCTGTAGTTTTCAGAAAAATAATTTCTTTTGTTTGATGACTTATGATACCTTGTTGGTTATGCCATGTTGTTGTGTTGTTACTGGAAATTATTACATGCTTATTTATGCTAATTGTAATAATAATAATAATGACATGATGTAAAGATGAATATGTTGTAAAAATGATGACATGAAGTAATAGTAGTAGAAATAGACTAGGTAGATGATTAATGATGAATGTTGATACACGTGTTGATGAAGATGATTATGTTGTTGTTGTATCGTGCATTCATGGTATTCCTTATGTTGATTTAGGCTTCAATCCCACTGTGTGAATTTGAGGTGTTGTTGATTATGTTGTGCTCCCTTGTGGAGAGTAGATGACCAGTGTCCATCACATGTTGAAAACCGGTACCACATGTATTTATGATGTTGCATTTCATTCTATGTGGCATATCATGATCACATTTGTTGTTTGATGATGTGAGTTGTTGATGATTCTATGTGGGTGAGTTTGTTGTAAATGATGTATGATTGCATGTTCTTATAATTCAGTCTTTTAATTATGTATATTGAATTTGGGTTACTCACCCCGCCTGCCTTTCGTGATGGTCTATTATGTCATCCTGCAGATTTTGAAGCTTAGTTTGGAGATTTCGGAGTAGCTTGGAGTGCGTCTCGTTGTGTATAGAGTTAGGTGGTGTCCTGCTCTGAGTCATGTAACACTGGGGAACGCATGATTTTATTTTGGTTGTTGTTGGTTTAATGATAACACTTAATGATGATGTTTGACTTTTAGTTGTATGTTTTCTTTTAAGAAGAATTTTAAATAATTTGAATGTTGATCCGCTACAAATAATTTGAAGACTTGTTTTATTTATTAATGAAAGTTGCAACCCGTGTTACGGGACATGACACATACTTGTTGTTTATATGATGTTTTTGAAGTAAATGTGATACCCTTTTGTGGAACTCTGATTTTAATTAAATAATATGATTAATTTTGTTGTGGGAAAAAAGGGTGTTACACTACGTCTATTGCAACCACTATGGTGTGACTTCTTGGTTGATGCACAAAGTTTTTGTGTGTATAATATTGGTTCACAGAGGATCGCACCACAATTTCTCTTTAATTCTCAGTATCCTCTCTACCAAGGCTTTAGAGTTTTTCTAGTCTAGCAAGTTATAGACATTGTTCAATAGGTCGGAAACTTAGTGAATGTCTAGGTTGGCTTGCAATAGTTGAATATTCAAGAGCATCTCTTGCTCAGGTATTAACTATTCTGATGGAGGTTGATGGAAATGTTGGCCTTGGCAAAGTTGTTGCAAAGGTTGGAAAAATGGAAGGACTTAGAATATTCCCCAGTCAACTCTTGGATGAACACGATCTTGTTGCACATGAACAGACAAAAAGGTTAGTAGAATTGGATCATTCTCTATAGGAGGAGGAGGTGAAATCTTGTTAGCTTCAGCAGGCTGCAACAACAACTTGACATTAAATTGCAGATCTAATAATCTTTGATGTCACCATGGGTTTTCCAGTTTGATATATGATTCGTTGAAGAAATATATTGGTGTTTTGTAAAAAGAATATTGTTGATCAAATTCTTTGACGGTGTTTTCCGTGGAGAAATGACTGGAATCAACATTCAATTCTCACGTATGAGGTCATTGTTCCATTCAAGAACTAGATATATATGATGAAGTGATGGAATGTAGTTTAAATACGACATATCATTCTTCTGGTGTTGTGGATCGAATTTCCAATGTGATGGATATGGGGTGGACATGCAAGTAGCAATCCAACACCAAAATCAGTGAATGAACTAAAACGTAGGTTTACGTGAAAATGGAATGAATACCTAAAATGGTGAGATCTGATATGTATATAGTATGGGTGGTTAAAACCATCCGCAAGTGATTTGGTGCTTCGTACGGGTTGTCGTTTGAATATATCCAACAATAAAAAATGTGATAGAGAATGTGATCATGTCAATGTCTCCTCGACAGGGGTGGGAGTCCACCTATATTATTCGTCATTTGTTATCGTACATTTTTCATAAGTCTTGCGGGTTGCACAAAAATTCACCATTCACCATTCACCATCTATCATATAAGAAAGGAATGTGTTTATTGAAAGTCATAATTACCCCCTTAGTCAATTAATTGTGTCAATTGGTTAATTACACACTCTAAGCAATTGTCACTTGGTAAATTAATTTAATAATTTAATTAATTTAAATAATTGATAAAAACAATTTAATGGTCAGTTGAATTTAAGTTTCACGAAACCTCTCAAAACCTCCCAATGCATGTTTTTCAGAAACCGTACCTCCCACCACCACCCCCATTACATACCGCCATCACTCTGTGTTCTTGCTTTCCTTTTTAATCTCAAAATGCGTAGACACTATAAATACACAACACAAATCATTCATCTCTCTTTTCGAAAAAATTCTTTCATTAATATGGAGATTCTTATTTGTTGCTTATGTGATTTATTTAATGCAGAAGTATATTTTTTTTATTGATGATTCTGATTCATCATAAATATGGAGATTCTTATTTGTTGTTTCTATCATTTTTTTGCAGAAGTGTTTTCTTCGGTAAAGACTTATATTTGAACCAGATGTGAGATCGTTAATGCTGACAATTTTCCTTATTGTTGCTCTTGTCGCTGTTCTTTGTGTCTTTGTTGCCAGAAAACTATTGAATGATTTTTCTGAGCACCGGGGGATATCCATAATCGGTGTTGCAATCATTTTCTTCAGGATAGGTAATTTATGTATTTATTGCAAAACTGGAGATATACCATCTGTTAATATATAATATTGTTCAAAATGTCAAAATTGGCTATAGCATGTTAGTTGATGCTGAAGGGAGTGGAGCATTACGCCGGAAAAGGTATGTTGTGAAGATTTTTTGGTTATCTAAAAAATTCATGTATTATATGATGTAATGATTTTTTCAAAGCTGTTGATTCTTGAATTTTATTTAACTTCCTGATTCTATTCTGAGTTTGCACATACTATTTTAGTTGAACCAACAGCCGAATATACTTGAATCATACTTGCTTTTATTGCAACAGCTAAAGGGTATAAACTGATAGTCACAATGTTTGCCTCCATTAATATTGAGAGGAGAATTCTTTTACAGACGTTTGTTGCAGAGGTTGTGTTGATAGATGCATATAATGGATTGAAAGGGACTATTGACAAAGCTGAAGAAATTATTGACGCCACGACCAATGCTTACATGTTTAGATAGTTTGCAAATGTTAAATCTCAATCCATCTTAAATGAGATCTTCACTTTTTTATTACCGTGTTTTAAATTTTATGGAGAGAAGATAGAAGTTACAACACATTTATTTACATGTTTTTAAGATTTATATGCCTAAATTACATATCCACTTCGACACTACAGATCCAGATATGGGAGGATACCATGGGTATAATGTTGATGTATTAGTTGCTTCTATTAGAACTGGACGCACAGTTACACGAACCAGAGGTTATCTGAAATTGATGAACAAAAAAAATAAAGGTTTGATTATTCTTTTATATGCATTTTACTCTTTTAAATTGAATGGTATTCTTATTGCTCTCAGAATTCATTATATCATGATGAATTCACTATATCAGGTTGTGAATTCAAATCCCATAATCTATGTTATTTGTATTAAAAGAAATTTTATTTAACTTTTATTGAATTATTTCTATAATACATTTCTCATATACTTAGAACATTTGTTTTTAGCAGAGATGGATATAAAGGGAAGGTCTCATTCTGTAGTTACTTGCTAATAACTTTGTTGTTCATCTCTGCAAAAATGGAATGGGTGCATCCGAGAATGCCCATAGTTGGAATGTCTAAAACGACTCTGCTGAATTATGTCTCAGAAAAATTACCCACTATATTTCATTTTCAAAAACTTTTTGGAATCTCACAACTTCCAATATTTGGAAACTATAAATTTAGTGTTACTGTTTTTTATTCCATCTCTCTCTTGTGAATCCAAGTTTTTTTTCCAAATTTTGAATTTGTTGCTAATTATGGTGAATGGAGAATTGATGTTGTATAATTATGTATGTAATTTGTGATTGATTGTATTGTTTAGGTGAAAGTTTGTTTCAATTGAAGACTGTAACTATGATGTTCTCAATATTTTTTCTGAATTTTTCATTCTCATCGTGTATCAGTATATCTCATTTGTTCCTGTTTTAGTTATTTGATTCAGGAAGATTGTTTTTGGAAAGAAATTTAAAACATATTATTGTTGTGATGTAGCAGCATATTTCACTTTTTAATTTTGGTACATTCAATTTTCTATAATATTTTGATTGACTTAAATTAACAAAATTTAATCCGAGAAATAATTTTCTCAGGCATAACATTCTAAGAAATAAATTTTTATAAAAATTATTTAGGTAGTATCTTAAAATTCTAGAAATCTTTTATTTTTTATAATTAATAATATATTATTATTATAAATAAACTAATATTATAAAAATAAAATATTGTGTAACAGTCGGAGATAACCAACTATTTTTAATAGACACCGATTTATTATCTCTTTAAAAAAACATTTTTATTTTATTATATTTTGAAAACAAATATGCGTTTCATACCGATTTGTCCAATATATCTATATTTCATTAATATAATTGCTTTATCTTAATTTATATTCCTTTTCATTTTGTTTAACTTACTTTTTATTTATTTTTAATACTTTTTATTAGTTTTTTTAATTTACTAATCCATCATGTTATTATTTTTTATAAAAATAATATTTTTTTCTATATATATATATTATTACTATTGCATTTTTATTATTTTCCATCGATACGTGCAAAATTCTCAAATTCTTCCCCAATATATTCATTCTAAAAAAAAATATTTTATTTATTATTACAACAGTTTTCTTTCCTTCACATTTATTTAAACTATTTTAACAAACCTATTTTATTTATTATTACAATTTTAAATAAATTTAATTTTTATATTGGTCTTATTATTCTATAAAAATTCAACCAGTTCAATTTCCAAAGCACATTATTGCACATATTTTTATAAAATTTTACTATTTAAAATTCTTAAATAGTACCCAGAGGACACTAGTTAACATTTCCTTTTCTTTTTTATATATATATATATATATATATATATATATATATATATATATATATATATATATATATATATATATATATATATATATATATATTCATATTTTCACTTATTCTTCTTTGATTCAATATTTTATTTTATTTTATTTTATTTTTTTAATCAACAATGATATTCCCGAACCGGTACTACGGGTATCCCATTATTACATAAATATTTTTCTAAAATTAATTCATAGATATTTAAACTTATTAAATATATTGATTTTATTAGATTTTTTATTTTTATAAAAAATCTTTTTTTACGTTAAATGCGTGTCACCGACGTACCCGTGCGAATGTGTATCATACTAGTTAAATGCGTGTCACCGACGTACCCGTGCGAATGTGTATCATACTAGTTTGGCCTATAATAAAACAACTTCTTACTAGAGTTTGTTAAAGCCATCAAAAAGATCTTCATGATTCAATAACAATTATATATATATAGAATGACTACATTATGTCTAATTTGACTAGTCATTTGTTCGGGCTATACAAGCAGTAAATAACCCTTAATTCAGTGGTAAGTTTGTTTCAATGAAAATATGAATTGAAATTAAAAACCCTTTCTACTTGTTCCCTTCAAACTCCTAAAAACGACCTAACAGATTACTGAAATTAAGGGGGTGGCTATGAGTATGAGTATAGTGAGTGGAATTTTTGTAGATTATACAACTAGAAAAAGCAATAAACCAGAAACATTGTAAAAATGAATTACCAGTAGTAGATTCATATTCCTATTCTAGTATTCAAACTATCAAACAAGTTGGTGAGTGAAGGTGAAATAGTCCTTGCAAAGGGACAGACAGAGAGACCCATATGTTCGTGTGGTCATAGACAACTCATTTGTTTCAAGTAACCTACACATGTGACCTTTGTTTCTTTGTCTCTTACGCCTCTGGTCCCTCATAGTCATAATCATGTGGAACTTTCTCTCTTATGCTTAAACATTCATTTTAATTAGGTTTAACATAATTTTAAACAAGGTGAATCCTATCTTCAAAATTTATAGATAACTTTTTAGGCTCTTTTAACATGTTTGACCCAATCTAGATTGAGAGGATGAATTTTGAATATTTACAAAAGACCAACACATTTGAAAATGGATATGTCAAGATGTCTGACATATATCAATATCTAATATTTACTTGACATACATATGACATATATTTATAAAGTTTGATAAATATTCATTTTTTTTTTTACTTCAACACTCTTTAAAATGATGTTGACATCTTATTAATACTCATACAAAACGAGTTAAAAAATTATAACAAAAATTAAAAGAAAAAAATTATTTTCACTTCAACACACTATTTTTTCTTTTTACAAATCTCATTAGAATCGTCTTTGAAAATGTGTAAGATGAATTATCACACATAACCTCAAATTTATTCAGATTGAATTATAGTTAAATAGTGCTTCATAAAATATTCTTCAACTTAAATCGTGAATAAATAGATTTTCTTTTTTAATTTGTCATGATTAAACAATAACTAATTTATATAGGACCTCCAAAAACTTGAAACGATTTTGAATCTCACACATATTTAAAAATGTTAAAAATGTATTGAAATAATAGAATAAAAGAAATCAATTTTGATAAAAAAAAAAGAGTAATTTCAATTTTATCTGTGTTTGTTTTAAGGTTTAAAATTATTATTTTTTAAATGATCTTTCCATTATTATTGTTTCTAAAAAAATATTATTCCTACTATGTGTTTGATAAAAAAAAAGATTTTTTTTTTAAATAATTGCAAAATTTAATTAATTTTTAAAAAATTATAAAAAAGAAAAATTAATAACGAATGTGAGTAGAAGTGGAAAATTATAGTTGTTTGAATTTAGGGTTAAATATGTTTTTGGTCCCTCTAAATATCTCATTTTTTGAATTAGGTCCCTCTAAATATTTTCTTCAAACATTGGTCCTCCAAAACTTTTCCGTTTCGAAATTTAGTCCCTCCCGTTAGTTTGAACTAACGGATGTTGAGTTGGCAGGCCATGTGTGCGTAAATAATTTGTCATGGTGTAACTGAAAGAACCCACGTGTGAATGCAGTGCAGTGTATATGTAGTCAAACATTAGGGTTCATATTTGCACATAATTTGTAAATTAGGGTTCATATTTTCTCTTCTACACATCCACAAATTCTTCTCCTTCTTCCAAATCGTGATGTCGTCTTCATCTAGGGCAAGTAACTTAAGGTCACAACAATCCATCATTGCCACTAACAATGAAGAGAAAAAGTGTGGATGCAAGGCTACTTTGATTGCATACATGTGCAAGAAGGGAAAGAATAATGGGAGATTGTTCTGGAGATGCCCATATTGGAAGAATGCGGGAACGTGTAATATGTTCGTCTGGGATGATGATTATTGCTTAAAGAAGGAAGATTATGAATGCAACAATGATGAGAGAGATATGCAGTATGTTGATACGTTTAAAGAGCTTTATGAAGCATCATTGAAGAAGAACACCAGGTTGAAGCTGAAGTTAAAGAAGGAGGAATTATTTGGAAAGTTTAAGACCATATGTATTGTAATTTCAATGTTGGTCAACATGTATTTTGTTCTTAGATGTAAATGTTAATATTGTTTTGAACAAGTGATGTTTAGGTAGTAAGTTGAATTTGTAATGTTTAGGTACTCTGTAATTTGGTATGTTGGAATGTTTGTAATTTGGTATGTTGGAATGTTATGAACAAATATGTTTGGAAATTTGGTGATGAGTACTTATTTCTTTTTGCACAATATGTTTTTGTTTTGATATACAAATTGCACAATATGTTGTTTTATACAAATCTGTTAAAATTCCAGATTTTGTTCTGGTCTGCTTTGGTACATAATCTGTTAAACCAGTAAGATTTACACCAGAAACAGAAGTGCATTACAACAAAAATGCATTACAACAAAAAATATCATAATTGTTTAACATTGTACATCATTAAAACAGAAGTGCATTACAACAAAAATATCATAATTGTTTAACATCAAGTACTAAACAAGTAGTGCATTACATCTGAATCCAAAATCAAAAAAACACTTCACACCAGAATTGTTTCTTAGATACTTAATTAAAACAAAAAACAACAACAAAGAACATGGTTTGCTACTTCATTCAGTTTTTCCCTTGCTTGTGCATACTTCTTCTTCTATAACCAGTGGATCATCAGGTTCTTTTCCAGGCCCTTGTATGTTCTTGGACTTCAAAGTCCTCAACCTCTCACTCTGCCTTTTTTCAGGTAACACATTGCTTCCAGATTTGTACCTGCTTTGTGTCCTATGTTTGATAGATTCACTGCTCGATGGCCTTGACAAAGCTGTTCTTATCCCTGGTGGTTTGAAAGGAGTAGCTCTAAACACCTTTGGTTTCTTCCCAAAAAAAACTCTTGCTCCACGAGGCTTAGTAGGTGATTTGAGAGGTGACCTATCAATTCTAAGAGGTTGAATGTCCAATACACCATCACCTTTAAGTAGGGCAGCCATGATCTCATCCAATGATGTAGGGTTCTCAATGACAATTGGTTGTGGTTCATGATCATCAGTTGTTTGATTCTCAGTTGGCTCAGATTCATTGACAATTGGTTCTTTCACAGCTGGTTGATGCACAACTGGTTCTTTTATAGGTGGTTCCTTGACAGTAGGTTTTACATTCTCAGTCACACTTGGTTTCTTCATAATTGGTGCATCCTTTGAAGTTGAATTCTCATTCTCATTCACAGGTGGTTCCTTGACAGAAGGTTTTACATTCTTAGTCACACTTGGTTTCTTCATAATTGGTGCATCCTTTGAAGTTGAATTCCTTTTTGCTACCCCTTGAATTCTGTTCACAGTACCTCTGCTAGTTGTTGCTTCCATGCTAGATTGTGCTCCCTTGGTCTTTTTGGAATCTTTGTTTATGGTGCCCTTGGGCCTCCCCTACAACACATATGATATTAACATTAGAATACACTTAAATTATCATTAGACCTAATAAAAAATCATTATCTCAACATAAGTATTACCCTTTTTTTGCTTGCCACAGTTGAAGGTACATTTGCTTGCCTAGGTATATTCTGAGAAGCTTGGGTAGGAATGTCTTCAACATTAGGCTGTGTTTGTTCAGCAGTAGCATGTCCTGTCTGTGACTTTGATTCTACCTCTTGCTTCAATTTCTTGCAGGTCCTCTTGTTATGTCCCAATTCAAAACAGAATTTGCATCTATGGCTAGTGTTTGTTCTTTTCCACCTAGTTTGTGCAACCTCATCCAATTCCCTCCTTCTCAGTTTCTTTGGTCTACCTGGCCCACGTTTATACCTAGGTGGAAGCATGGTTGCATTCTCAGTCCTAGGCCATTTGTTTTGTCCATTCAATGGAGTTATGATCTCACCATAACAGGCTTGATAAGTGCTCTTGTGATAACACTTGTCTACATACTTTAACGGGTCATCAACCTTCCTATATATTGCAGCTACAACATGCCTACATGGAATACCTACAAGCTCCCAAAAGTTACAAGTATATGTCCTTTTTTCTAAGTCCACAACAAAACTGTCAGTAAACAACACATGGGTGACCTGAAATGTCAACCTACCAGCATAGGTTGTTGTCCAGCTAGCACTTTTCTCTATCTCTCTATCCAATCTCCTTAAGGGTTTTGTCATAATCACTCCTTTATAACCCTCTACTTTTTCCCTAAGTGTGGCAAACCTCCCCATTAGATAATTTCTAATCCACTCCAACATTGTTATGATAGGTTTATCTCGTTGTAACAAGATTGTTGCGTTGAAGGACTCACTTAAGTTATTCATTAACACATCACATTTAGAAAAAATAGGAAAGGCATGCTTACACCATTTGTTCTTAGGAATTGATTCTATCCACTCAAATGCTTCCACACTAATCTCTTTGATCATTGACATATTAGCCTCATGTGCTTCAAAATATGTTGCTTTTGCAGCAGCCATCATGAGATCTCTATACAATGTGCCACCTCCAAACTTCTTCTTAAAGTTTGCTTATAGGTGTCTCAAGCAAAACCTATGCTCGTATGCTGGATACTCTTCTTCAAAAACCTGGACCAGACCCTGTTTGTGCAGGCAATAACAATGTTTCAGAATTATTTAGTGCAATAACAGTGTTTCAGAATTATTTAGTGCAATAACAATGTTTCAGAATGAATAAGTGCAGGAAATAACAATGTTTTAAACTTAATAATTGCAATAACAATGTTTCAAACAAAATATTAAAACTACCTTTTGTTGGTCAGAGATGAAGCACCACCTACGATCACCAATGTTCTCAATTAGCAATTTCATGAACCAGCTCCATGAATCTTTAGTTTCCATCTCTACCACAGCAAATGCAATTGGAAGGTACTGATCATTAGAATCTCTGCCAACAGCAATCAAGAGAATCCCTCCATACTTATGTTTCAAATGACAACCATCCAATCCTATGAAAGGTCTACATGATCTTGTCAAAGATTTTTTGGTTCCATCTAGGGACATGTAGCATCTTTCAAATCTTGGAGCCATACCTTCAGTAGGAGTACTTGTGTTTATTTTAAAAGTGTTTCCACTTGATGCCCTTCTCAATTCAGCCCCATAAGACCATAGAAGACTAAATTGTTTGCTAGAATCACCTTCAACAATGGCTCTTGCAATCTTTCTTGCCTTGAATGCCCTACATGTTGGGATCTCTGTGGCATACCTTTTCCTCACATCAGCTACAACCTCAGTTAACCTCATCTTTGAATTATTCTTTAAACCATCCACAATAACTTTAGCCACCCATTCAGCTCTAGCATTGCTGTTAAAAAATTTCCTTCCACACTTATGTTTTGAATATAAGGTTTTGATTCTAAATATGGTGGTCTTGAGAACCCTACTACATAACACGGTATAGTCACATTTAGCCTTGTCCTTACACACAATCCTACATCTATTAGAGTCATTTTTCTGAAACTTTACCTCCCTTCCATTTAACACATTATGCTCTAAAATAGCATCTTTGAATTGTCTTAGAGATGAAAACTCCATTCCAACTTTGAAAGCAAAATCTTTGCATAGTGTCTCATCCTCATTATACCTCAAAATAGAAGGCCTCTCATCACCACTTTCATCATCACCTCCACTATCAAGCTCATCCGTTATATATTCATCCTCAATCAAATGCTCCTTACCCATCTCTTGAGTAATAAACACCTTGTCATCTTCTTTACTCTTTCCATCTTCAGAATTACCTACCTTCTTTACATCCTCCCTATTGACAGTTACATCTACAAGACCTTCTTCAAAACCAGCCATCCTTTCATCTTCACTATCCTCAAAGTGTACACCTTCCACTGAATTATCAACAGAATCAGTACTTGATTCACTATCCTCAGCTTTTTCAACACGTTTCACTGCCTTACCTTTCTCTTTATATTTAGTCATGAAACTTTCCTCTCCATCAACCTTAGCTTCACAATAAATCTCTACATAACACTTGTATCCAATTGCATACATGGCTAGCTCATGTGCATCTCCATCATCCACAAATTTTTTTAAGTCTTCTTCAAGCAAACCACCCTCATGCTTCCACCACATGTTAACTTTAGAATAATCAAACTCAGGTTCTATCAATTTCACCAGATCAACAACCTCAAAGAAACTCCAATAATCGGGTTCTTGTCCCCTAAACGCAAATACATCCCCACCCTCATATTTTAACTTAGTGTCTTTTACAAAACGACCCTTTGTGAAGAAAACTATCTTGAACTTATCCATTTACCTGTACACATAATTTAACCTAGGTTTAATATAGGAAATTATAGTAACCCTGAATTTTCACCAAATCAAAATTGAAAACATAAACATGTTGCTATGCCCTAATTCTTTATTCACAGTAACAAACAGTAACAAACAGAAACACTTAGTGCATCAAACAACCTAAATCGAAAACAATGGGACCACACAAGTACAACAATGGCAGACAAGATTTACTAACCTGGGACCACCTTCAAGAAAACAACGCTTGCTTGCTTGGGACCACTCTGAAAGTTGACTTGGGCAAACTACTATATTCTAAACTTGAGAAGAGAAGACAGAATCAAAGCACTTGGAAAGAAGCTTCAGAAGGAGAAGTCAAAATCGCATCACTTGGAGGTACGTTGACTTATGCTTTCATTACACAATGCAATGTAACTCTTAACATTTCTCTTCATATTTACCTTTTCTTTTTTCCATATTATCCAAGCTGGCCACATTCATACAACATGGCAAATTATTTACGCACACATGGCCTACCAACTCAGCATCCGTTAGTTCAAACTAACGGGAGGGACTAAATTTTGAAACGGAAAACTTTTGGAGGACCAATGTTTGAAGAAAATATTTATAGGGACCTAATTCAAAAAATGAGATATTTAGAGGGACCAAAAACATATTTAACCCTTGAATTTATTTCTTTGAAAATATTACATTCTCACTTTTAACTTTTGGAATAAAAATAGAAGAGTCATGTTTAAATGAGATTTTTGGGAATAAACAATATATTGAAATAACTTAAAACTTGAGAATATTACGTTTTCATAGTTATACTTTTGAAAATATATTTCCAAACCTCAAAACATACCATAACTATTTTGCTAATAAATAGATAAATTGTAGCAATATCGAGGACTCTGAGTGTTCTATATTTTTTATATTGTCAATGTTAGAGTGCTTATGTCGTAATGTTGGAGTGTTTGTGTTGTGTAATGTTCTTGTTTTGATATAATTCAAGTTAGTTAGTTACTTGGTGTCATACCCTAATTTTTGACCCTAAGATTTTTCGCATCCCGTCTGCATCTTGCATACAAACAAGATCACGTATGGGTTCGTTTATCCTTCTCAGGCAGGTATATGCCTCACAGGGGATCACTATGCTTTTACTTGTCTTTATCTGTTTACATTTTACTAACCTCTAACCAAAATACCAAAAAAATACGTTGCAGTTTGCTTCTTCTTTTTCTCTGTGTTGCATGTTTTCAAAAACGAGGCAGGGTTTTCAATTCAAATGAGATTGTCCAGTTATGATTCGATTCAGATGGACGTTTGACATAATCTTGGCCAAACTATCAAAAGATTGTTTCAGCTGCATGTTATTTGTGCCAGTGGTTTATTTCTCGGATGATGCGTATTCAAATTTCAAGTTGTGTTGTGTGCGAAAGTCATCAGTTTATCAGGCAGTGTTTCGTGTAAAGTTGGGTTGAATCATCAGGTTCATCAGTTCATCAGTGGTTCATATGTGGATTTATTTTCCTCATCATGAATTCAAATAATCAGGGCGAGTTTCAGACAATCCAAATGGTTGTAGCTTAAGTGGCAAGTTTCAAGTTGTTTAGTGGTTCAAGATTGACTGTGTTCATTTTATCAGTGGCATGTGGAAAAAAATCAAGATCTGGTTTTGGGCTAAAGAAATCATCCATATATCCATTATCCTATTTCCGACTAAACCATCATTTTTTTTATATAGCCATTATCCATTTCTATCCATTTTCTAATTCATACCGATTATTCACTTTTTATTTCATAAAAATTCCAATTTCCCTTTCATTATCCATTTTTTATCCAATCATATTATTTAGATATTTTCCATCATTTTCTACATCATTATTCATCCAATTATTCCACTTTATTTTCAATTTCCATTATCTATTTTCGATTAAAACATTTTTATTTTCCATTTTTTCTATTATCCAATTTATTCAATTCACATTTTCTTCCATTTTTTCTCGATTTATCCGATTCATACACTTTTTTTAATTTCATTATCCAATTAAACCGTTTTTTCATTTTTCAATTTTTATATAATCTATTATCCATTTCCAATCTCTAAGCCCATTCATTAGAAAAAACTCAGTTACATTTTGTTAGCCCATCTACCATATGGCCCATTGATCATTTACAAGGAAAAAGAAGAAAAAAAACGACATGTCAGCATCAATAGTTCAGCCACACGATCAAGCTTTCTCCATCAGCTTTTCACAAATCCAGCCAAAGTCTTCAGCTACTACTACCATGTCGTGCACGACGTCGTAAACAAGCCAAACATCACGTTTTCACAAGCCGCAACACGCAAGCCTGAAGCACCAAAACGAAACAAATAACACGCATAAGAAACTAAAGCCAAAACGCAGGATCACGAAACGCATTCCTCCTTGAACAAAACGACTTCGCAAGCATAATAACAATAAAACACAGTCACGTGAAACTGAGCCCAACCTGCATCATTAAATGCAATGCATTAAACGCAGGGAATATTAAATGAAACGCAGCTGGAAAATATACCATAAACACACCTTCACCGTGGGTTTCAAAACGCGCGAAGAAGTCACAAAACGGCATTCAAAATTTTAGTTCAAATCAACCTTCATTTATCTATAAATACAACCATCCCCTGCATAAAAACCTCTTATCACCCTACAAAATTGAATTCAAACTTCAAAAAATTCAATACTCAAATTTCAGAAACTAAGCTTCAACCAATTTCAAGCTTCACATCTCCATCCATTAATCTTCAAGTTGAATCAGAAATCCATTCACCCTTCAATAGTTTCCTAACCGAAAAACCTCGCATCAAATCTCACAAATTCGGATTCACAATCGGAAGCAAGAAGAAGTAAGGCGAAGTTGAGAGAAGATCCACGAGTGAGAGAGAGATTCGACGGGGGTGGGGGGGGGGGTGGAGGCCTACTTTATTTTGTCGGAGATTGGTTTGTATGTCGGAAAGAAGAAGAAGGTGAATAGTACCTTCTGCATTTTTTTAAGAGATGAAGAAGGAGTCCTTTATGTTTTCTTTCTGATTTCCTTAAATAAATTTGTGATTTTATTTTTTTTATTATAAAAAGCTAAAAAAATGAATTTGTATTGGGCTTTTATTGATGGACCATTGATACTACTTCTCAGCACCTATATTCAGCGTTTATCCCCCTCCCCCTATCTCATTTCTTTTTTTTATTTCTTTGTTTTCTTTTGTAAAAAAAAAGGGTCTTATATCATGTTTTTACTTTCTTTTGCTATGGACTTCTTTTAAAAATCATTGGAGAAAAGTTTAAAAAAGGATTTTAGTAAAAAAAAATTATGACCTTTTCTTTTATTCTTTGCTTTTATTTTTGAGTGGATTTTATGTTTAGATCCATACTTTTTCCATCTCTTACTTTTCTTTTGGTCGATGAGATCTTCGATTCATAGATTATGTATTTTCGAAGATGTTTAATCTTCATTATTTCAAATCTATGGATGAATGATCATTTGGATCATTCTCCATACTTTGGAATCGTGATAGGTTGCCTTCGGTAATTCAATGGGAAATCTCGATTAAGATTAGACCATTACCACTTTTTCTTTTCGTGCGACATATTTTCGGAGAATGATCCATTATATCATTTCTCTAACATGTATTAGCGCAAATATTTTCCACCTTAATTGGTGGTGGCCGGCCTCATTTATAGGGTAATTACTTCGTAAATTACTCGGTGATTGCTTAACATAGACCTAAACTTGTCCCGAATACGAATAAGACCCAATTGGATTCGGTTGCCTTGCGATTTTGGTTATCTCTTTTATGTTGTGGTTGATTAAGTTCACCATACCATTTTTATGTAAATATTATTATACTATTAATATACTAACATTTTAATTCATTATCGCACCTTATCCTTTGTATTTCAATCTCTCGCTCCTTATCTCTTTTATTATGTTTTTATTATACTATATCATTCATCATATTATTTATGTTTATATTGTTATGCTTGTGATTTTTCTTTTGTCCATTTGGACACAAAAATATTAATAAAGGATTAAACATCTAAAAGACTCGTGACTTTAATTTTGGACTATGGCCATTATCCTTAGCATTGGACTTGGAGTTTTGGACTTAGATTCTAGGATCATTCCTTTGCTTGAGTTATAATGGATTGAAGACCTTAGCCGATTTGGTTCACTTGTTTATGAAGATGGAAATTCTATCGCTTCGAAGAATGTTCACCATACGGTTTGATCGTTCTTCCTTTAACTTTTACGTTCAAGTCTTAGGATAGTCCCTTCATCTCTTCCCACTTCTTAAATTTTCAAATCTTCTTCCTATTTTCAAAACCTTCTTTGTTTTTCAAACTTCAAATGTTTTTATAATTAAACATTGACTTAGGTCAAGCGGTTTTACTTTTTCAATTTCGTTTCTTGATAAATGCTAAATCACATAGGCATATCAAAACTTTCTTTTCAAAATGCTTTAAAAACATGCAAAACTCATTCAATTATTTTTGTGCCCTCGTGCACTTTTCTTTTCACATGTTTAGATATGATTCATTCTTTCTAGCGGAAGTATTCGCTAAAGGATGACGACTTATCTTTACATTTTAAAATCAATTCAACACATTGTTTCTTTTCACATTTTGTACCACGAACTACGAGGTTTTGATCTCGCATTGCACTTTGTGGGTACGTAGGCATGAGACGGACGTCTCTTCAAACACAAAAATCTTAAAAAACATTTCTCTTCTCATCTCTTCAATCTCTTTTAAAACAAACCATTTTCAAAATAAAAAGCAATAAATATTTCAAAGGGCTCCCGTGGAGTACCACAGACATTTTGGGTGCGTAAAACCTTCCCAATTTGTAACCTATCCCCTTACACGTTTTCTGCTCGATTCTTTTAGCTTTTTGCTTTTAGATTCATTAGGTTTTATTCGCTCTTTTTCCCTTTTCCATTTGGAATAAAATAAAAGCGCGGTGGTGACTCTGTTTACTTTGAGTTAAGTTAACTAATAACTTACACTCATGATTTTACCGCTATAGAAAAGTGGTGACTCTGCTGGGGAGTAATCTCTTAGTGGATTCAGCCTACTTTGGTTTGATTTGTTTGTTATTTGTTTGTTTTGTTTCGGTTTTGGTGATCCTCTGTGAGTGAGATAGATTCTAACTCGAATCTGAGTTGAACTTATGATAGGACGGCGATATTCGAAGCGATACGCGATGGAGTAGTCCAAAGCGATATCAATTTGATAATCTCCACTCGGTTAGGCTCTCTTGGATTATCAATGTCATGATGAGTAATCATACGTGGCATTATTTTCTGACCTTGAGCTGATCATACCGAGGACCGTAGAACCCTTAACCCATCTAAGCCAATTTAGGAACGTAGTGCGGAAACTATCCGGGTGTAAACCTAAGGTGGTTGTCACGCGATACTACACTCGGACGAGGTCCATTTTAAGAATGTTATTAGTTAGGGAGTAATCCAACGTACCGATAATATTCTAAAGATGGTTGTTAACTCCGGGCACCTTTGTTAGAACCCTTTTGGTTTTTTTCAGGTACAATGAAGACAAACCTTAGTACATGCCTTTGTGGGTTGTTGGTTCTTATCCCTTGACTTCGTACTCGTGATCCGAACCTTTGAACCTGTAAGCTTTGTGTGATCTTGTTTGTGGTTGTTGCATCTACATATTCATCATGATCATCATCATATCCATTTCTCAAGGAAAATAATTCTGATTATTGCAAATATTGGAAAAAGCAAATATTCCTTTTGTCAAGATTTTTCATGATCGTATTCTCGATGTTGACTATGTTGGCAATAATCGAATTGTTTATATGAAAATGGAAGTGAACATTGCATATCATTGCATCCTCGCATATTCTTGTGTTCATCCAAGTTGTGTGGGAACTCATCCCATTTGTTTCTTTCTTCAGTTGTTTGTTGATCCGTCAAGTTGTCTCCTTAACACAAATACGGAACCAGAGTTGCTATCAGATTGAGAATGGAAAATCAATCCCAACACAACAAGAGAGTTAGGGAAGACCTTGATGAGTTGAAAAGCAATGAAGTCATATCATGGAGATGCTACAGGCTTTGACCACTAGGGAAACTCCATCCCAGAGGATTGTCATGCCTCAAGTTAATGTCTTTTCCGGTGAAACAAGTGTTGTTGGGAGAACTCGTCGCAGACAACAATACCATGAACAATCATACCCTGCTGCAGTTGCTCCTATGATTAATGGTCCATCAGTTTAAAGGAATGCTGGCCAAAACCAGAATCGTAATGCTAGGAATAGGCCAAACTTTGATCCTATCCCGATGACTTATACTGAGTTGTATCCTTACTTGGTACATAATGGTTGGATCACTACTAGGCATGCGCCTCCTGTTCCAGATCCTCTTCCAGCTAGTTATAGAATGGATCTTCACTGTGAGTTTCATCAATGTGGAACTGGTCATGACTTGGAGCACTGCTTTGCGCTGAAGGCTAAAGTGCAAGAACTTATGAGGAACAACACCCTTTCCTTTCATGACACAGATCCTAGTGTTGTCAACAATCCTTTGCCGAAGCATGAGAAGTGAATCTTCAGTCGACTTCAACTGTTAGATTGTCTTCAAGGCCATAATATCAGACGAGATAGCTCATCCTTGTTGTTGATGGATCACTAGGCTATTGTTCCTTTATGTTTACAATTTCCTTCAATTGTATTGACTTGTTTGCTTTAAACTTTGTTTGTACTTTCATGTTGATTTTAAAGAAATGAGCATTGCTTTGTTTTGATTCAATTTCATTTATTATTTGTATCTTTATGCTTTATATCTCAAATTCATTTTTCTTTTCTCAAGTTTTTACATTAATTGGAGGGAGAATGATGAAAATGAGATACCCATAGTTGTTGTTGGTATGCTTTCAATTGAGACTTGGCTGATGATATACAGGCATTGTTTCAAATCTCAAACACTGGAGAAATAAGGAAGTTAATCCCTTGTCAACCTCTTTGAGCCTTGAAGTTGGAGTTTCTTTCTATTCGAAAAAACCTGCAATTTTAACCTGGGGATGGGTAGTTCTCAATTAATTCGAATGTGCATTCAAGTACAAGAGAATTATTCGAGACACCTTTCAATAAAGGTTGCAATCTCAGGCTTTCCTTCGCACACATCAAAAAAGTGTCGAAGATGTCTCTCAATTCAAAAGACCATGATGGTTCGTCGTAATCATTAAGCCAGACAGTCATTATCTTTCAAAAAAATGATATTGTAAAAATGCTGATAAAAAAAAATCAAAGCCCGCTAAGTCAAAACCTATAAAGGAGATTTAGGCAAAAACTAGGGCATCCCGCTGACTGTAAGTTCAAATGACACAATTCGGGAAAAAGTTAGGGATAATAAAAAGAAAGATCAATCAAGAGGTCATCAAAATCCTCAACAAAAAAAAATAGTAGACCAAAGTCCTCACCAGAAATAAAAAAATGGAGAGGTAACTGCTATCTCAAAATCCTTTGGCTTGTGAACCATCTTCATCTGTGCAATCCTAAAGTTTCATGGAACTTGAATGCATAGGATGAATTAATTGAATGTAGGACTGAAGTTCATCACGAAGTTGGGTTGGGTACAAAAAACTTTGAGCCTATATCCTTTGTTTCATAAACCGTGAACCAGGTCAGGTTACAACCTTCAAAAGTCCTAATTGAATCCAGGTTTCTTTTGAAAAGCATACTACATCAAGGTTTTGTAAACTGACTCCCAAGTTTGCTACCAATCATTTGTTTCTTAACTTTGCTTTATCTCTCATTTTGTCTAAACCGTCGTGTTTTGACAATGTTTTCATTTAGTTTACATCAATAAATTTCATTCCAAAAATGATTTTTGATTTCAAAATTTTGCATTGAACTTTGCATTAAAATTACCATGTTTGTACAAACACTTTTTATTTGCAAACAAACTTTCCTTATCAAGGAATTTTTCAAACAGTTGAGAAACTTGGTCAGTGATCTTATCAGGGGCAAGTTCTTCCCAGGTCCTTTGATTCAAGAGTTGTTGCTCATTACAAGTTATTCTCAGATTTGGTTAATCAGAAGATCTTCAAGTTTCATACTGGGTTTATCTTCTCAACATTCATTTCAAGACCTGAAGCCATGATCAGTGTATTCTCCCAACAGTCATTTCAAAGATGTGATCAATTTTCTCCGACAGTCGTCAGGAACTGAATCCATTATCAGTTTACCCTCACCGGTTATTGAACTTGGGGCAACTTTCTTCAAGAATCTCCAAGCAGCTTTTCGTGACTTTTCTCAAAAGATTTTCAACTTGATACAGTTTACTGGTGTGATAGAGATTTGTTCAACAGTAGCATCTCTAATCTCAGAGCAGGATGACAGTGATCTCTGTGTTGAGGAATCAGTCTTCCATCTTTTCCACTCCTCTAAGAGTCTAAACTGGTTGTTAGCATTTTCCCTCATATTATTTTCTTGGGTGTGTTATTCCCCATTTTCGAAAATATTTGCATATTTGAGTGTGTTATTCCTCATTATGTGTTTTCTTGGGTGTGTTATTCCCCAGTTCCGTTTACGATTGCATATTTGAGTGTGTTATTCCTTATTATGTGTTTTCTTGGGTGTGTTATTCCCCATTCTTGTTAACGTTTGCATATTTGAGTGTGTTATTCCTCATTATGCGTTTTCTTGGGTATGTTATTCCCCATTCTTGTTAACATTTACATATTTGAGTGTGTTATTCCTCATTATGCGTTTTCTTGGGTGTGTTATTCCCCATTCTTGTTAACATTTGCATATTTGAGTGTGTTATTCCTCATTATGCATTTTCTTGGGTGTGTTATTCCCCATTCTTGTTAGCGTTTGCATATTTGAGTGTGTTATTCCTCATTATGCGTTTTCTTGAGTGTGTTATTCCTCATTCTTGTTAACATTTGCATATTTGAGTGTGTTATTCCTCATTATGCGTTTTCTTGGGTATGTTATTCCACATTCTTGTTAACGTTTGCATATTTGAGTGTGTTATTCATCAGTACGCGTTTTCTTGAGTGTGTTATTCCCCATTCTTGTTAATGTTTGCATATTTGTGTGTGTTATTCCTTATTATACGTTTTCTTGGGTGTGTTATTCCCCATTCTTGTTAACGTTTGCATATTTGAGTGTGTTATTCCTCATTATGCATTTTCTTGGGTGTGTTATTCCCCATTCTTGTTAACGTTTGCATATTTGAGTGTGTTATTCCTCATTATGCATTTTCTTGGGTGTGTTATTCCCCACTTTCATTGGCATATATGAGTGTGTTAGTCCTCACTATGCGTTTCTCGAGGTCTTGTTGTTTTCAACATCTTACCTTGTGATCAAAGTCCAACTTACTTGGCACCTACAAAAATACTTGTCTGTCTCTTTTATCCGATGTTATTCCGAATATCCTTGTTTGTTATGATGTTTTCCCAGGACTTTCACCTCTATCTGATGTTGTTCCAGATATGTTAAGCCTTTATCCGATGTTATTCCGGATATCCCTTTGTTCTGATGTTTTCCCAGAACTTTTGTGTGTCTTTCTGATGTTTTCCCAGAATTGTCACCTCTATCTGATGTTATCCCAGATATGTTAAACATTTATCTGATGTTATTCCATATATGATGGTAACCTTTGTTCTGATGTTTTCCCGAAACCTTTTTGTGTTTATCTGATGTTTTTCCAGATATACCTTGCTTTGATGTCTCTCCAGAATCTTTTCTTACCATATGTTTCTTCTTAGATATTACACTTTTTATCTGATGTCATTCTCGGATGCCCATAGTGAAGTCATCATTGATTTGATGTACTTTCCCGGACCTTTTCCCATGTCATTCAGTTCTGTTCCTGAATGTTGTGATTCACATTTTATCTGATTGTTATTCTCAGATGTTGTGATTACCATTTTCCGATTGCCATTCTCGGATATCCCTAGTAAAGTCAGTAATGTTATCCTTGGATGCTTCTGATGAACTTTCTACAACTTTTTCTCACTTCATTCAGTGCCATTCCTGGATGTTGTGATCCTTTCTGTCCAATTGCCATTCTTGGAAATTTTCGCCTCAGCTGAGCCATGTTGTGGTCTCTAGCATACTGATTTTCCTCGTCGGAGTTTCATTCTCCTTATCCCTAGCGTTTATTCTAGATCATGTGTCATTTTGTTCCTTACGGATTTCTATGCATTTCATATCATTTCATATCCTCTCATAACATTTCATATGCTTTTATATCATTTCATAAGCTTTCATAACATTTTCATAT
The DNA here is from genome assembly GCA_963966055.1 of Lathyrus aphaca. Classification (NCBI taxonomy): domain Eukaryota; kingdom Viridiplantae; phylum Streptophyta; class Magnoliopsida; order Fabales; family Fabaceae; genus Lathyrus; species Lathyrus aphaca. Next base: position 737,989,152 of record OZ014519.1, on the reverse strand, counting down.
GCTTTCATATCATTCTCATATCACTTTCATATCATTTCATATCGTTCGTATCATTTCATTTCATTCAATTCCATTTTTTGGCATCTTAGGATCAAAAATTGGGTTTTTGATATTTAAGTATCTTCCATCTTGCCGAAACGAAGATTTCAATCTTCATTATCTTTGGATTGAAGAAACTTAAATAGGGACATCTGTCATACCCTAATTTTTGACCCTAAGATTTTTCGCATCTCGTCTGCATCTTGCATACAAACAAGATCACGTATGGGTTCGTTTATCCTTCTCAGGTGCAGGTTTATGCCTCACAGGGGATCATTGTGCTTTTACTTGTCTTTATCTGTTTACATTTTACTAACCTCTAACCAAAATACCAAAAAAATACGTTGAAGTTTGTTTCTTCTTTTTCTCTGTGTTGCAGGTTTTCAAAAACGAGGCAGGGTTTTCAATTCAAATGAGGTTGTCTAGTTATGATTCGATTCAGATGGACGTTTCACCTAATCTTGGTCAAACTATCAAAAGATTGTTTCAGCTGCATGTTATTTGTGCCATTGGTTTATTTCTCAGATGATGTGTATTCAAATTTCAAGTTGTGTTGTGTGCGAAAGTCATTAGTTTATCAGGCAGTGTTTCGTGTAAAGTTGGGTTGAATCATCAGGTTCATCAGTGGTTCATATGTGGATTTATTTTCCTCATCATGAATTCAAATAATCAGGGCGAGTTTCAGACAATCCAAATGGTTGTAGCTTAAGTGGCAAGTTTAAAGTTGTTCGGTGGTTCAAGATTGACTGTGTTCATTTTATCAGTGGCTTGTGGAAAAAAATCAAGATCTGATTTTGGGCTAAAGAAATCATCCATATATCCATTATCCTATTTCCGACTAAACCATCATTTTTTTATATAACCATTATCCTTTTCGATCCATTTTCTAATTCATACCGATTATTCACTTTTTATTTCATAAAAATTCCAATTTCCCTTTCATTATCCATTTTTTATCCAACCATATTATTTAGATATTTTCCATCATTTTCTACACCATTATTCATACAATTATTCCAATTTATTTTCAATTTCCATTATCCATTTTCGATTAAAAAAAATTATTTTCCATTATTTTCTATTATCCAATTTATTCAATTCACATTTTCTTCCATTTTTTTCTCGATTTATCCAATTCGTACACTTTTTTTAATTTCATTATCCAATTAAACTGTTTTTTCATTTTTCAATTTTTATATAATCTATTATCCATTTCCAATCTCTAAGCCCATTCATTAGAAAAAAACTCAGTTACATTTTGTTAGCCCATCTACCATATGGCCCATTGATCATTTACAAGGAAAAAGAAAAAAAACATGTGAGCATCAGTAGCTCAGCCACACAATCAAGCTTTCTCCATCAGCGTTTCACAAATCCAGCCAAATTCTTCAGCTACTACTACCATGTCGTACATGACGCCGTAAATAAGCCAAACATCATGTTTCACAAGTCGCAACACGCAAGCCTAAAGCACCAAAACGAAACAAATAACACACATAAGAAACTGAAGCCAAAACACAGGGTCACGAGACGCATTCCTCCTTGAACAAAATGACTTCACAAGCATAACAACAATAAAACACAGTCACGTGAAACTCATCCCACCCTGCATCATTAAATGCAATGCATTAAACGCAGGGAATATTAAATGAAACACAGCTGGAAAATATACCATGAACACGCCTTCACCGTGGGTTTCAAAACGCGCAAAGAAGTCACAAAACGGCATTCAAAATTTTAGTTCAAATCAACCTTCATTTATCTATAAATACAACCATCCCCTTCATCAAATTCATGCTTGAAAAGCCTCTTATCATCCTGCAAAATTGAATCCAAACTTCAAAAAATTCAACACTCAAATTTCAGAAATTAAGCTTCAACCAATTTCAAGCTTCACATCTCCATCCATTAACCTTCAAGTTGAATCAGAAATCCATTCACCCTTCAATAGTTTCCTAACCGAAAAACCTCGCATCAAATCTCACAAATTTGGATTCGCAATCGGAAGTAAGAAGAAGTAAGCCGAAGTTAAGAGAAGATTCGCAAGTGAGATAGAGAGATTCGACGACGGGGGGGGGGGGGGGGGGGGGGGGGGGCTTGCTTTATCGCTTCGAAGATTGGTTTGTATGCTGGAAAGAAGAAGAAGGTGAATAGTACCTTCTGCGTTTTTTTAAGAGATGAAGATGGAGTCCTTTGCGTTTTCTTTCTGATTTCCTCAAATAAATTTGTGATTTTATTTTTTTATTATAAAAGGCTAAAAAAAATGAATTTGTATTGGGCTTTTACTGATGGACCATTGATACTACTTCTCAACACCTACATTCAACGTTTATCCCCTTCCCCCTATCTCATTTCCTTTTTTTTATTTCTTTGTTTTCTTTTGTAAGAAAAAGGGTCTTATATCATGTTTTTACTTTCTTTTGCTATGAACTTCTTTAAAAAATCATTGGAGTAAATTTTAAAAAAGTATTTTAGTAAAAAAAATTATGACCTTTTCTTCAAATCTTTGCTTTTATTTTTGAGTGGATTTTATGTTTAGATCCATACTTTTTCCATCTCTTACTTTTCTTTTGGTTGATGAGATCTCTGATTCGTAGATTATTGGTTTTCGAAGATGTTTAATCTTCATTATTTCAAATCTATGGATGAATGATCATTTCAAATCAATGTGAAATCTCGATTAAGATTAGATCATTACCACTTTTTCTTTTCGTGCGACATGTTTTCGGAGAATGATCCATTATATCATTTCTCTAACATGTATTAGCACAAATATTTTCCACCTTAATTGGTGGTGGCCGGCCTCATTTGTAGGGTAATTACTTCGTAAATTACCCGGTGATTGCTTAACATAGACCTAAACTTGTCCCGAATTCGGAATAAGATCCAATTGGATTCGGTTGCCTTGCGATTTTGGTTATCTCTTTTTGGTTGTGGTTGATTAAGTTCACCATACCATTGCTATGTAAATATTATTATACTATTAATATACTAACATTTTAATTCATTCTCGCACCTTATCCTCTTTATTTCAATCTCTCGCTCCTTATCTCTTTTATTATGCTTTTATTATACTATATCATTCATCATATTGTTTATGTTTATATTGTTATGCTTGTGATTTTTCTTTTGTCCATTTGGACACAAAAATATTAATAAATGATTAAACATCTAAAAGACTTGTGACTTTAATTTTGGACTATGGCCACTATCCTTAGCATTGGACTTGGAGTTTTGGACTTATATTCTAGGATCATTCCTTTGCTTGAGTTATAATGGATTGAAGACCTTAGCCGATTTGGTTCACTTATTTATGAAGATGTAAATTCTATTGCTTCGAAGAATGTTCACCATACGGTTTGATCGTTCTTCCTTTAACTTTTACGTTCAAGTCTTAGGATAGTCCCTTCATCTCTTCCCACTTCTTAAATTTTCAAATCTTCTTCCTATTTTCAAAACCTTCTTTGTTTTTCAAACTTCAAATGTTTTCATAATCAAACCTTTACTTAGGTCAAGCGATTTTACTTTTTCAATTCCGTTTCTTGATAAATGCTAAACCACATAAGCATATCAAAACTTTCTTTTCAAAATGCTTTAAAACTGCAAAACTCATTCAATTGTTTTTGTGCCCTTGTGCACTTTTCTCTTCACATGTTTAGATATGATTCATTCTTTCTAGCGGAAGTATTCGCTAAAGGATGACGACTTATCTTTACATTTTAAAATCAATTCAACACATTTTTTCTTTTCACATTTTGTACCACGAACTACGAGGTTTTGATCTCGTATTGCACTTTGTGGGTATGTAGGCATGAGACGGACGTCTCTTTCAACACAAAAATCTTAAAAAAAACATTTCTCTTCTCATCTCTTCAATCTCTTTTAAAACAAACCATTTTCAAACCAAAAAGCAATAAATATTTCAAAGGGCTCCCTTGGAGTACCACAAACATTTTGGGTGCGTAAAACCTTCCCAATTTGTAACCTATCCCCTTACCCGTTCTCTGCTTGATTTCTTTAGCTTTTTGCTTTTAGATTCATTAGGTTTTATTTGCTCCTTTTCCCTTTTCCATTTGGAATAAAATAAAAGTGCGGCGAAGACTCTGTTTACTTTGAGTTAAGTTAACTAATAGCTTACACTCATGATTTTACCGCTACACTTGGTTAACAAGTTAGTTAATTTGTTATGCTACCTACTTGGGTTACAAGTAATTTAATGTTACCCACTTGGGTTACAAGTAATTTATTGTATATAAATGCATGTATTTAATTCAGCTTCAACAATTCAATACAATTACTTTCACTTATTCTTCGTCTTATCTCACATTCCTCCCTCACCCAAGTGCATTGATGCTAAAAATTGATATCTAGAGCTTCTGATTTATTCTTCTTGATTGTAAATTCAAGAATTGCACGTCGGTGGTCGTGTTTCTAGGAGTTGTGAATTGCATTTGCTGCAAAGATGAATGGTAGCAATGGTATTCCAAGTGCATTGATGCTAAAAATTGATATCTAGAGCTTCTGATTTATTCTTCTTGATTATAAATTCAAGAATTGCACGTCGATGGTCGAGTTTCTAGGAATTGTGAATTGCATTTGCTGCAAAGATGAATGGTAGCAATGGTATTCCAAATTCTCTTATAATTCTTGATGGTAAAAATTGGACCTGATGGAGAAAACATTACAATCATTGTTTTGTTTTCATGAAACCCTATAAGTGGTTACTAATGGTGTTACTGGGCTTGCTAACAACGCAAACGATGCTCAGATAATCACTCACAAGGAAGCCAAGAAGAAAGATTACAAGGTTGTGTTTTGTATTCAATATGTAGTAGATACAACAAATTTTGACTAGATTTCTCATGTTGAATCGATGAAGGAGGAACAGGGTATTTTTGTCAAGTATTATGAAGGTGGTGGGGAGTTTAAATGTGTCAAGTTGCAGACACTACGAAGGTAGTATGAGTTACTATAGATGGGAGAAGATGCAAAAATTATAGCCTATGTCTTGAAGGTGCAGAATGTTGTTCATCTCATGAAAGGTTATGGTGAAGTCCAAATTGATAAGATGATAGTTGAGAATGTAATGCATACATTAACCTATCTCATTGATCACATTATTATAGGCATTCAAGAATATAACAATCTTGAAACCTTGAATTTGAAATATTTGGTTGGTTTATTGGAGGCACATGAGCTAAGGATTGTCGAAAGGAAAGGGGTTCAAGATTCGATATAAGCATTACAGGCCCTGACATGGAAGAAGCATGGTGGTTTCAACAAGTTCAAAGGCAACGAAGATAAAAGTTTGAGCAAGAAGTCTTGGGTGAACTCTCAAAAGAATAAGGTTGATGATAGGGCTTTTGAATCCTAAAAAAAAAAAGAATGAACCTCATATAAAAAAGACAAACAGGAGAAGAAAAACGTGCAATGCTATAACTGTGAAACATGGGGTCACATGACCAAGAAATGTTGGTACAAGAAAGACAAGGAAGCGATAATCTTGCACGCCAGATTTAGATGATTATGATGGTATAATGCTTATGGTTGTAGATGCAGCTGAGCATATTGACTCCAAAACCTGGTTCCTTGACACAAGTTGCTCGGATCACATGACTGGTCGAAGAGTGTGGTTACAAAATTTTGATGAGTAGAAGAAGAGAAAGGTTAAACTTGCAGATAATAGCTTATTGCAAGTAGAAGGTACTGACAACATAGTCATTTAAAGGAGTAATGGAGCAAAAACTATTATCAAAGATGTACTTTATGCACCTGGCATGAAGTGCAATATGCTAAGTGTTGCACAACTGGCTGAAAAAGGTTTCTCAGTGGTTATGAAAGATGAAGCCTTTAAATTGTTCTAAACTCATGATAACTTGGTCTTAAAATCTCCTACGTAGAAGAATAGAACATTTAAGACCATGATCAATTCAACTAAGGTACAATGCCTAAAAATAGTGGTCGACCACAAGCATAATTGGTTGTGGAATTTGAGGTTTAGCCATTAAAATTTTAGGTCACTCAATTGACTGATTACTCAAGATATGGAAATTGGTATACCAAGTCTTGTGATGCCCGAAAAACTCTGTGAAGGTTGCTTAATAAGGAAGTAATCCATAAAGTCTTTCGTTTCGGCTATGCCAATGAGATCCTCCTGCATACTAGAAGTATACATTCAGATGTATGTCACCCATTTGAAGATCAAACTAATGGTGTAAATAGGTATTTTGTCTCATTTATTGATGAGTACAATCAGAAGCTTTAGATCTACGGGATAGTGTACAAAGACATATTATTTTCCATTGTTAAGAGAGTCAAAATGCTTGTAGAGAAACATGGTGAAAAGAAGATCAAGGTTCCGCATATAGCAGACCATATTGGATATGGAAATATGCATGTTGAAACAAACGAACTTGCCAAAATCATTATGGAGTGAAGCAGTTACTACTGCTGCTTATATTCTGAACATGTGCCCTACCAGAAAATTGAAGAATGTGGTTCTTGAATAAGTGTGGAGAGGAAAACGACCACCAGTGAGTCATCTAAAGGTGCTTAAATCTATTTGCTACAAGCATGTTCCTGATGCTAAGAGAAGGAAGCTTGATGATAAGAGTGGATCAATGATTCTGGTAGGATATCATAATAATATAACATTCAGGCTATTCAATTTAATGAATGATAAGATCTGGATGATTTGAGACACTATGATTTATGAGAACTTTATCTAGAATTAAAATTTAGGTGATGTAACTAATAATCCATTGATAACTTATGGCCTTGATGAAGAAAGTAGAGAGCACGAATAAATTCCAGATAAGTGTCAAATTGTGTTAATATGTAGTTTAGTTTTTGGCACTTTTTCATGATCTTAAATTGTTAATCGATGCTTTTTTCCGTTGTTTCCGGTAAATATTCGAAGTATAATTTAAGTGCTTTAATAGGATTATTTATTTAACTTTGGTTTTAATAATTGTATGTTTTTCCATTTGAAGGGAAAACGCGAATCACGGGAACACTCTTTTGAAGACTTTTGAAGAAAGTCAAAATTTGAAGCTCGCTACATGCTCGCTTAGCGAGCTCCTAGAAACCAACAACAGTTCTTGGCAGAATGTTACTCGCTTAGCGAGGTCTGAGCTCACTTAGAAAGTTAAGGTAGTTTGATCAATAAATGACCGCTCACTTAGCGAGCTCTGCGTTTTTTAGCCCCATATATAAAGGGTTTATCAACATTTTTGTGTGGATGTTACACTTTTTGTTAGACATAAAACCCTAAATTCAATATATTTACTTGTTTTCGAAGATTCGATGCATCAATAGTCAGGAGATCGTCATTGATGCTTTGTCGTCTTCATCTCTTTCTTATTATGGAAGCTACCATTGTTACGGCTAGCTAAGCTTCTCTTGTGTCAAGATTAGAAGGTAGACAAGTCTTTCTTTTTATGTATAGGTATTGATCCTTGTGTATGAACTTGCGATGATAAATATATGGTGAAAAACATTGTCTTTATGGTTTATTCTTTGTGTTGTTCATGATTGAGAAATGTGTTCCACACTTTATCTAGGGTTTTCATCCATCAAGAACATAGGCTAGAGATAGTTATGAGACTTGATATTCACTTTGTATTGATCTTGAATGTTTCCATTTTGATAGATTGAGTGAGAAATCATTAATGGATCAAAATGGTAAATCTCATAATATTTGTTAGAGATAAACATATTGAGAGGATATGTGATTATGTTTATCATCAAACGAGTTCATCTGCTTAATCAATTCTATCCATGCAAAATGACTTTTCGAACCCTAATCTTGGCATGTGTTTTATAAATCTTTCAAAAACCGATAATTTTTACCTTTAGCTTTTAATTTATTATGCAAACGAAATGATCTATTACTCAAACCAAAACCCCTTGTTACCATTAAGTTTAAAACTAGCGCGACTGTAGAATGGAGGTAATATTACCCAACAATTTATGTGGAACGATAGCAAAAATCTACTCTATTTGTACTCCAACAAATTGGCGTCTTTGTCGGGGATTGTTAATTGATATTGCAAGCATTGCAATAGTTGCTTAAGTTTTAGACTTGTTTGAGCTTTTTCTTGAACTTGTTAATTTGTTTGGTTAGTTTGTGGAGCTTCTGTTTATGCGAGAAAAACGTCTTGAGGACCAACTTCTTTTTGATCCTGAGATTGAGAGAACCGCAAGGAGGTTGAATAGCAAGACACGAAGGAGGAGGCAACTCACTAAAGAAAGGCGAGAATAAGGACAAAGTTCAACTTCTACTTTAACATTGTTCACTCCACAGTTTACGCCAACCATGGCGGGCCTCGATCCACTTCTACCTCCACCTTCTACACCATGTGTGTATAGCCCACGTAACACAACTCAGTTTGCCAACAACACCCATCATGCCCGGCAAGCTCAGATGAAGACGGGAACTTTGAATTTATTGTACAGAAGTCCATTCACGAGAATGGACCACGAAGACCCCTTCGCTTTTCTCACAAAATTTTACGAGATAGCATTGGCGGCCGGAGTCGATCCAACACAAGAGCTAGCTTTGTTTAGAAGACTATTTCCTCATGATTTGATTGGAAAAGCAAAGGATTGGTACATTGATCAAAGTACCGCTATGATGACCGATTGGAATGTTCTTTAAGAAAAGTTCATTGAGAGATTCTTCTCGCACAACCGTTTCATGGAATCTAAAACCGCAATCTCCATGTTTTCTCAAGGTACAAATGAGTCCCTAAATTAAGCATGAGAGATATTCAAATCTATAATCCGGAAGTGCAAAGGTCACGAGTTTGATGAGTTGATGCAAATCCACATTTTTAGAAATGGCCTCCAACCAAATTGTTAAAATTTTTTGGATGCTACTTCATGTGGAGCTTAGTTATCAAAAAGTGTAGAGGAAGCGATGGATATTATCAATCGCATGGCTCTCAATGATTTACAAAGTCAAAATCGCAACAATTCCTTGTGTAAACCTAAAGTTCTTGAATTAGGGACGAATGATGCAATACTTGCACAAAAACTTCTATCACAACAAGTGGAGCTCTTGACACAACAAATGTCAAAGCTTATCAAACAATTTAAGGAGTTTCATGAGCAACCGATCAAGAACAAGCAAGTTGTGAGTTGTGAATTATGCAAAGGTGATCACGACACTAGATTTTGTCCGCCACCGGGAACCGAATAAGTAAACTACATGAACAACAATCAAGGGTACCAAAGATAACAACAACAACAACCTTATCGACAACAATAACCTTACCAACAACAACATTCTCAACAACAACATTACCAAAATCAACAACAAAGAGGATATCAACCAAGAGGTAATTACCAAAATAACCAAGGTTATGGCGGTGGTTCTTCTAATAGGAAAAATCATTATCTTCCTCCACCACCTCCGGTTGAACCTTCCAAATTGGAATACACTTTGAATAAATTTATTCAAATGTCTATGGCCAATAAAAAATATAGTGATATGACAATTAAAAATATAGAAAATTAAGTTGGGCAACTTGCGAAACAAATAACCGAGAATCAACCGGGACCTTCCTGTTCCGCTAACACTCATGTGAATCCTAAGGAGCATTGTAAAGTTATTGTTACTAGGAATGGAAAGGAGATAGCTAAAGAAAACGAGAAAATAGTGGAAGAAGATAAGATTGATGGTATAGTTGAGGAAGTTAGTGATGAGGAGGAAGTTGAAAAGAAGAAAAAAATTGATGAAGTAGTTGAAAATAAACTTGATGATGTGGTTGTAGTTGAAAATACAAAAGTGGAGAATGAGAAGAAAAAAATAAACGAATAAGAGAGTAAGGAAGGGAAAAGAGATGATGAATCAAATTCCAACAAATATGACATATCCTCGTGTGCCAACAAAGAAAGATGATGAAAGGAAATACTCTTAGTTTATGGATATATTCAAGCAACTTCAAATCAATTTACTGTTTGTCGAGGCTCTTGAGAAAATGCCTAGGTATGCAAAGTTCTTGAAAGACATTCTCACTAAAAGAAGGAAGTATACATAGCCAAAAACAGTTATCCTTACGGAAAATTGTAGTGAGATCATTCAACACACTCTTCCAAAGAAGGAAGTCGATACGGGGCGGTGTCGCTCCCGAAGATTTGCATCCCGGTACAAGCGCGAGCGGTCGGCGAAGGGAACAGTGAGAACACACAGCCGTGAACTCACTGGAGAATGAATAGAGTCGCCAGCTAGGCATTTTTATCCCGGAGGAAAGGCAATGCTGCATAAGCCTAGAAAGAGATGGATAAGACGGTTTGCGAACCAGAGAGACTGAGAAAGGGGGTTGGTTACAACCTGGGAAGGTATTAGCACCCAGATTGTCCGTCGTACTCGACGGGATCCACGCTTAAAAGATTTGTGTTTTAAAGGGGTAGTGTCAGTATAATTTGTGTATAAAAGAGCTGGAAAAGAATGTACAGGTGTCAGTGTAAGAGAAGTGTGAAGTGCATAAGTGAAGTGTCAGTGTAAGGATGAGAGTATGCTCAAGATCATGAGGCTAAAAGAACGATACTGGAAGGAGGGGGAATATACAGAGACTTTTGTTCGATAACTGTTAAGTTATGCCTACGTATCCTCTCGTGCAATGAGGAAGTCAGAACACCGTAGTTCGACCCAAAAAGACTGAAAGATGAATTGACTGATGAACTGCTTGCTTGCCTATGCTCAAGTGTATGACCTGTCTGGCTCAGGTGCGAACTGTCTTGCATTAGACGAAAGAAGCAAGTTCTCGGTTGTGAGTGAAGATGATGAGAAAAGAATCCCGGAGGAGACGATTATTGTTTGTTTTTGAGTTTTCAGTCTTTTATTGCTTTTGAAAGTTTGTCATAAGTTAATGAGCTTAAGTCTAAACCAATGGATTTAGTAAACTCATCACATCTTCCCTCTGATTAGGGGTAATGAGAATACCTTAAGTGTGAAGTCAGATTCTCACACTTAATTACCTTTGGCATAGGATTAAGATCATTAACCTACTTGTGATTATTTAGATGTTTTTGGTGTTTTTGTTTAGTGTTGAGTAATGAGGTTAAGCCATAATCAAGGATTAAACAGACTCATTACACCATCCTAAAAGAAGGATAATAGATGAGAATGTTTAAGTTGAGGAAAGCTCCTCAACTTAATCCATGATTAGGGATTAAACTCATGACAAAACAAGCCTTTGATTAAGTGGATTTTATTTAGTGGTATGATGATGAAGTGATTTTTATGATTTGTAAGACAACTTGAGGGGGACTTGTCCATTAACACTAGGGTTAGTCCTTCTTAACCAATTAAGGAAGAATTAGAACCCTAATGCAAGGCCCAAGTTACAAGCTTGATGTCTTGATGATTATTATATGAATTGATTAAGAGATTTAAACACACTAAGGTTTTAATACTTAGGATTAAAGTTATACACTCCATCCTAAGAGAAGGATGCAGGCATAAGCTTAATCACAAAGCCTTAAAGCCTTTAGGGTTTAGTCCCTGATTATGAGGTGAGAAGAGAAGACTCAAAGAGAGACACAAAGGTAAAACTATGGGGGGACTAATCAAAACCCTAATTCATTATCATGCTTGGTTGATCCTAAGGTTTGTGAGGTTTTCAAGAACAATCTTCAGAAGAACCACCAGGAAGCAGATGAACAGGATCAAGAGAAGCAAAGTGACTTGCTTCATTCAAGAAGTCAAGTCACTTGAAGAAAGAAAGTGGGAAGGAGAAGAATGAGCAAGCTCAAACTCAAACACATATAAGAATGCAGCAATGGATGCAAGAGAGATGAAAAGAAGAGTTATGAGAAGTGAAGGCAAATCCACTTCTCAAGTTTACTTACCACCTGAAATGTTAGAAAGAAATGCAATGCAATGCAAGATGAGATGAAATGATATGATGCAAGGCAAAACCAGAAGCATGTTGATGATGACTATGATGTTATGAGGTGCTGCAAACATGAGGCAAGACAATGGGGATGTTCATACAAGATTATGAATGCAAATGATGCAAGCTAAGGAGCATGAACAAGCATGAAAAGTTATGCATCATACAAAACAAATGGCATGGCAAATATGCAATGCAATGATCAAAGATGCTTTATACATGTCTTAGGATGTCAAATGAATCACAAGAATGCACAAAATGCAATGATAGGTCATGTTATGCAATAGAATGCAAGAAGGATGCAAGAGAAATCCCAAATTAGGGTTCATGAATCAAACATCAAACAAAAACCCAAAACAGAAGCAAACCTTAAGATAAAAAATGGAAAATACTACCCAAAGAAACCCTAGGCCTATGATGATCTACTGCCCAAAGGGGAGCTCTCAACTCTCAACTAAACTCAAGTTATAAATTTTGCAAGTTTTTAGGGTTTTTAAGGGTTCTTAACAAAAGAAATGCCAATCAATTAGGAAATGCAAGAACAATTCATGGCCTTTTTATCCTTGATAATACATGTCAAATGGAAAATAATGCAAGAAGAATCAATGTCTCAACCTTCACCAATAGGCAGAAATGAATTTTCAAACATATGATCAAAATAATGCACAAAATATGATTTAATTCCATGAAAAATTCTTAAAATGCATCAAGATCAAAAAAGAAATTTGGTTTGAAGGTTGGACAATGTTTCTAAATGTCTTGGAACATTTCATGAATTTTTTTGTAATTTTTAAATACCTAAAAGTATTTTTAATTAATTAATTTCCATTAATCAATTAAAAATAATCTTTTAAATATTTAAAAATACTTTTTTAATGATGAAAAATAAAATAAAAATATTTTTGTGTCATAAAAATTAATAAAACCTTAAAGAAAAAGTTTCATAATTTTTATGAATTTTTAACTATTTTTAATAAATTATGCAAGTTTAAATGAAATAAAAATGAAATAAAACAAATAAAATGAGAAGTAAGCAGATTGGATGGCTGGGATTGCTCCTGGATTCAAACACGTTGACTGCGCGCGCTAGTGGAGGGCCAGGATTGCTTCTGGTCAGATTAAATTAATTGTGGATTAATTAAACCTAACACGTGGATTAGGGCATAAACAGCTAATCTGGGCCATTCAAAAGAGAGGGAAGTCAACCGGTCAACGCTCATCAACGCTCAGCATTCAAACTTGACTTAATTACGAAATTAGGGCAAAAACACTCTCAGGTGGCCGGAGAAGACTTCCGGTCGTCTTCTCCGGCCAGAAGCTCACCTGAAAATTTCAAACTTCCTAAAAACGTAACAAAAATGAAATCTATGAATTGGGAAATGATCCTCAGCCTCTCACGAATCAAACCCCTCTCTCAAAACAAATTTATTCTACCTAAATAAGCTGAATCGAAAGAAAGAAAAACTAGGGTTCGTGAGCTTCAAACACAAATTAAATGCTCAAAACAAAACCATTTCAAAAACTAAAGGTACCAGAATGATCAGTGCATCATGAAGAACAAGTTTGTAACATAAAAAAACATTTCTGGAAAAATTAATTTCGAGCTACCTGAGATTTGGAGTTTTCAGTTTAGGAACTTTCTGGCCCCTTCCTTTGATGCAAGCTGCTCTACTTGATCCCCCAAATGTGTTTGAATGCTCAAAATGAGTTTGTGTTGGCTGGAGAAGGAGATTCGAATGGAACTGCTTCAGTTCAGTCAACAATGGCCATGATGATTTTGGCACTTTCAGGCTGTGAAAAGGAGTTGTTTGTGATCTATGAAGTGTGTTGAGAAAGTTTGTGGTGTTGGTTGGTGTGTTTGTGGCTTGTGGAGAGAGATTCGATAGAATCTGCAGCTTGGGGTGAATAATGGCAATGGAGTTTACAGGCTGTTTCAGGCTTGGGCTTTGGGTGCTGGATGGTCTATGAAGTGTGTGGAGTTGAATGATGATGAAAGTTTTAGTGTTTGATGGCTGTGTTAAAGGATTCGAAGCAAGCTGCAGTTAGGAGTGTTTGTGTGAATGTGATTAATGTGTGTGTTTCAGCCTTGCCTCTTGAGTGTTTTTGCTTGCAAATTGATAACATATTTTAATCCAAGTGGCCAGAGGATGTGACTTGTGCAGCTGTGATAGGTAAGTTTGCTTTTGCATAAAAGGTCAACTTTGTGTAAGATAGGGCATGGGCAAGGTCTAGGCAAGTACAAGGCATGGCTGGCGCAGCAAAGGTGAGGGAGAGGCCTAGCAAAGCTCAGCAGCCAATGCACCAAGTTGTAGGAAGTGATCATGAGTAGTTTTTGCAAGTTGGCTAGCTTTTGGTTCACATGTGAAGAATTCAAGTTACATGAACTAAACCATGGGCAAACTTGATCAAAAATCTGATTTTATGACTTAGGGAAATGTTTGTGTAATGGTTTGTAGTGAACTAGAGGCTGCAATGTGTTTTGATCCAAGACTTTGCAAAATTTCCACTTGGTGCATAACTTGAAAATAAGTGATTTTTGGCAACTTTGTATGGTCATAACTTTTGATCCAAGAAGAATTTGATCATGTTCTTGTACTTTTTGAAAAGGGAAAGATGAGATCTACAACTTTCATGACCAAAGTTTTTCCATTTGAAGCCTATTTTGATCATGAATCAAGGCTTGAAAATTGACCTAAAATGGTGCATTCTTGAAAAGTCAACTATGCCCAAAAAGTCAACATTTGCAAAAACTCCAAATTCTTGATTTTTATGAACTTCAACCTTCTTCCATGATCAAATAAAGATCATATACACTCAAAATGATGAAGATCACCCATTGGTTGGGTCATTGGGGGCCTCAGATGCCCTGATTTTGCACTGACTTGTCTGAAAAGTCAACTCTTGATCAGATGACTTCCCCATGGAATTTCTTCATGAAAATTGATATGCATACTCTCTATACCATATAGAGACCAATGAAAACAAGAATGACCAAAAAATTTGGAGTTATGGCCTCTGAAACCAAAACCCTAATTTTCAGTCAACTGTGCAGTTCATCCTGGCTCTGCATCCACTCAAACCCTAGTTCTTGTGATTCCTCTGCAATTTGGACTTTGTGAGGATGTAACATGATACAAGAACACACATGGACATCTTTGAGTTGATTGGTGGCCTTTGGAATGACTCAAGAAGCATTGGGATTGCTCAGATCACAAACCCTAAGTGCAGATGACTTAGAAACTATGCAGTGAATAAAAAATGAGATGTGAGATGATATGATTGTGTTTATGCATATGAAATGACCACAAGCCATGGTGTGAATGGGTGAGGGCAAATTTGGGGTGTTTACAGCTGCCCCTATTCAAACATGAGTTAGCTGTGCAGGATGTAAGCGACGGCTTAACAGGCGAACAAGATAACTTGTGGTTGAATACCAAAGACAATCCAAAATTTGCACTCACAAAATGAAGAAGAAAAGGGATATAGATTGTAAAGGCAAAATAAGTATATCGTAAAGTATGGGCGACGGAGGACGACCGTCGAGCAGAGGACGACTGCTGGGTAAGGAGCAATGACGGGGACGGCCGACATGCTGGGGAGAGTGTAAAGCGATGACGGGGACGGCCGACATACTGGGGATAAAAAGTAAAGCCAAGACGGGGACGGCCGACTAGCTGGGGAAAGAAGATTATGATGGGGATGGCCATCAAGATAAAGCTGTAAAATTTCCTGAGGATGTAATAAAACATGACGGGGACGGCCATCAAGATAAAACTGTAAAATTTCTGAGGATTAATGAAACATGACGGGGACGGCCATCAAGTTCATAAAGGTAAAGTAACCAACGATGGGGACGGCCATCGGGCTAAAAAGAAACGGACCACGACGGGGACGGCCATCGGGTTAAAAGGAAAAGGGACCACGACGGGGACGGCCATCGGGTTAAAGAATAAATGAAATAAACAGATGATGGGGTACGGCCATCAAAGGTGAAGGACGATCACCTAGCAGGGGACGGCTGCTCTGTTGGGTATAAAAGAAATATGATGGGGACGGCCATCAATGGTGGAGGACGACCACCTGGCAGGGTACGGCTGCCGAAAATATCAACGATGGGGACGGCCATCGGATAGAAAAGGTCAACGATGGGGACGGCCATCGGACGAGCATGATGGAGGACGACCATCAAGAAGTGGAGGACGACCACTTAGCAGGGGACGGCTGCTCTCAAGGGTTCTCATGACATAGGACGAATGTCAGATAACCAAAAATCAGCAATGGGGACGGCCATTGGATAAAGTGATGAAGGACGATCATCAAAAGGTGGAGGACGACCACCTAGCAGGGGACGGCTGCTAAAATCAACGATGGGGACGGCCATCGGATGAGCATGATGGAGGACGACCATCAAGAAGTGGAGGACGACCACTCAGCAGGGGACGGCTGCTCTCAAAGGTATCATAACACAGGACGAGTGTTAGATAAAAGGAAAATTTGCTTGTGATCTACTGGGGATAATGTAAACACGGACGAGCGTTTACACCCAAGAAACAAAAGGTATAAGTGTTTGGTATTGTGTATAGATTAAAGATGCGGACAAGCATCCTTAAGACTATGATACGGACGGGTATCATGTAGAAACAAACTGACACATGTTCAGAGATGATGATACGGACGGGTATCAACTGGTTAACAAAGAACACGGACAAGTGTTGCATCTGAAAGAATCCTTCTGGGGGAATAGTAGACACGGACGAGTATCTATATTCAAGAAGACATAAGTGTTTGACACGGTGTATGGATTAAAGATGTGGACGAGCATCTTTAAGACTATGATACGGACGAGTATCATGTAGAAACAAACACCAGACGCAATGTTCGGAGATGATGGTACAGACGAGTACCAACTGGCTAACAAAGAACAAGGACTACTGCCGAATCTGCGGGGATATGATTGGTGATGTATACAAGATACGGACGAGTATCTGTATAAGCGTACCATGAGTAGTGAGTATTGTATTGATGATGAGTGTCTATCTGCTGGGGGGGGTGACACGGACGAGTGTCAAAAAGAGAAAAGTATAATATTAACAAGTGTATGGGTGATGAAGGTGTACGCGACTGCGCTGGGGATATGACACGGACGGGTGTCGAAAAGGGTGTATATACAAGGTATGTGAGTGCAAAGAGGATGTCTTTGGCTTTTTGCTGGTGGTTTGACACGGACGGGTGCCAGAATGTATCTGTAATGAGGGTGATTTGTTTGTAAAGGGTGTTCAGGCGACTTGTTTGGGGAAAGATGACACGGACGGGTGCCAAAAGGTGTATATATGGGTGTTTGTGAATATGAGGCAACTGCTTTTGCTGGGACTCTGACGGGGATTCTGGGGGAAGTAATCTGTATTCTGATGAATGGTTACTAATCACAAGCGTTCAATTCACAACATGACTTATGGTTATGCTATGCATTTGATTTTTGCCGTAATGCTCCGTATTAGACGGAATGCTACGCTCTGGGGGGTGAATATGATGCGGATGCCATGATTATGCAAAGGGGTACAGATCCGGGATTCGGATCCCATTGCTTCGAAGATCTCGGGTTGATCTGCTTGAAGTGGACGTCCCAGCTGGGGATGAGATTGTTGGTGGATCTAATGATGTATCTGCTTGGGGATATATGCCATCGATTGACATATCCTTATAAATGAGAAACCCAGCTGGGGTTTGTAGAAGCTTTCCTCACTCTGTTGTGATCTTCTCCGTGCGTTGCTCTTCTGAATAAAGGCTTGAAGCTCTGTGGGGAGATGATTCCCTGATATCTGCATTCTGCTGAGGAAGACTGGCAACTCAGCTGGGGAATTGAGAGGCAACTCAGCTGGGGATATAGCATCCTGTTTGTTGATTTGGCAACTTTGCTGGGGAAATGGGCACCTTCTAGTGCCATGTGGAAGATAGACCAAGTTGATAATGATTCGCCTACCCGCTGAGACGTAACCTGCATGCCCCAGGTTGCGTTCTAGATACCTGCAATCCTGCAAAGATAATAGAACGTACAAAAGGTCCCGAGGTATCCCTTACTGGATTCCGTCATAGGAGTTAAGTACTTTCGAGAATAATCACATTCCCTGTAAGCATGTGTTTTTTTTTTTTATTTTAGAGAAAGGCATCTGTACTTATGCCATTGTATTTTTAGAGATATCAGACAACTCCTTGCAAAACGTAAACGCAAAAGACGAAACATGACTGACAATCTGATTTTATTAATTCATGTGCCCTGAATTGGCAAGATACAGTCAAAGAAACATATCTCCTGAAATGAGGAGTTTGTTACAAATTGAGAAACAAAGTGTTGGCAGTGTTGATGACGCTTTGAGGAGCTTCCTCTCCTGCTATGACTCGTATGACAATGACGTTCTTCTCGTCTTGCTTTCTGGGGAAAGTTGATTCTGATCGGAGCTTGATTCTGTCAATACTTTCCAAGTTGTAAGTGATACGGACGGATTCAGAGTGCAGTTGTTCGCTTATTCCCTTATTTTGCATGGATCGCCCTTTCGGGTTTTCGATCCATCGGGATACCCATTTTTGCCTGAGCTGTCCAGTGCGGCTTTTCAGCTCAGCGGGTGTACATTTTTTATTTATTTCCCTTATTTTTGCCCGAGTCTTTTATTCTGTTTTTGACTCGCCGGGATGCCCTATTTTTGCCCGGACTTACATTCTGTTTCTATGTCCAGCGGGTCATTTTATGCGAAGTATTTTTTAACTGCATCTGAATTCACAGGGGATGGAAAATCTTCACCATCCATGGTGCTGAGCATCAGTGCTCCACCAGAGAAAACTTTCTTGACGACGAATGGTCCTTCGTAATTTGGAGTCCATTTGCCCCTGTGGTCTGTATGAGGAGGGAGGATTCTTTTCAGCACAAGATCTCCCACTTGGTACTCTCGATGCCTGACTTTCTGATCGAAGGCCCTCTTCATTCTCTTCTGATATAACTGCCCATGGCAGATTGCAGCCAATCTCTTCTCTTCGATCAGACTCAGTTGCTCGTATCGGGAGCGAACCCATTCTGCTTCACTCAGTTTGACATCCATTAATACCCGCAGCGAGGGTAACTCAACTTCAACTGGTAGGACTGCTTCCATACCATACACAAGCTGATACGGTGTTGCCCCAGTGGATGTCCTGATTGATGTGCGGTACCCATGTAAGGCAAATGGTAGCATTTCGTGCCAGTCTTTGTAGGTGACTACCATCTTTTGCACAATCTTCTTAATATTCTTATTTGCCGCCTCTACAGCGCCATTCATCTTTGGCCTGTAAGGAGAAGAATTGTGATGTTGGATCTTGAAGTCCCGGCATAATTCTGCCATCATTTTATTGTTTAGGTTGGACCCATTATCAGTAATGATTCGCTCGGGCACTCCATACCGACAGATGATATCTCTTTTTAGGAATCGGGCTACCACTTGCCTTGTGACATTTGCATATGAGGCTGCTTCAACCCACTTCGTGAAATAATCGATGGCGACCAGGATGAATCTGTGGCCGTTTGAAGCAGTTGGCTCAATCTTGCCAATCATATCAATGCCCCACATAGCAAAGGGCCATGGTAAAGACATGATATTCAAAGGATTGGGAGGCACATGCACCTTGTCTGCGTAGATCTGGCATTTATGGCATTTCCTAGCGTAGGCACAACAGTCTGCATCCATTGTGATCCAATAATAGCCTGACCTTAACAACTTCTTAGCCATGGCATGCCCTCCAGCATGGGTACCAAAAGAGCCTTCATGCACTTCATGCATCAGTAGATCTGCTTCCGTCTTGTCAACACATCTGAGGAGTACCATGTCACAGTTCCTTTTGTATAAAGACCCATCAGCGTTCAGAAAGAAACTACCAGCAAGCCTTCTCAAAGTCTTCTTATCATTGGAAGATGCCCCAGGTGGGTATGTCTGATCCTCCAAGAAGCACTTGATGTCGAGGAACCAGGGCTTATCATCTTTGGCAATATCTGCCGCAAATACATATGCTGGTCTATCAAGTCTCGATACTGAAATCTGAGGTACAAAGTTAGCAGTCTGAACTTTGATCATGGACGAAATGGTAGCCAAGGCATCCGCAAACTGATTCTCGTCCCGAGGGATATACTCAAGTTTGACTGTTGTGAAGAAAGTCAATAACCTTCTTGTATAGTCCCTGTAAGGTATCAGATGATCTTGGTGTGTGTACCATTTTCCATTGGTCTGATTGATTACCAAAGCCGAATCTCCGAATACGGTCAATGTTTTGATCCTGAGGTCAATGGCTTCCTCAAGACCCATAATGCAAGCTTCGTATTCAGCTTCGTTGTTAGTGCAGTTGAAAGCGAGTTTTGCCGAGAAAGGCATGTGAACTCCTTTGGGTGTAATGAGTACTGCACCAACACCACGGCCATTCATGTTAACAGCCCCGTCAAACATCATGGTCCATTCTTCTTCTGGGTCGGGCCCTTCAGTGTGAATAGGCTCTTCATGATCTTTTGATTTAATGAACATGATGTCTTCATCAGGGAAGTCAAACCTCATTGGCTGGTAGTCATCAATGGGTTGCTCAGCAAGATATTCAGATAGTACACTGCCTTTGATGGCTTTCTGAGATGTGTACTGTATGTCGTATTCTGTGAGAATCATCTGCCATCTTGCAACCCGTCCGGTAAGAGCTGGCTTCTCGAAAATGTACTTAACCGGATCCATTTTTGAGATTAATAAGGTAGTGTGGGTCAACATATACTGTCTCAGTCGGCGAGCAGCCCACGCTAAAGCACAGCAAGTTTTCTCGAGCAGTGAATAACGTTGTTCACAGTCGGTAAACTTTTTGCTTAGGTAGTAAATTGCATACTCTTTTCGACCAGACTCGTCATGCTGGCCCAGCACACACCCCATCGATTCTTCTAGCACTGTCAAGTACATAATCAGAGGTCTTCCTTCAACTGGAGGCATAAGGATTGGAGGTTCTTGCAGATATTCTTTGATCTTGTCAAAAGCCCTTTGGCAATCTTCGTTCCACCTGACCGTTTGTTCCTTTCTTAATAGCTTGAATAAGGGTTCACAGGTTGCTGTGAGGTGAGATATGAACCGCGAAATGTAGTTCAATCGACCTAAGAACCCTCGAACTTCTTTCTCAGTTTTCGGTGCAGGCATTTCTTGTATAGCTTTGACTTTATCTGGGTCAACCTCAATCCCCTTCTCGCTTACAATAAAGCCCAGCAGCTTACCAGATCTCACCCCAAATGTGCATTTGTTGGGGTTCAGCTTCAATTGGTATTTCCTCAGACGCTTGAATAACTTGAGCAGATTTACCAGGTGATCTTCCTCTGTAAGGGACTTGGCGATCATATCATCCACGTAACATTCTATTTCTTTGTGGATCATATCGTGGAATAAGGTCACCATAGCCCGTTGATATGTGGCACCAGCATTCTTCAGTCCGAATGGCATCACTTTGTAACAGAACGTGCCCCAAGGTGTGATGAATGTTGTCTTCTCCATGTCTTCAGGTGACATCTTGATCTGATTATATCCTGAAAACCCATCCATGAAGGAGAAAACCGAGAACTGAGCCGTGTTATCCACCAATACGTCAATGTGAGGTAATGGGAAGTCATCTTTCGGGCTGGCTCTGTTCAGATCCCGGTAGTCAACACACATTCTTACTTTACCGTCCTTCTTAGGCACAGGTACTATGTTAGCAACCCACGGCGGATAGCTAGTCACAGCAAGGAACCCGGCGTCCCATTGCTTTTGTACCTCTTCTTTGATTTTCATAGCCATGTCTGGGCGAGTTCGGCGCAGCTTCTGTTTGACGGGCGGGCATTCTTCCCTCAGAGGCAGCTTGTGCACAACAATATCGGTGTCCAACCCTGGCATGTCTTGATACGACCAAGCAAACACATCAACATACTCTTGAAGCAGATCTATCAACTGTCTCTTCACTGAGTCTTGCAGGCAGGCCCCGATTTTAACCTCTTTCACGTCTTCCTCCGTACCAAGATTAATCACTTCAACCTCCTCCTGGTGAGGAGTAATAACCTTTTCCTCTTGTCTTAACAACCTGGCTAGTTCTTCAGGAAGCTCGTATTCTTCTTCAACCCCTTCTTCAGCTTGATTGATCGGATTGTCAAAGTCATACGACGTCATAGCCGTGCTGTTGTTGGTGCTGTCAGGAAGGCACTCTCTGCAAGGGTTTAATTGGTTCATTTTAGTGATTGATTTTAATCTTGCTTTAGAAAAAAGTGAAATGAAGTTATCATTTTGAAAACACCGCCATTTATTTTTTTGTACAAAAAGAAAAATGGAAAAACAGTGAGCATAAAAGGAAAAGACTCGTTTGCAAAAAGATGTCTGATATTTCATTAATTTAATCTTGTTTGCACAAAAGTACAGATGGCCCTGGTTACAAAATGAGTCTTGTCATCTTGGGCAAGATGCAAGACTTGGATGCATGCTATAAAAATACAGGAAATAATAATTACTCTGCATGAGTAACTCTTATAATTTCCTGGGAAGACCAGTTCGAGACACTGCTCCCCGGGATCTTTGGACGAATCCAATTCTCCAGATTGCGCTCCTCTTCCAGCTCGTCTTCCAGACAGTTGATAGCATCGGGGGTAAGCATTCCCCCACTGACAAAACCAGGCTCTCCAGCAGCCTTCACTTGATGTTGAGTTGGTCTGTAACCCAACCCAAATTTGTCCTTCTTCTCCTCCACAGCTAAAACCTTGCCCCAGCCTAGGGCCGTTCCTTCTTCAACAACCTTCCGGGCTTGTTGGTATGACGACATGGAGATCCCCGAAACAGCAGATGCTTCATTTACATTCAAGGCTTCAAAACCTTGGCTCATGGTTTCAACGATTTCTCCATCCATTTCAATATACTTGTAAGTAGCCAGATGGCTAACAAATATATCCTCCTCCCCGCAGATTGTGACAACTTGGCCTTCCCACTCATATTTTAACTTTTGGTGAAGGGTAGACGTTATTGCGCCGGCGGCGTGAATCCAGGGTCTACCCAACAAACAGCTGTAGGCGGGCTGAATGTCCATCACATAAAAGATAGTTTTAAAGGTCTGCGGGCCAATTGTCACGGGCAGCTCAATCTCTCCCAGAACCGATCTCTTCGAGCCATCAAAAGCTCTAACCACCAGGTTGCTGGGTCTCAATGCCAGTCCACCATATTCAAGCTTCACCAGAGCCTTCTTTGGTAAGACATTCAGGGATGATCCTGTGTCCACCAGCACATGTGAAAGGACAGCTCCTTTGCATTCCATGGTTATGTGCAAGGCTTTGTTATGATTGCGGCCATCCACTGTCAGGTCAGAATTGGTAAACCCTAGCCCATTGCTAGCAGTAACATTTCCAACAACGGTTTCCAATTGGTTGACAGTAATCTCCTCGGGCACGTAAGCTGCGTGCAGTACTTTCAGTAGTGCATTCCGATGGGCTTCGGAGCACATAAGCAGAGAGAGGATGGAGATTTTGGATGGCGTCTGGTGAAGTTGATCCACAATTTTGTAATCACTCTTTTTGATGATCCTCATAAACTCATCAACTTCCTGATCGAATGGAGTCTTCAGGGTCTCTTTGGCAGCTGGATCTTCCTGCACCGGGCTTTTTCCTTTTGCCTTGGCAGCAGCTTCTGCTTCGGCAGTAGGTCTTTGGACTTGTGAGGCAAAGAGACGTCCGCTTCGGGTGAAGCCTCCGCCTCCGCCCACATTATCAATTTGTGGTGCAGGTGCTGATGTTTCAAGAGTGATTCTTTTCCCCTCGCAATACAAGTCAGAGCCATAGTGCCAAGGGATGGCCCTATCGCTTTCATATGGTACAGGTCCAGGCACCGTGACAGTGACCGGACTGATTGCTGCTGCTGAAGGGACTGTTATTGTTTGTGGATCATAAAAGATTGTGACTGGTGCTCTAGCGGGAGCAGCACCTTCTGAATGGTAGGCGGAGTTATTTTCTGGATCGTAGAATATGGTAACTGTGGAGACATCTTCATGATTGTTTGCTGGAGTTGTAGGAGGTACTGTTGGAAGGACTGTTGTTGTTGTTGATGGAGAGTTGAAATGAAATGAAGCTGAAGTTGTAGCAGGAGAAACTGTTGAAAACTGATCATTTGGTAGGACAGATGAAGTACTTGCTGATGCTGCTGATGAATTATCGGGAACAATTGTTACTGCAGTTGTAGGAGGGTCTGAAACCGTTGTTGATGAAGTTGTAGGATTTGCCGGAAATGATGTAGTGATCTGTAGGAGGCCATTCTTAATAAGGCTGTCAATGCCATTCCTCAAGTCTTCGCACCCATTCCAAGAAATATTGCAGTAGGGGCACCCTAGTTCACACCCCGGGAATATATTGTTTTCACGGAGTTGGGCTTTGATTTCCACCAATGGTGTCCTGATCTGATCCACACTGGTTATGAAATGAGATGGCGTGTCTTCTTCAATTGCGTTAATTCGAGGACCACCATGGTTTGGCATTGGGTTTTTGTTGACATTGGGCGGCGGTGCAAAATTCAGAGCCTTGGAGTCTACCAAGTCTTGTACCTTCATATGCAGAGCCCTGCATTTTTCTGTACTGTGGCCAGGTGCGTTGGAATGAAAAGCACACCTAGCATTGGAGTCATAGTTCCTTGGTAGACTGTTGGGATCCGGAGGTGCCAACGTTCTTAGCTCAACTAGGTTGAGTTTCAGAAGTTGTGGCAGCAAGGCAGCATACGGCATTGGGATCGGGTCGATCACTCTGTTAGCTTGAGATGGCCTTTGTTGGAATGGCCTCGGTTGATTGTTGTTGTTGGAGTTGTTGTTGTTGTAGTTCCTTGGAGGATATTGATTCTGCTGATGATACTGAGGTTGTTGTTGGAAATTTTGTTGAGAAGGTTGATAGACCGGCTGAGGATGAGCTGGAGCAGGGATTGTGACTGCTGCTATTGTTCTCTGAACATATTGGGGCCTACCCCTGTTGGTGTGAATGGCATTGGTCTCGCCAGTTCTTCTCGGGCCTGCAAAAGGCTTTCTTGTACCACTGGACGAGCTTGCACCATTATCAGAGATCTTACCCATTTTTAACAGGATTTCAATTCTTTCCCCAGCTATGACAACATCTGCAAAGCTGGTGGAAGAGAAAGCAGCCAACCTGTCAATATAGGTTCCCTGAAGAGTGTTCATAAACATGTCTGCCATTTCTCTCTCAGACATAGGGGGTTGAACGGCAGCAGCCAATTGTCTCCATCTTTGGGCGTATTCTCGGAAACTTTCTCTTGATGACTGTGACATTCCCATTAGGAGAGTCCTGTTGGGTGCCATGTCTAAATTGTATTGATACTGCCGGATGAAGGCCTCTGCCAGGTCCTTCCAGCATCTCACAGTTGCCCTTGTCAAGTGGGAATACCATTCCCTCGATGCTCCTGTCAAACTGTCTTCGAAGTAGAACATCCAAAGCTTCTCATCCATCGTATAGGCCTTCAGCCTTCCCAGAAATGATTGCAGATGAGTCCGGGGGCATGAAGTCCCATTATACTTTTCGAAACAAGGAGGCTTGAACTTATGAGGGATCCTGACCCCATCAACCAAACCCATGTCCATGACGTCGAAGCCCAAAGAATTTTGAGATTCTAAAGACCTTAACTTCTCAGCTATTTCATCCAATCTCCTATCATAAGCATCCTCTCCAGCACCCATTACTGTAAATTGGTCCTCCTGAGGATCTTCTTGAAGTACCCTGGCTGCAGTAGCTGTTCCTTGAATGTTGGCAGGAATATTAATCTCAGGATGTAGGTGTGGACCAAACACAGGGGGATTCACATGTGGTTGCACCCTTTCATTATTACTGGTGCCTGCAGTCCCTACATGAGGCTCTTCTGGATTTTGCCTCTCAACCATAGCCCTCAGTCTCTCCTGGCTCTGAGCCATGTTGTTCATAACCTCCATGAACTGCGTCATCTGTGTTCTCATCTCCAATCTTTCATTGGCTAGCTGATTTCTGACATCAGCAAGATCTTGTTGAACTTGATCCATCTGAATTCCCGGAAGGTTGTTTCTAGTTGGGTACCTGTGTGGCCTGTTGAGAGGAAATACCCGGCGGCGAGCAATAATTCCTGAGATTTACAACAGAGGTTAGCAACAACAAAACAAAACCCTACAAAACAAATAAAAGGTTAGCATGCAATGCAGTTATGCTTATTTGTTCTCAAGGTATCCGGTTTGGCCTTCAGTTTTGACCCTTCCAGACCCTTGAAGATGATGCTGTTGAAGTTGCTTTTGATGTGAACCCAGATAGAAACCAACACGAATATATTACAAAGGGTGAAATAATACAACTTGTTCGTTTTACAACACAAACCCTCAAAGGGGCCAAAATACATTACAAAAAGCAAAAGTACAACAACAAGCAAATGATCAAACTCCAAGGACAAATTCATCCTCACGAACTTCCTTAAGAAGTGCTTCGGTCACAGGATCAGCCGGATGCTCCGTAAGACCTCTGATGAGAAGGTTTCTTGTTGCAACAGCTGCAGTCAATTTCTTGCTCTGACTTTGGTCATTAGACCTCTTCAATCCTGCTTTGATTTTCAGCTCTGATATTTCTTCCTGGGCTGCTGCCAGGGCCTTTTCCATCTGCTCCATCTTGTCTTGAGCTCTCCTGTCTTCTAGAGTACGGGCCTCAGTGATCCGGACCCACCTGGCCTGACTCTCTTTCAAATACAAGTCTGTTCTCGCTCTCTGAAACTGGGCTTCTTTACAAGCATTCTTCAGAATCTGCTCACCAGCCTTGGACTTATTGATATAATCTCCAGACTTTTCAATCCTAGTCAAGTGCTCTACCCTCAATTTCTCCAATCTCTCAATCTCCCTCACACCTTCACTCCTCTCCCGGAGGGTCTTCTGCAAGGCTTGAGTTAACTTCTCATTCCTTTCCTTCAAGCTTTCAAACTCTTCCAAACTGATAGTGGCAGGGGGTGGTGCCGAAGATGACTCAGGCATGTCTTCTATGGTAAAGGGCATTCCAGAGAATTGGGCCCTAGCATGGGACCACTCATAATATTGGACTGATGCCACATTATTGCACTTCCCCAGAATGGTGATTCCCTTGGTTTGAACATGATCCCAGGCCCAGGCAGCCTGCCTAACAACAGCCAAACTGATCTTGTTCTCACAGTAGAGGGTCTCAGCCAAATCTTGTTCCCTAGGAGTATGAACCAGTGCATAGCCCAATTGCCTTCTGAACAGCAGAGGGTTGTAGTTGATACTTCCCTTAACTCCTATTAAGGGCACATTGGGAAAGTGCCCACAGCTTGTGATCATATCTCTGCCTTTGGTGCTCTGAGTACACCATCTGATATCTGCTGAAGTGAGAGTAGTGAGCCTCTTAGCCCAGTTGCTTTGCTGATGAGGATTGAGGAATGCATTTGTCCTGGGTAGATGCCTGAGAAGCCAAGCATGAAATAATGGAGCACAAATCCTCACTAACCTTCCCCTCTGCTTCTCATTTCTCTGATGGACTGAGTAATAGAGATCACCCAGCAAAGTTGGCACAGGGTTCTTCAGGATGAACAAGTGGATTGCATTCTTGCTGATGAATCGAGGCTCATCTGCAAACAGCACAATTCCATACACACTTAAGGCCAACAGAGCACAAACAGTTTTCCACTCTCCCAGGGAGGCCTTCAAACTAGCTTGAGAAATCAGGAAGTCCAGGTGAAATCCAAGGATCCCAGCTTTAGAGGTCAAGTGCTGTTCAATCAATACAGGTTCCAGGTGCAAAGCTTTTGCTATCTCTCCATTGCTGGGAAAGACCATTTCAGGGTTGAAAGGGATTTCTCTCCTGATAGGCAAACCAACCAAATATGAGTATTCTTCCAAAAGAGGACCCAACTGAAAGTCTTGAAAGGTGAAACATCTCAATGGGGGATCATAGAACTGAATGCAGGTGTGGATGAGGCTCCTCTGAGATGGATCCATATCCATAACCATGTCCAGTATATCTCCATAACTCTCCCTGAACAAGAGTATGTGATCTGGAGTGATCAGGGTTTGGATCCTCCTGATGTCTGACAAGTCTGGTTGGAAGAAATGATAAGTGATATTGCTTTTCTTTGGAGCCATGATGCTGAAGACTGAGTAGAGTAAGTGCTGATGAAGATGCTGAGGAGTGGGCCACTGACTGGCTGGTGCAAGTAACTGGAGTATATGGCTGACAAGCTGAAACAAGTGCTGGTGGAGATAGGTCAATACTGCAGATGGGGTCAAAACCAAAACCAGAGATGAAGGTGGATACCCTGAAACACAAATAAGCACATGTTAATATGATGCAATGAGTATGTATGCAAATGAAATGCAAGGGTCTGTGACTGAGCTGGATCTGATTAACTGCCTTGGTATAGATCCATGTGTGTTCAAGAATTCCAGGTGAAGGTCTAAAAACCCAGTAACCAGGGTGGGGGACTCAAATAAAGAGCCACATGTCCTGGGTTTCAGAATCACAAGAACTGTCCAACATGGAGTACTCTTAACAAAGTTAAAGTAACAGGGTATTCTGAGGTCAAGGTACCTGCAAACCTGTAAACAGCCCAACCCCCTTACAGGTAGTGATCTAGAACAAGGATCCTCAGACTTGGATCAGTTATGAGAAGTGTAAACACTTCTAACCCGGAGGTACAGTGTTTACAATAACCATAACAATTCCTCCTCTAATTCACCTCAGTTTCTGAAGGTCAGTACTAAAAGGTCATCCAGACTTAGCAGGCTCCCCAGATAGCCCTAGCATTGCAGGAAACCTGCAACACAGAGTTCTCAAGAAGAAACCCATATCTGAACCGTGTTTCATATTCCCGCACCAGACCGAAATGGAATGGGAAAGAATATGATTCACTCTAGCCTAGGTGTCACTCAGGTCCCAGGTATAGGACCTTAACTCTCAATGAATCACCCACCCACCAAACAAGCAACAGATCCAGCCAGCAACAAGACAGTATGATATATACAAATGCAATGAAGAAAGCAGTAAAGCAACTGTACATAAAGTAAACTAAGTACAAATATACAAACACAAATAAGCATATAACACCCCCAATAAACACAAATCAAACAAGCGCTAGGAGGAACCCACAAAAAGAACCAGAAGCCCTGGTTGCAGTAAAAGGTTCCCCAGCAGAGTCGCCAAGCTGTCGCTCCCGAAGATTTGCATCCCGGTACAAGCGCGAGCGGTCGGCGAAGGGAACAGTGAGAACACACAGCCGTGAACTCACTGGAGAATGAATAGAGTCGCCAGCTAGGCATTTTTATCCCGGAGGAAAGGCAATGCTGCATAAGCCTAGAAAGAGATGGATAAGACGGTTTGCGAACCAGAGAGACTGAGAAAGGGGGTTGGTTACAACCTGGGAAGGTATTAGCACCCAGATTGTCCTTCGTACTCGACGGGATCCACGCTTAAAAGATTTGTGTTTTAAAGGGGTAGTGTCAGTATAATTTGTGTATAAAAGAGCTGGAAAAGAATGTACAGGTGTCAGTGTAAGAGAAGTGTGAAGTGCATAAGTGAAGTGTCAGTGTAAGGATGAGAGTATGCTCAAGATCATGAGGCTAAAAGAACGATACTGGAAGGAGGGGGAATATACAGAGACTTTTGTTCGATAACTGTTAAGTTATGCCTACGTATCCTCTCGTGCAATGAGGAAGTCAGAACACCGTAGTTCGACCCAAAAAGACTGAAAGATGAATTGACTGATGAACTGCTTGCTTGCCTATGCTCAAGTGTATGACCTGTCTGGCTCAGGTGCGAACTGTCTTGCATTAGACGAAAGAAGCAAGTTCTCGGTTGTGAGTGAAGATGATGAGAAAAGAATCCCGGAGGAGACGATTATTGTTTGTTTTTGAGTTTTCAGTCTTTTATTGCTTTTGAAAGTTTGTCATAAGTTAATGAGCTTAAGTCTAAACCAATGGATTTAGTAAACTCATCACATCTTCCCTCTGATTAGGGGTAATGAGAATACCTTAAGTGTGAAGTCAGATTCTCACACTTAATTACCTTTGGCATAGGATTAAGATCATTAACCTACTTGTGATTATTTAGATGTTTTTGGTGTTTTTGTTTAGTGTTGAGTAATGAGGTTAAGCCATAATCAAGGATTAAACAGACTCATTACACCATCCTAAAAGAAGGATAATAGATGAGAATGTTTAAGTTGAGGAAAGCTCCTCAACTTAATCCATGATTAGGGATTAAACTCATGACAAAACAAGCCTTTGATTAAGTGGATTTTATTTAGTGGTATGATGATGAAGTGATTTTTATGATTTGTAAGACAACTTGAGGGGGACTTGTCCATTAACACTAGGGTTAGTCCTTCTTAACCAATTAAGGAAGAATTAGAACCCTAATGCAAGGCCCAAGTTACAAGCTTGATGTCTTGATGATTATTATATGAATTGATTAAGAGATTTAAACACACTAAGGGTTTAATACTTAGGATTAAAGTTATACACTCCATCCTAAGAGAAGGATGCAGGCATAAGCTTAATCACAAAGCCTTAAAGCCTTTAGGGTTTAGTCCCTGATTATGAGGTGAGAAGAGAAGACTCAAAGAGAGACACAAAGGTAAAACTATGGGGGGACTAATCAAAACCCTAATTCATTATCATGCTTGGTTGATCCTAAGGTTTGTGAGGTTTTCAAGAACAATCTTCAGAAGAACCACCAGGAAGCAGATGAACAGGATCAAGAGAAGCAAAGTGACTTGCTTCATTCAAGAAGTCAAGTCACTTGAAGAAAGAAAGTGGGAAGGAGAAGAATGAGCAAGCTCAAACTCAAACACATATAAGAATGCAGCAATGGATGCAAGAGAGATGAAAAGAAGAGTTATGAGAAGTGAAGGCAAATCCACTTCTCAAGTTTACTTACCACCTGAAATGTTAGAAAGAAATGCAATGCAATGCAAGATGAGATGAAATGATATGATGCAAGGCAAAACCAGAAGCATGTTGATGATGACTATGATGTTATGAGGTGCTGCAAACATGAGGCAAGACAATGGGGATGTTCATACAAGATTATGAATGCAAATGATGCAAGCTAAGGAGCATGAACAAGCATGAAAAGTTATGCATCATACAAAACAAATGGCATGGCAAATATGCAATGCAATGATCAAAGATGCTTTATACATGTCTTAGGATGTCAAATGAATCACAAGAATGCACAAAATGCAATGATAGGTCATGTTATGCAATAGAATGCAAGAAGGATGCAAGAGAAATCCCAAATTAGGGTTCATGAATCAAACATCAAACAAAAACCCAAAACAGAAGCAAACCTTAAGATAAAAAATGGAAAATACTACCCAAAGAAACCCTAGGCCTATGATGATCTACTGCCCAAAGGGGAGCTCTCAACTCTCAACTAAACTCAAGTTATAAATTTTGCAAGTTTTTAGGGTTTTTAAGGGTTCTTAACAAAAGAAATGCCAATCAATTAGGAAATGCAAGAACAATTCATGGCCTTTTTATCCTTGATAATACATGTCAAATGGAAAATAATGCAAGAAGAATCAATGTCTCAACCTTCACCAATAGGCAGAAATGAATTTTCAAACATATGATCAAAATAATGCACAAAATATGATTTAATTCCATGAAAAATTCTTAAAATGCATCAAGATCAAAAAAGAAATTTGGTTTGAAGGTTGGACAATGTTTCTAAATGTCTTGGAACATTTCATGAATTTTTTTGTAATTTTTAAATACCTAAAAGTATTTTTAATTAATTAATTTCCATTAATCAATTAAAAATAATCTTTTAAATATTTAAAAATACTTTTTTAATGATGAAAAATAAAATAAAAATATTTTTGTGTCATAAAAATTAATAAAACCTTAAAGAAAAAGTTTCATAATTTTTATGAATTTTTAACTATTTTTAATAAATTATGCAAGTTTAAATGAAATAAAAATGAAATAAAACAAATAAAATGAGAAGTAAGCAGATTGGATGGCTGGGATTGCTCCTGGATTCAAACACGTTGACTGCGCGCGCTAGTGGAGGGCCAGGATTGCTTCTGGTCAGATTAAATTAATTGTGGATTAATTAAACCTAACACGTGGATTAGGGCATAAACAGCTAATCTGGGCCATTCAAAAGAGAGGGAAGTCAACCGGTCAACGCTCATCAACGCTCAGCATTCAAACTTGACTTAATTACGAAATTAGGGCAAAAACACTCTCAGGTGGCCGGAGAAGACTTCCGGTCGTCTTCTCCGGCCAGAAGCTCACCTGAAAATTTCAAACTTCCTAAAAACGTAACAA
Source organism: Lathyrus aphaca (assembly GCA_963966055.1). NCBI lineage: Eukaryota > Viridiplantae > Streptophyta > Magnoliopsida > Fabales > Fabaceae > Lathyrus > Lathyrus aphaca. Next base: position 737,956,882 of record OZ014519.1, on the reverse strand, counting down.
AAATGAAATCTATGAATTGGGAAATGATCCTCAGCCTCTCACGAATCAAACCCCTCTCTCAAAACAAATTTATTCTACCTAAATAAGCTGAATCGAAAGAAAGAAAAACTAGGGTTCGTGAGCTTCAAACACAAATTAAATGCTCAAAACAAAACCATTTCAAAAACTAAAGGTACCAGAATGATCAGTGCATCATGAAGAACAAGTTTGTAACATAAAAAAACATTTCTGGAAAAATTAATTTCGAGCTACCTGAGATTTGGAGTTTTCAGTTTAGGAACTTTCTGGCCCCTTCCTTTGATGCAAGCTGCTCTACTTGATCCCCCAAATGTGTTTGAATGCTCAAAATGAGTTTGTGTTGGCTGGAGAAGGAGATTCGAATGGAACTGCTTCAGTTCAGTCAACAATGGCCATGATGATTTTGGCACTTTCAGGCTGTGAAAAGGAGTTGTTTGTGATCTATGAAGTGTGTTGAGAAAGTTTGTGGTGTTGGTTGGTGTGTTTGTGGCTTGTGGAGAGAGATTCGATAGAATCTGCAGCTTGGGGTGAATAATGGCAATGGAGTTTACAGGCTGTTTCAGGCTTGGGCTTTGGGTGCTGGATGGTCTATGAAGTGTGTGGAGTTGAATGATGATGAAAGTTTTAGTGTTTGATGGCTGTGTTAAAGGATTCGAAGCAAGCTGCAGTTAGGAGTGTTTGTGTGAATGTGATTAATGTGTGTGTTTCAGCCTTGCCTCTTGAGTGTTTTTGCTTGCAAATTGATAACATATTTTAATCCAAGTGGCCAGAGGATGTGACTTGTGCAGCTGTGATAGGTAAGTTTGCTTTTGCATAAAAGGTCAACTTTGTGTAAGATAGGGCATGGGCAAGGTCTAGGCAAGTACAAGGCATGGCTGGCGCAGCAAAGGTGAGGGAGAGGCCTAGCAAAGCTCAGCAGCCAATGCACCAAGTTGTAGGAAGTGATCATGAGTAGTTTTTGCAAGTTGGCTAGCTTTTGGTTCACATGTGAAGAATTCAAGTTACATGAACTAAACCATGGGCAAACTTGATCAAAAATCTGATTTTATGACTTAGGGAAATGTTTGTGTAATGGTTTGTAGTGAACTAGAGGCTGCAATGTGTTTTGATCCAAGACTTTGCAAAATTTCCACTTGGTGCATAACTTGAAAATAAGTGATTTTTGGCAACTTTGTATGGTCATAACTTTTGATCCAAGAAGAATTTGATCATGTTCTTGTACTTTTTGAAAAGGGAAAGATGAGATCTACAACTTTCATGACCAAAGTTTTTCCATTTGAAGCCTATTTTGATCATGAATCAAGGCTTGAAAATTGACCTAAAATGGTGCATTCTTGAAAAGTCAACTATGCCCAAAAAGTCAACATTTGCAAAAACTCCAAATTCTTGATTTTTATGAACTTCAACCTTCTTCCATGATCAAATAAAGATCATATACACTCAAAATGATGAAGATCACCCATTGGTTGGGTCATTGGGGGCCTCAGATGCCCTGATTTTGCACTGACTTGTCTGAAAAGTCAACTCTTGATCAGATGACTTCCCCATGGAATTTCTTCATGAAAATTGATATGCATACTCTCTATACCATATAGAGACCAATGAAAACAAGAATGACCAAAAAATTTGGAGTTATGGCCTCTGAAACCAAAACCCTAATTTTCAGTCAACTGTGCAGTTCATCCTGGCTCTGCATCCACTCAAACCCTAGTTCTTGTGATTCCTCTGCAATTTGGACTTTGTGAGGATGTAACATGATACAAGAACACACATGGACCTCTTTGAGTTGATTGGTGGCCTTTGGAATGACTCAAGAAGCATTGGGATTGCTCAGATCACAAACCCTAAGTGCAGATGACTTAGAAACTATGCAGTGAATAAAAAATGAGATGTGAGATGATATGATTGTGTTTATGCATATGAAATGACCACAAGCCATGGTGTGAATGGGTGAGGACAAATTTGGGGTGTTTACAGGCGGGTGACTTTACCTGTCACAATTAGAAATATGTTTTTGGGAAATGGCCTTATTGACTTGGGCTCAAGCATAAATCTTATTCCTTTATCCATTGTGAAAAGGCTTGAGAACATAGAAATCAAAGACATAAGGATGACTTTGCAACTTGCCGACAAATCTACCACTCACCCGATTGGAGTGGCAACAGATGTGTTGGTGAAAGTTAATAAGTTTTTCTTTCGGGTGGACTTCATTGTGATCAAAATGGAAGAAGATGAGGATGCACCTTTAATACTTGGTCGCCCTTTCATGAAGACGGCCTAAATGATGATTGAAGTCGACGATGGTCTTATGAAAGTTAGGGTGCTTAATGAAGAGGTTATCTTTAATTTGTTCAAAGCGATGAAGCACTCCAAGGATAGGCATGATAGTTTCCGCATAGATGCATCTGACATGGCTATAATTGAAGTGGAAAAACATGTACATGTAAAAACTCCTCTTGAAAGAGCACTAGGTGAGGAAATTGACATACTCACTATTGATGAAGAAAAAGATCTTGAAGAGTGTTTGAAGGAACTAGAGATGTTGAAAGAATTGCAACCTTGGGAGATTGAAGTTGAAGAATTGAAAAAAGAGGAAAGTGATGAAAAAGTGAAAGTGTAATTGAAGGTGCTACCTTCAAACTTGAAGTATGCATTCTTAGACGGGAGTGGAAACAAACTGATAATCATTAGCAATGTGTTATCTATCAATGAGGAGTCTCGTTTGATTCATGTGTTAAAGAAAAATAAAGAAGCATTAGGATGGGTTCTTTCCAATCTCAAAGGAATAAGTCCATCTTATTGCATGCACAAGATTCTCATGGAGGAAGACTTTAAAGTGGTAGCTCAACCACAATGTCATTTGAATCCAACAATGAAAGATGTAGTTTGAAACAAGTAGTGAAACTTCTTGATGCGGGAACGATTTATCCCATTTTTGATAGCCCTTGGGTAAGCCTCGTGCATGTTGTACCAAAAAAGGGTGGCATTACCGTGATCCATAATGAAAAGTATAAGCTCATCCCGACAGAGGTTGTCACATGTTGGAGAATGTGTATAGACTATAGAAGATTGAATACCAATACTAGGAAAGATCATTTTCCACTACCATTTATGGATCAAATGCTTGAGATATTGTCCAGTCAAAAATGCTACTGTTTCTTGGATGGTTATTCGGGGTACAACCAAATTGTGGTTGACCCAGCGGATCATGAGAAGACCGATTTCACTTGTCCTTTCAGAATTTTTGCCTACCGAAAAATGCCCTTAGAGTTATGCAACGCGCTGGCTACTTTCCAAATATGTGTGCAAGCCATCTTCTCAGACCTTATTGAGAACACAATGGAAGTCTTCATGGACGACTTTTCGGTGTTTGAATCTTCGTTTGATCTTTGCTTGAAAAATTTGGAGACGGTGTTAGAAAGATGTGTAAAACCAACTTGGTGTTGAATTGGGAAAAATGTCACTTCATAGTGACGAAAGGGATTGTGCTTGGGCACAAAGTTGCCTCCTCCGACCAATATCAAGGGAATTAGAAGTTTTTTAGGCCATGCGGGATTCTATTGACGGTTCATCAAGGGTTTTGCCAAAGTGGCAAGACCACTAAGAAATTTGCTTAACAAGGATCAGGTATTTATCTTTGATGACCTTTGTCTTATAGCTTTCCAAATCTTAAATGAAAACCTTGTCACCGCTCCCATAATTATTGCGCCGAATTGGAATTTAAACTTTGAGCTTATATGCGACACAAGTGATCATGTCGTTGGAGCGGTGCTAGGGCAAGGAAAAGAAAAAACTTTCCATGCCATTCATTATGCTAGCAAAGTGCTAAATGAGGCACAAGTGAATTATGCGACAACTGAAAAGGAATTGCTAGCTATAGTGTATGCGCTTGAGAAGTTTCATTCTTATTTAATTGGTTCAAAAGTAGTCATCTACACGGATCATTCTACGATTAAATATTTGCTAACCAAACCGAATTATAAGCAAAGGCTTATCCGTTGGATCCTACTTCTCCAAGAGTTTGATTTGGAGATTAAAGATAAAAAAAAGGATCGAAAAATTTGGTAGTGGATCATTTGTCGCGGTTGATAAATGTAGATGTGACTAAATCTGAAATGGAAATCCGAGAAGAATTTTCGGATGAAAAATTGTTTAGAGACCAAGTTAGGCCTTGGTTTGCCGACTTTGCTAACCACAAAGCAACTAGTTGGATTCCGGAGGACCTAACTTGGAATCAAAAACGGAAGTTTTTGTCGGATGAATAATTTTATGTGTGGGATGAACCTTATTTGTTTAAAATTGGTGGAGATAATTTATTGAGGAGATGTGTGACAAGTGACAAAGCTCAAAGCATTCCTTCGCATTGTCACAACTCACCGTATGGAGGACATTTCAATGGAGGTTGAGACTTTTTATTGTTGGGGCATTGATTTTGTTGGACTGTTTCCACCATATTTCACAAATGAGTATATTTTGGTGGCGGTTGATTAAGTGTCTAAATGGGTTGAAGTTATTGCTTCACCGAGGGCGAACGGAAAATCGATGATAAATTTTTTAAAGAATTGTTTTTGCCTGATTCGGAACCCCTCGTGTGCTTATAAGTCATGGTGGGTCGCATTTTTGTAACGCACCTCTTGAAAGTGTTTTAAAGCACTATGGTGTGACGCATAAAGTTGTGAATCCTTACCATACCCAAATGAAAGGTCAAACCGAGGTCTCAAACAGGGAGGTGAAAAGGATTTTAGAAAAAAATTGTCTCAAGCTTGAGAAAGGATTGATCCCAAAAACTGGACGAGGCTTTGTGGGCATACCACACTACTTACAAAACTTTGATTGGCTTAACTCCATTTCAAATTGTTTATAGCAAGACATGCCATTTGCCGATTTAAATGGAGCATAAAGCTCTTTGGGCTTTAAAATTGTTAAATTTTGATCAAAACTCGGCCGGAACCAAAAGGAAAGTGCAACTAAGTGAGTTGGAAGAAATGCGAAATGCGGCATATCACTCGAGTTGGTTGTACAGAGAAAAAGTTAAGACTTATCATGATAAAAAGATTTAGCTCAAAGAGTTCAAAACCAGGCAATTGGTTTTACTCTTCAATTCCCGATTAAAGCTTTTTTCGGGAAAGTTGAAGTTAAAATGGTACGGACCATTTCTTGTGAAGGAAGTGAAATATTCTGGAGCAGTGGTGATCGAAGATTTAGAAAAGAAAGATAGTTGGTTCATTAATGGACCATGTCTTAAAATCTATCTAGGAGGTAGTTTCGATCGTGAGAATTGTCCTGTCCCCCTCGATGATCGTTGATCATTTTGGACCGTCGAGCTTATCCAACGTTAAACAAGCGCTCGTTAGGAGGCACCCCAATTCTGTAAGTTTTTACTGCATTTTTTGTTAATTATGTTGTGTAAGCGTATTTTGGAGGCTAGAAAGTTGATTTTTAAGTTGTTGGGAGGAGTTTTAGAGTTGTAGAGCTCACTTAGAGAGCGTTTGAAAAAAAGGAAGCCTTGCTTCCAGAAAATTTCTCGCTTAGCAAGCATCCTGCTCGCTTAGCGAGCTGTGCGAATTTTTAAAGAAAAAGAATTGATGAACTAGGCCCATCTAGCCAGACCCGGCCCAGTTCGTTTTATGAAAGAGGGAGAGGGGCTAGGGTTGCCTCTTTGGTTCATTTCTCCAAAATTTCACAAATTTTTCAACCTTTTCTCTCTTCTCCTTCAAAGATTTCAAGAGTTTTAGTGCTTCATCTTTCTTCCTCCATTTTCGTTCTAAAGGTAAGATTTATTTTTAGTTTTATGTTTCATTTTCCTAAAAACCCATTTTGGGGATTTTTGAAAATGTTAATAAGGAAATTACTCTTGTTCTTGCTTTTAAATTGTCTCTACCATCTCCCTATATTGCTATTTAGTTAGAATTATGGTTGCATGTGGATTAGGGAATGAAAACTTGAGAAATTAGGGCACAAATTTGGAGTTTATTTTTGTTTGTGTTAGTTAGGGTTTATGCTTGTCATTTATCTCTGATAAAGTGTTGTTTAGAAGTTCCCATATGTCTATTTGTGTTGAGGAATTGGACATGTAGCAATGGAGGATTTTTCTGAAAAATCACATTGCTCGCTTAGCGATCCCTGGGAGTTTCAGAAAAATCCCCCTTTTTCTGCTGTTGTTTTTAATTACAATGAACAATTGTCGGGACTTGTTAGGATTTTTAAGAATTTTTCGGGTTGTTTTCTTTAACTAATTTTGTCGGTTTGCTCGTGTTTTGTTTGTTTTTTGTTTTTCAGATGTCAGGAAGTCGCAAAAAGCCTCAAGTTGGATCATCATCTAACTCTAGGCGTCCTCCGTCCATAACTTTTGATCGGGCCCGTTTTTTGAGCCTGGCACATTATGAGAGGTATCTACTGTTGGAAAAGAGGTATGTTTGGACTGACATGATTGTTTGGTTAAGCTCTCATGAACATTATAGGAATGTTGGAGAAGACTTGGAAGAAGGTGATTATGTTGTTCTTTGTGAACCTCATCCAGAGTTTCACCTTGAGATAGTAAGGGAGTTCTTTGCGAACGCCCTTCCTACCGGTGTTGAGAATAAGTTGTTTGCTTATAAGATTTGGGTGAGGGGGAAGAGAATTGATTTCTCCAGGGCTAGTATCAGTAGTTACCCCTGAGGTCATGTAGAGTTACTGGATGATGGGTTGTGTGACTTTGGTGGGATGAAGCCTTGGAGGAATTGGGATATCGAGCGTGTGAGGCAATTAATTTGTTTTGAGGATAATTATTATGAGGTGAGTGCTATGGGAGCACCGTTACGATTCAAGAGAGGAACGTTTAGAAATTGAGCTCAAATCATTATGTCGGTTGTCTTGTACAACCTAATTCCGAGAAGCCACACTTCTGATATTACTCTTGAGGTGGTCACTTTCATCTATTGCATTATGACTAACAAGGTGGTCGACCTTCCTCAGATTATTTCCTCAAAGTTTAGGAGGATTGCTACAGGTGGAACCCCTCATGGTTCGAGAGCGACTTGTGCTCTCACACATCCTGGTTTGGTCATGGCTTTGTGCAAGAAGGCTGATGTCACACTACCCTCACAGGGGAATGTGAAATTGGGTTTTATTGATGATTATTTTTACACCAGATTTTGCTTGCCTACTTCTAGAGTTGTTCTTGTTGCTGTTGCACCTACTCCTAGAGGTGCACCTTCTGCTAGGCATGCTTTTGATCTGAGTGGTGCGGCCAACTGGGTCATTCACGAGGCTAATCATCATGCATTATCATTTATGTATGAATCTATGTTGTAGATGCATATACAAATTAGAGAGCCCCATGTGGATCATTCCTTGTATTCTATTGAGGAGTTTAGAGCTTATGCGGCGTGGCCTGAGGACATACCTACTTCTTCTAGGGGAATTTGTGCATGATGATGTTGATGTTGATGGTGCAGATGATGATGGTGATGAGTCTAGCTCTAGTTCCTACTGATGGGTTTTGAGAGTTTGATTATTCTGACTTTTATTTTTTGTTTTGTTTAAACTTTGATACGTTGTTAGATTGTAGTGGATATTTTTAATTGTTGTTTTGGATTTCTTTTTGTAGTTAACATTCGGGCGGATGTGAATTTTGTTTTGCTATTTTGGAATTTGTTGTTTGCTCTCATCCGGGCGGATGGTGCTATTTTGTATTCTGGATATCTATTTTTGTTAACATTCGGGCAGATGCTTATTGTTTAAAATTTTTGTGTTTGTGCTTGAATTAAGGTGTTTGATGGATGAAACAAGTTTACATTTCTTTGATCAAAGTGATGTGCTTCAACTATCATTAATGGTGATGATATAATTCAGAAAGTTTGTGCAAAAAAGGTACTATGTTTGTGCTTTATAGAATATAACATGCGTATGAACTTTTTACTTTCCACAAATTTCAAGCTTTATTCATATTGCATACTTGTTCATATGAGAATCATTTAGGACAAACCACAAAAGTGAGTGACCTCCATTGTTCACAAATTATAGTGTTTAAGTAATTGTTGTTAGCTCGTGTGGTTCATGCTTTTATCTTGTATTCATTGGTAAATCTTGGAAAAATTGAAGTGATCTTAGCATTGTTTGATATTGAGGAAAACCACCAACTCTTTTAGGCTTTATTTTACCCGGTGAGTAGTATGAGCATTTGCTAGTCATTTTTGAGCCTTCGCACAACTAGGATGAACCATAAAACAAAAGTCGGCAAAATGTCGGGATACCATTCATTGGTGATCATTGTTGTTAAAAAAAAGAAAATAAAACCTTGTGATTCATTCTAGTTTGATTTTTGTATACACTTAACCCTTTGTTTGAACATACCTTCTTGAAGAAAATTGTCATTATGTTATGATATGGTTTAAAGTTGGGGAGAGTATTTGAGTGTGAAAAAGAAGAATTGATGGAAGTGGTGCCTCTTGAAAATATAGTAAAGAAAATGAAATTTGTGATTTGCTAAACTTTGCACTCTAAGTTAGAGTTATTTGAAAATAAAAGAGCATTTGATGAAAATGATAAGGGGCACCTTGCAAAGAAAAGAGGAAGGAATGTATATGGAAAGTTTGAAATAAGTTGGTTTGACTAAGTTAGCATGTTTTTCATTTTTCAAAAACTTTGTATAGTCATTTTGAATCATTGGCATATATATATATATATATATATATATATATATATATATATATATATATATATATATATATATATATATATATATATATATATATATATATCCCTTTCTTGTTAACCCTTTCCCAATTACAACATTGGTAAGTCCGAGATCTTTGTTTCCTTGATTTTCCTGTTGAATTGAGTTAATAAATGCATGAATTTTTCTGGATGCTCGTACGATTACTATGAGAGTGATTTGTCCCTTGTAGTTATTAAGCTTGACATAATTAAGTGATTTAGGTGATTCTTATTTGAACATTGTATTGCTTGTGTTGATTTTCTTGTCATTTGTGTTTAGAAATTAGTTCATGGATATGCTATGATTCTATGTTGAAGCCGAACATTACTCGTGAGCGCATTATTTTTGGTTTGAACCATCGATTTTTGTGTGTTGTCTTTATTTAATCTTGTTCTTGTTTCTATTTGATCTAACCTTTGTTTGCGGACAAACAAAGAAGCAAGTTGGGGAGAGTTGATAAGTGCCAAATTATGTTAATATGTAGTTTAGTTTTTGGCAATTTTTCATGATCTTAAATTGTTAATCGATGTTTTTTTTTTTCCGTTGTTTCCGGTAAATATTCGAAGTATAATTTAAGTGCGTTAATAGGATTGTTTATTTAACTTTGTTTTTATAATTGTAGGTTTTTCCATTTGAATGGAAAACGCGAATCACGGGAACACTCATTTGAAGACTTTTGAAGAAAGTCAAAATTTGAAGCTCGCTACATGCTCACTTAGCGAGCTCCTAGTGACCAACAACAGTTCTTGGCAGAATGTTACTCACTTAGTGAGGCCTGAGCTTGCTTAGCGAGTTAAGGCGGTTTGATCAATAAATGATAGCTCGCTTAACAAGCTCTACGTTTTTCAGCCCCCTATATAAAGGGTTTATCAACATTTTTGTGTGGATGTTACTCTTTTTCTTAGACATAAAACCCTAAATTAAATATATTTGCTTGTTTTCGAAGATTCAACGCATAAATAGTTGGGATATCATCATTGATGCTTTGTTTTCTTCATCTCTTTCTTATTATGGAAGCTACCATTGTTATGGCTAGCTAAGCTTCTCTTGTGTCAAGATTAGAAGGTAGATAAGTCATTCTTTTGTATGTAATAGGTATTAATCCTTATGTATGAACTTGTGATGATAAATATATGGTGAAAAACCTTGTATTTATGGTTTATTATTTGTGTTGTTCATGATTGAGAGGGTGTGGCTAGCACAAGCCGAAGACCTCAAAGAACCAGAGTTCTCCCAACAAGGCTTCAAGAATGTGAAGTGGTTGGTGATGATGAAGTCACATCATATGGAGATTTGGTTCATTTTTCTTTACTTGCAGGTGTTAAACCAATCAACTATGTTGATTCCTTAAAGAATAAGCAGTGGAAGGCGACTATGGTCGAAGAGTTACAAGCGATCAAAAGAAATAATATATAGGAGCTAGTCGATTTGGCAACACACGCAAAAGCTATCAAAGTGAAGAGGGTGTTAAAGCTGAACCATAATCCTGATAGGTTGATTGCAAGACACAAGGAAATACTAGTAGGTCATTGATTTCTTTAGAGAGCAGGAGTTGACTAATCTGAAGTATCTGCACCAGTAGTAAGATTGGAGACGATTTGATTGGTGGTAGCCTTGACATGCAAGCAAGGTTGATAGATATTTCACTTAGATGTGAAATCGTCATTTTTAAATGGTATCCTAGATGAAGTCATGTATGCCATACAACCTCTTGGATTTGTGATACATGAGGAAGCAAATAAAATGTACAAACTTCACAAATCCCTTTACAGTCTCAAATATGCAACTAGGGCATGGAACAAAAAAATCGACTCATACTTAGTTGAATAAGGTTTCATCAAATGCATATCTGAGTATGGTGTCTATGTGTAGATTATGGCACAAGATATAACCATCATCTGCTTATATATTGATGACTTACTAGTAACTAGAAATAACATGGAAAACTTGTCGAAGTTCAAGGAGCTGATAAAGAGGAAATTTAAAATGTCAGATCTGGGAAATTTGTCATATTTACTAGACATGAAATTTCAAATTACTAAGAAAGATATGATGTTACATCAAAGGAAGTGTGTCAAAGAAATTCTCAAGAGATTCTGTATGGATGATTTGAATCTTGCATCCTCACGTGTTGAACCTAATCTGAAACTAGAGAAGCATAAAGAGGAGGACAGTGTGGATGTCACTTTGTTCAAACAAATTGTAGGATCTCTGAGATATGTGTGGAATAGAAGACCTGATATATGTTTTTCAGTCGCATTGGTAAGTAGATACATGGATGAACCAAATGTGTCACACATGAAGGCTGCAAGAAGAATCCTGAGATACCTAGCTAAAAGGATCAATAAAGTGTGGAATCATGTTTTCGCGAGATTCTGAAAGCAATGAAGTTGTGATTAATTGATATTCAAATGTTGATTGGTGTGGAGATAAGGAAGGTCGAAAAAGCACAGTTGATTATTTATTTCTAGTGTTTGGTGCCCCAATCTCATGGTACTCGAGAAAGCAACTTGTGGTGGAATTATCATCGTGTGAAGTTGAGTATATAGGAGAAGCATGTGCTGCTTGTCAAGCAATCTGGATCAGATTTGCGTTGGACGAGATAGAGGTTGAAGTAAAGAAACATCCGGTGTTGCAGATCGACAACAAGTCAGTCATTAATCTTACAAAGGATTCAGTTTTGGGAGAAGTAAACACATTGAGGCTAGATTTTACTTCTTAAGAGAGAAGGTAAATCAAGGTGAACTTGAAGTGAGACATTGCTCGGGTCAAACACAGTTGACCGACATTTTCACCAAAGTACTGAAGAACGACAGATTCCTAACTTTGAGAAAGAAATTGGGAGTAGTTCATACTGATTAGCTTGTATTTAGCAACTTGGATTATAAGGAGGTATGTTGTGATATAATGCAACTTAGTTAGTTATTTGATTAACAAGTTGGTTAGTTTGTTATGCTAACTATTTAGGTTACAAGTAATCTATTGTATATAAATACATGTATAGTGTAATTTAGTTTCAACAATTCAATACAATTACATTTCATTCATTATGTCTTCTCTCTCATTCCTCCCTCACTCCAAGTGGATCGACAATAATCATTCTCGTATTTGGGTGTGTGTTTCCGTAGGTGAATAAATATTTATATTTATTGATGAAGAAATAATATATGACAAATACTTCATTACTCAAAGTTAGTGCACACATAAAAATATATAGGACTTTGAGGAATTGTAATAGTTGCAACTATTCTTTGAATGGAGCCTATCTTTTTACCTTTGTCTCACTCTTGTCCCCTCTTCTTAGTTGTTGTAGATGTATAGCTTTGGATAAGTTGTATATTTCAGATTGAATATACGATGGATTGGGTCTATGACCAAACAAAACATCGTAAAAAGCAAGTTAGTAAAAATTAATATTTTGTTTTCTTCTTTAAAAAAGTGTAATTTAAAATACTTGTCAAAATACTATAAGAACATCCGTTGACTATATGTATCCCATTCTTCACGCTCGATGAAAAGAATCAAAATAAACAAATTATTAAGGAACAGAAAATGCAATACATAATTATGTCAAATGTATACTTCTTTTTGTACAACATCATTCATGTCTTGAATAATATTTTCCATGATTCATCAACATTAGGCTTTTTCTTGAATAATCTGTTCAAGAAAGGGGCACACACAATCTAATTTTTACTACCTTTTACCCTTAACAATTCTGTTTAAATGACTAATTTAATAACATTTGAAATATTTTTGGACCAAATTAATTGAAATTTTTATTTAAATATCCCAATTTTTCAATAATTTTTTTTCAAAATAATCCACTTTTCAAACTCTTTCCCAATCTAATCCAATTTTTGCCATTTTTAAGAGCAGTCTCCATATTAATTGGCGACTGTGTAGAAATTTTAAGAGGTGTCGCCAATTGGATTGGAGACATCATATGCAGTCTCCAATCTAATTGGCGACTGTGTGAAAAAAATGTGAAGGATCGCCAATACAATTGGAGACGGTGTGTTTTTGCAAAATTTAATCAAAAAATATAAAAAAACTTTAATAAATAATAAAAAAATATGATTATATTAATAAATAATTAAAAATAAATTACATAATTTAATGATGAAGATCAGATTGGACATATCGACCACCGGTTCCACATCCCCTAGGTCGTATCACTCGTTGTCCTCGTTGGTGTGAAGGTGTAATGTCCCTAAACCCTAAACTCTTTCAATCATCCAGGTCGCACACCGATGACCCCATCATCACATCCAAACTACTCTGGCATGGGTCACGACCTCAGTTACGACATGTCGTCTTTCCGTACACAAAACTACGTAGAGATGCAAGAATTACTAAGGGAGTCTGACGATATTCTGGAGATCTCAACTCCCACGACACTTGGAGTGAATCAACAACGAGGACAACTAGTGATACGACCTAGGGGATGTGGAACCGGTGGTCGATTTGTCCAATTCGGTCGTTAGAGCCGTCAATATGGGCACCCACATGGGTCGGCCCGCCAGGCCCATAAAATCATAGGGTTTGGGCCTTATGGAGCCATATTTTTCAAGGCTTTTTTAGCCCAGCCCTAAAAATCCCGCTAATGGGTAGGCTAGCCCATATGGGCTGTGGGTAGCCCATTAGGCCCATATAGATATAAATTTTAAAAAATTATATTAATATTTATATTGTCTTACTCCAAAATAACACATTGATTTTTCTCAACTCACTAAATTGTATCTCTATTTTATTCAATATTTCTCTTTTAAATATTATACATTGATATAATCAACATTTTTTCTCATATTCTGTTAAATTTTTTTAATTAAATATTCGAGTATTATTTTATACAATTTAGACATGTATTGTATTTAAGAACATATTATATGTATTGTATTTAAGAGCATATTATAGTATTTATAAAAGATAATATAATACTTAAAAATGTATTATGTTTAAAATAATATGATTTTTAATTTTATTTATAATATATGATATTTTTTATTTATTTAAAAAAAATTTATTTAGGGTCGGGTAGCCCGAAGCCCTTTCGAGCCCATAATACAAATGGTTTTTTAGCCAAATCGTAAAAAGTCCGAGTCCATCAGGATCGACCCGTTTAGGACCTGGTAGCCCATTTTGACAACTCTACCGGTCGTCATCATTAAATTATGTAATTTATTTTTAATTATTTATTAATATAATCATATTATTTATTATTTATTAAAGTTTTTTATTTTTTTTAATTAAATTTTGCAAAAACACATTGTTTCCAATTGAATTGGCGACTCTTCACTTTTTTTACACGCAGTCGTCAATTGGATTGGAGATTGTATATGGTGTCTCAAATCTAATTGGTGACACCTCTTAAAGTTTTTACATAATCATCAATTGATATGGAGACTCCTCTTAAAAATAGCAAAAAGTGAGATAGATGAAAAAATAATTTAAAAAGTGGGTTATTTGGGGAATTTTGTTGAAAAACAGGAGTATTTCAGTAAAAATTTCAAATTAATTAATCTTCTTCTTTTTCCAAGATTAATTTGAATATTTAATACAATATAATCTTTTTAATATTCTAGTAATTAAAATTTAGCATTTTAAAATTTAGCCTTTTACGATATATTTTCTTCAGAAAAGTATTATACGTGATTTTAATAATAATAATATTAATAATAATAATAATAATAATAATAATAATAATAATAATAATAATAAGTTTTATTTTATCTTTTAGCAATAGTAATAAATTGAAAAAGAAAACAAAAAACAAGTGGAAAGTGAATTGCCCGTGAAGCTTGTTCATACCCACTAGTCTACCATTATCTTCACTATGGGGGCAAACACAACTCAAAGTCTCATCCTATTTTCTTCCCTAAAGGAGAGGCAATTAATGGCATAGTGGACCCTTTCTTATTATATACTATATTAAAAGTGCTATAGTACTTCAAAATATTGTGCTAAATTTGATTCAAGGATTCACATTGACATATACTTGACAAAAGAACTAGGCTTTATGATGTTGAAAGAAATTAAGATTGATGGTGCATTGTCTTGCCAAAAAATTATAAAAGACATCTTCAAGTTACTTCCATTGTTGAGCCCTATGTAGCTACCTATGGTCCCATGTTTTGTTATTTGTGTTATCCATTTCTTGCTTTGAAAGGGCACAACCTGTTTTCTACACACTTTTTCAATTTTATTTTTTATTCATATATAGAATATCATTAATTTCATGTTTTGTCAATTTGAGAGGTCGATGTTTATTTTCTATTTTTTATTAGGAAAATCATTTTTTCTCAAAATAGTTTACATATTTACAACAATAAAAATTGTATCAAAATAGATGCAATTTCAATTTTTAAAATGATATTAGTTCTTTTTTAACAAATGATATAGATAATATTTTTATAATCTCTCAATTCATATTAATGGTCATTACATGATTTGTTCTTATATTAATTATATGTGGATGTGATTAATACCAAATAATTTATATAATTAATACAATCTTATCTAGAATTGTTGTCTTTTTAATGGTGAATGAGTCTTCTTAATGATGTTTGAGATATTTTTGTGTTGAATATCATCATTTGAGAGTTAGAAGTCATACCATCGATAATCTTTGAAATCGAAGTCATCACTTAAATGTCGTTTGACCATAGTGTTGATTTTAAACAACCATCTTGATCTTTAAGAGCATAATTTGATTCGGGAGGATAGTTTAATCAATCATCTTTGATTGCTTAAGTTGTCTTCACAATTGCTTGACTTCAAGTGTTGTCAACATCAAAACTGAAAAGTTGCTCAATTAACTTATAGCTTTACCATAAGCTTTGTTGTGGATCTATGTGCTAGTAATGTGAAATTGATGATCCTAATGCTGACAATTACTGCTCTGATGTTTTGATGATGAAAATGTTATATTGAAGTCATGGTGGTATGGTGGTATATTTTCATCTTATTGATTGATGATGGTGACTAACATGAAGATGCCTCAAGCCTCATCAAATAGAAGATTCAAGGTTTCATGAGAATTGTAAAAGCTCATTTGGTTTTGTCTGTTTGAGTGGCCTAAGTTTTGTGAAACTAGGAGAGTAACTCCTAAGACACTAAGACAACTCACATACCCACACGCATGTACACACACGCACACACAAACATACACACACATTTAGTCTAATGGATTATCCTCTCTTTGTCTTTTGAACTCTGCCAATAGTTACAAATGTGTTTTTCTAAATATCTTGACATAATCCCCTAGGGAACATGGAGCAACTCAAGTCATACATATGGATGGTCTGAGATATTACTTTAGCTATGACAATTCTCATAGGAAAAAAAAGATACATTTTTATTTTTCAACCTCTATTTTTTTTTCAAATACAATCTTGTAAAAAGTTAAAAGATTGAGTAATATATATATATATATATATATATATATATATATATATATATATATATATATATATATATATATATATATATATATATATATATATATATATATATATGCAAAGAGTAAGAAGCCCTATATACCTAGTGAATTTATAAAATATAGAATATAAGCATTCATTATTTAAATTTTCTTTTGTCTTCGTCACCCACATTCATACTAAAACCATTTGAGACTTCTCAAAATTGATTAGTTGACCTAAGACATATTAATACACTTTGAATATGTCACGGAGTTCCTTAGATTCCTTCTCTAGACCCTACAAAATGCAATAATATCTTCAACAAAAAACATGTGAGATATGGTCGAAGAGTTACAAGCGATCAAAAGAAATAATATATAGGAGCTAGTCGATTTGGCAACACACGCAAAAGCTATCAAAGTGAAGAGGGTGTTAAAGTTGAACCATAATCCTGATAGGTTGATTGCAAGACACAAGGAAATACTAGTAGGTCATGGATTTCTTTAGAGAGCAGGAGTTGACTAATCTGAAGTATCTACACCAGTAGTAAGATTGGAGACGATTTGATTGGTGGTAGCCTTGGCATGCAAGCAAGGTTGATAGATATTTCACTTAGATGTGAAATCATCATTTTTAAATGGTACCCTATATGAAGTCATGTATGCTATACAACCTCTTGGATTTGTGATACATAAGGAAGCAAATAAAATGTATAAACTTCACAAATCCCTTTACTGTCTCAAATATGTAACTAGGGCATGGAACAAAAAAATCGACTCATACTTAGTTGAATAAGGTTTCATCAAATGCAGATCTGAGTATAGTGTATATGTGTAGATTATGGCACAAGATATAACCATCATCTGCTTATATATTAATGACTTGCTAGTAACTAGAAATAGCATGGAGAACTTGTCGAAGTTCAAGAAGCTGATAAAGAGGAAATTTAAAATGTCAGATCTGGGAAATTTGTCATATTTACTAGACATGAAATTTCAAATTACTAAGAAAGATATGTTGTTACATCAAAGGAAGTGTGTCAAAGAAATTCTCAAGAGATTCTGTATGGATGATTTGAATCTTGCATCCTCACATGTTGAACCTAATCTGCAACTAGAGAAGCATGAAGAGGAGGACAATGTGGATGTCACTTTGTTCAAACAAATTGTAGGATCTTTGAGGTATGTGTGCAATAGAAGACCTGATATATGTTTCTCAGTCGCATTGGTAAGTAGATACATGGATGAACCAAATGTGTCACACATGAAGGCTGCAAGAAGAATCCTGAGATACCTAGCTAAAAGGATCAATAAAGTGTGGAATCATGTTTCCGCGAGATTCTGAAAGCAATGAAGTTGTGATTAATTGATATTCAAATATTGATTGGTGTGGAGATAAGGAAGGTCGAAAAAGCACAGTTGATTATTTATTTCTAGTGTTTGGTGCCCCAATCTCATGGTACTCGAGAAAGCAACTTGTGGTGGAATTATCATCGTGTGAAGTTGAGTATATAGGAGAAGAATGTGCTACTTGTCAAGCAATCTGTATCAGATTTGTGTTGGACGAGATAGAGGTTGAAGTAAAGAAACATCTAGTGTTGCAGATCGACAACAAGTCAGTCATTAATCTTACAAAGGATCCAGTTTTGGGAGAAGTAAGCACATTGAGGCTAGATTTTACTTCTTAAGAGAGAAGGTAAATCAAAGTGAACTTGAAGTGAGACATTGCTCGGGTCAAACACAATTGACCGACATTTTCACCAAAGTACTGAAGATCGAAAGATTCCTAACTTTGAGAAAGAAATTGGGAGTAGTTCATACTAATTAGCTTGTGTTTAGCAACTTGGATTATAAGGAGGTATGTTGTGATATAATGAAACTTAGTTAGTTATTTGGAATATGTCACGGAGTTTCTTAGCTTCCTTCTCTAGACGCTACAAAATGCAATAATATCTTCAGCAAAAAACATGTGAGATATGGAATGAGCCTTATTGGCTATTGTTAATTTGTGAATCTTCTTAAGAGTTTTATTATTTCTCAATAATAAACACTACGCCAAAAATGGCATTTCGCAACGCATAGAAGACAGCGTTTTTAATGTAAAGCGCTTGATCTTACTAAATCAGGAGGGCCTTCCATCAATTGGGTCTGAACAACAAAAATGGATGGAATGAAGGGGTGTACCTGCAAGGCGCTCTGATGCCAAAGTCAATAGAGGTACAAAAGTGGTAAGTTAGAAGAGTTAAATCATACTACCTGACCCTTTAGTGAAAAAGGGTATTTATAGTGAGCCCTCAGCGCTGGGCCAAGGTCCTTCTTTGGGATGGATCAGCTAGGCCCAAGGAAGAACTGCCAAGGATTGCGTAAGAATCGTGAAGACCTAGCTAAGTGGTTTGGTCCTTGGTCCAACTGCCCCTATCTTTCAGGAGATAATGGGGGACAGTTGGGTGACATGGCAAGTGGAATGGAAGACTTTTTCTTTGCCTGTCTCTGAGTATGTGTCTGACACATGGAACACGTGCCCGACCATTAAGTGGCTCCACCCGTCCAATAAGTATACTTTCCCGAGCGTATGGGCATTTGCTCGACGTATTGGACCACGACCCAATACAGCCTGAAGGCCCAGTCCAGAACAGGAGCCCTCCAAGTCGAGACTTCGAGTCGGAGCGATGAATTATAAAAGGGTTGGGCACATATTGTGTCGAGGGAGACGTCACGTTGGATGTCGAGCATATGCCCGTGTTAAAACGTGATATTGTCCAGCCGCTGCGGGCGCTGCTTAGATCGTCGGGCATGTGGTGTTCTCAGAGGTCGTGGATGCCTCTTTATAGTCGGGGAGACTTGCGATTGCTCAATGTCATTCAGAATTCTCTTCAACTGATGTGCCCTAAGCATTAATGGTGTGTCGCTTTGTTTCTCGTGCCAGCACCGGCCTAGGGGTCTAGGTAATGATTACCTAGCGCGTTCGTCCACACACTCTTTTATTATATAAGGGGGTTGGTCCACTTCATTTCAACTTTTAGCTCTCACGTCTAACCGGAAGCTCTGAGAAGAAATCTTTCTCCGCCCATACCCGCCGACAGCACCGCCGCTTTTTGCCCGCACGCCACCGCATCCTCCTCGTCGTGACTATGTCAGGTAACCTCCCAACCTCTCTTTTTATGCGTTTTTCCACGTGATAAGTAGTGTAATTCATGATTTTCCTGTTTAGACTAGGAAAATCCTTGTTTAAAGTAGGTAAATCTTCGTTTTAGGTTAGTTTTTAGGGTTTAGATATGAACATCCCGGGCATGATTAGCATGTCGCGGGCGTAAAACTCATCTATGCATGAATGAACTGACCATAATCTTCATACGGTCGATGAAGGTCCCGGGCGTTTGATGCGTTCACGCTCGAGTGGATGCGAGGATTGTCCCTTAGTTGTTTTCAGGGTAGTTTTAGTGGGATTTCGGGGCGTTCAACCCTTCACCCTTTCACTTGAACTGCGGTGGAAGGGTGGATTTGATGCGATGTTGAATTCACTTTTCCTGCCTGCTTTTTAGGTACGGCCGAGCAAAGACGAGTCGAGGAGGAAGAGACCGAGGAAGGAAACGAACATGTCTCCTCTTCTGGTCGTAACGACTTGTCGTGGGTTGCGGATGAGCCGTTAGAAGAAGAGTCGTACTTCACGGTCGAGGTGAATACTGCGTACGCTGTGGTCGAGGACATTGGCCCCGAAGATAAAGCAAACTGGAAATGTCTTGCTCCTCGGGAAACAAATCGGATATGCCATCGTTTTCCGGGGAAACAGTTCGCCGTGTATGAATTCGCCCTCCGAGAAGCGAGGGTTAGGCTCCCCTTTAATGATTTCCAGATAGGGGTCTTCAGGTGGCTCAGGTTGGCGCCCTCGCAATTGCATCCGAACGCCATCGCTTTCATCCGGGCATTCGAATTAGTCTGTCGGTTTCTCGGTGTCGGGTGCATACTTCCCCTTTACTTCCACATCTTCCATTTGTAGCGGTCAGGCGCAGGGGGCGTCACAGCTGGGTGTCTCTAAAGCAGCCTATGAGACTGTTCAAGACGTTCGTTGATTATGCCCGTCATTTTAAGGGGCGGTGGTACGTGGTAAATCCGCTCACTCGGTTCGCCCTCAACACCCTTTACTATTATAAGCAAGCTGCTACTGGCAAGGAGAAACTCATGTCGAAGATCCCCTTGAGATGGCAGCCAGACCATTTCAACCTGTCGACCAGCCACTACCGAGTTAGGTATTCGAGCATGGGGGTCGAGGATCGGTTGGCCTATAAGAGGTTGGTGAAGTATGTCCAGAGCTTCATCTTGGCACTCTAGGTGGACTGGAAGGGCAAACCCTATGTCGATGAGGCTGGGATGCCCATCCATGAAACGCGCTTCATAAATACAAAGGCTCTGCTCACGTGTGACACGGATGAGGAGGTTGTGGAATTGTTGCGTTGGTCTTTCTGGCCTTACCCCTTTCCTCGATTTTTATGGTCGTTTAACTGATGTTCACTTGTTTTCGTTTTGCAGGAACAATGACCGCTCACCGTGAACGAGTCCTGAAGTTGGCCAACCAGGTCGGGGCCCCAGACAGGGTCCCAAAAAAGAAAAAGAAAGTGGTGCCCCGCGTTTGGGAAGTAGCTAACGAGCAGGGGGTTGGTGGTTCTGGTACCCCTAGCTCGACCACCAACTCTCCTCAAGTCGTCATCCAGCAATTTTCCTCGATACATATACGGGACAACCCTCCAGCCTCGACCTCTCCTCTTCTGAAGTGAAAGCGGCTGGACGGGACTCTTGCTCGGTCTGCTGCTATGGGCGGCAGTGATTCTGGTGCACCTGGGAGTTATATGTTGCCTCCCTATTATTTGGAGCGGGACTTCTTCAAGTCCGAAGGTTCCGTCGTGGTGGCGGTTCCTGAGGCAAATGCCATTCTCAATCAGGACGCAGTTACCAGACGGACAGACCTGGCTGGGGATCTAGCTGCCGTCATTCGGGTGATGGAAACTGCAATGGTCCTGTACGAGACAGTTGTCAAGACATAAACGTTGAAGGATGCTCTTGAGGCTGCTCGGAGCGAGAAACATAAGTTGTCCAAGGACCTGTCCGACTACAAAGAGGAGCACAAGCTGCAAGAAGGATTGAAATCAAAGCTGGAGGAGGTGAAGCTCGAGCGGGATACCTTGAAGGCTGAGAAACAAAGCTTAGAAGATCAAGTTGTCGGGATCCAAAAGGCGGCCAAAGAGAATGTGCAACTTTGTGCCCGAGTTGCGTTGCTGGAAAGTATAGTCCGTCCTCGGGACGACGAGACTGAAAAAGAGCTTGCCCTTCGCACCCGGGGCGAATTGGTCGGCCATATCCGTGAACTCAACAAGGAACTGCTTGTGATGTTCAAGGATGGGTTCGACAATGTTACCGAGTAGCTCAAGGTTTTGAACCTGGGGCTTGTGACTGAGGGGTCGGCTCACAACTACTGTGTGGCCGACGACGAGATCGTATGTCCCTTTGCTTCCGAGGAGGAGTTGGAGGACGAGAATGATGGTGGTGAGGAGTAGCTTCGGGCGGAGACTTTATTAAATTTTTTGTTGGGCATGTGCGCCTGTTATGGCTTATGTGCCATGTACTCTTGTAATGGCCTTTGTGTCTGTTTGAATATTGGCCTTCGTGCCCCTTTTAATGAAGTTTTATTTGTCAGTTTTGGCTGTTTTTATCTACTTGTTATTTTCATCATGCTTGATTGTTTTAGTATTTATATTTGAACTTTTTTCACTCGACCTAGTTGGGCTCGTCGGTTTAGGGTGTAACGCCCCGATTCGATTTTCCCAATTTTTGTGGAGTCTTTTATTTGATTTGATTGATAATTGCTTTATTTGTGAAATTATCATTATGGTATGATATGTTGAGGAATTAATGTGATATGTTGGTGTGATATGTGATTGTACCATTTTTGTGAATTTTCGGGTAAAATTGGATAAGAGGGTATTTTAGACATTTACAAATTAGTGATAAGTTAGAATTAGATGGAAAAATATTTTTGTGAGAAAAATGATATTTGGTGGAGAAAATAGTTAGTAAGATAAAGAATAGAAAATAGAGAGAAAAGAGTATAAGTTAGGAGAAAGAGAAAGAAAAGGAAATAGAAAGAAAAAGAGAAGAAAGAAAGGAAGAGAAGAGAAAAGGAGAAAAAGCTAGGTTTTGATCAAGATTGCTCCGTGTAGACGAAATAATCGGGTAAGGGTGATAAACATTGTTATCTTGATATTGTGTATGATTATGTTTGTGTTTGATTGGTTAAGTTTTGGTTTTGATGGAAGTTTAGAGAAGATGAATAGTTAGGGTTTTAGATAAAATGTGATAAATTAGTGGATTAATCGGTTAGAAATCGTTGTAATCGAAGTATGATAGTTAGAATTTTTTGTTGATCATGTTTATGGAAGTATCTTGGAGGTTTGGATGGGTTTAGGTTAACTGTCCCAAAGCTGAGAAATTCTGGAAATCGCAGTGGTCGCTCATCGAGCTATCCCTCGCTCAGCGAACGTTCTAGGGAAATTCTCGCTCAGCGAGCGAGAGGGCGCTCAGCGAGCCTGTATGTTTTTAAGAAAATTGTGTTTTAATCCGTAGCTTTAGTATCGGGTATCCGTTTTTAGTGTTCCTTATCTCGATTCGAAGCTAGAAATGTGTAGAAACTAATGATGCTAAGAAATGTAATGTTTAGTCGACTTTCACCCGACTTTTCCGATAAAACGTAAATAAGTTAATTATGGAATTATGAGTTCGAGGTGATGTTATGGTCGTTGGCAAATGAATACATTGCTTGAATTGTATGCAAATGTATGTTAATTGAATGAATTGAGTGCATAATTATGTTGTGAATAATGTATGCATTTTCGAGAATGTTGTGTGTCATTTTGCATGTAAAGCATAATGTATGCATTCTTGTGTCGTGGGATTCTTTGTGAATCTGTTGTAGTATCGTGTGCTCATGTGGAGTGTGAGCGATGACTACAACAATATCGTGTGCTCATGTGGGGTGTGAGCGATCAGATTGTGTGCCCGTGTGGGGTGTGAGCAATTCAGAAACATCGTGTGCCTGTGTGGGGTGTGAGCAATGGGTGATTTATTCACATTGATTGTGTGCCCGTGTAGGGTGTGAGAAATCGGATTGTGTGCCCGTGTGGGGTGTGAGCAACTCATAAACATTGTGTGCCCATGTGGGGTGTGAACTCGCTGAAATGTTGAGTCGGTACCGCATTGCATCTGCATAGAGTCGCGTGTTGGTCTCTATGAGTTGCATTTTATCATTTTAATTATGATATGCAGAAATAAACATGAATGTGCATATGTTTATTTGGAGTATTATGGAGATGATAGTATGTGTGATGAAACATACTTGTTTGTATATATGTATGTTTGATATATGTATATGTATGTGATTTATACATTTGTAATGTATATGTGTGATTAAACATAGCTAGACGTATGTTTATGCGGAATGAATAGAATTGAGGAATAATATAAGTAATGTAAGTTTATGTGAATGGTGAATTAGTGCATGATGAATATGCTTGAATTGTGTATGTACGCGTTGCGATGTGTATAGGTGATGAGGGATGATTTGTGGTGAGAATATGTTTTATATGCATTTTATATGTTGAGAATATATAAGTATATGCAATGTTATTATGATAATGTTTCTCACCCTTCTGTTGTTTTATGATGCTCTACGAGGCATTGCACAGTAAGCTGCTGAATGGTATTTTTGTGAAGCTCGTCTTCGTTTTTTGGTCGGTCGGCTCTGATATGTAGCACCGGGCAGCTAGGGTCGGCAGTGATGCCTTTTATGAATACATTTGTATATGTATTTTGATGTGAAATGTTTTATGTAAACTTGGAATATGTTGGTGATTCAAACTTGCAGATATATTTATGATAAGTATATAAGTTTGAAATTATTTATGTTTATTTTCGCTATTTATTGAATTAATGAATACGGGTGTAAGGATGAAATCCTTGTGTATGCAAGTTACCCCGTTTGCTGCATATCTTTATTGAGCAGGTGTTGTATGATTTCAATTTCAAGTATAATGTGGCATTTCTCTTTTATACCGTGTTTCAAATATACTCTAATGAAAAATTTATTATGTGTCTAAATGATTTAATTGCTTATTTGGGGTATAGAAAGGGGATGTTACATAGGGAACCGACGAGGTGGCGAGTTTTATGCCCGCCCTGAGTCGAGGTTGGGTTGGCGATTGGAAACTCTAACCTCGGGGCTTGGGCCTTCCCATCGCGAGCTGGGTGCCCTGCCGGCGTGGTAATGCGACACTGGGGCTCGTTTTGAGGTGCCCGACGTCGGGGAGGGTTGTGTTCGCCTCCTATGGGCGTTATCCTGCTTTTCGTTTAGTGGTGAAGAGTATGGTCGTACCTTCCATGTCTCCCCGAGTTGCCTTTAGCTATAGTATTGTCTAAGTTTTTCTGCGTTCCATGGTCGAGCAAGTTCTTCGCCTTGTAGGTTTTCCAGATAATAGGCCTTGTTGCCCGTCTTGTCTCGGACATGGTACGAGCCTTCTTAGTTGGCGGCCAGTTTGCCTTCTCGTGAGTTTTTCTGGTTTCGTCTGAGGACCAGGCTGCCCACCCGGAACTCTCTTTTTACGACTTTTGCGTCGTGGCGCAAAGCTATTTTCTTCTTGAGGGAGATTTCCCTAAGGGCTGCTTCGGAGCAGATTTCGTCGACGAGATCCAGCTCGACTCGAAGTGCTTCATCGTTCAGCTCCTCGTCGAGGGGTGCTTCTATGCGCCTCGTCGGTTCTCGAATTTCCAACGGGATGACCGTATTGGTGTCGTACGTTAATCTGAACGGGGTGTCCCTGGTCGTGGAATATGGTGTTGTGCGATATGCCCAAAGGACACTGTGTAGTTCCTCGACCCACGCCCTCTTCGCCTCGCCGAGTCGGTGTTTCAGTCCGCACAGGATTACCTTGTTGGCTGCCTCAGCCTGCCCGTTGGTTTGAGGGTGCTCGACAGACGTGAAATATTGTTTGGTGCCTAAGCTGGCGACAAAGTCCTGGAATCCTTCGTCCGTGAACTGTGTTCCGTTGTCGGTAATGAGGACTTGGGGTATGCCGAAGCGTGCGAGGATGTTCCGTTTGAAAAATCAGAGAATGTTTTGTGTCGTTATTTTGGACAAGGCTTCTGCTTCCATCCACTTAGTGAAGTAGTATACCCCTATAATGATATATTTGTTTTGATAAGAGTCAATCACAAAGGGGCTGAGGATGTCCATTCTTCACCAGGCGAAGGGCCAAGGGGAGGAGAGCGTTTTAAACTCGTTGGGAGGCGCGAGATGCATGTTGGCGTGTCGTTGGCACTTTTCGCATTTTTTGACGTGCTCCTTTGAGTCGTGCTGCACTGTCGTACAATAGTAGCCTGCTCGTAGGGCCTTGCACGCCAGTGACCTTCCGACGGGATGCTGGGCATTGATCCCCCGATGTATTTCCCCTAATATGTCGGGGACCTTTTCCTCCTCGACGCATTTGAGTAGAGGGATGGAAAGTCCCCTTCGGTAGAGCTTTCCCTCGAGGAGGATGTACGAGCACGCCTCCTCTTGGTCGTGGTCGCCTCTTTGGGATCTGCGGGGAGTTCGTCTTTCGTGAGATAGTTGTAAATGGGTGTCATCCAGCAATGATCGTCACCGATCACGTTTACCTCGAGTGGAGGTGGTGGTCATACGGTACTCGGTCGAGGAAGGATTTCCTGGATTACTGACTTGTTTCCGCCCTTCTTTCTCGTGCTCGCGAGTTTTGACAGGACGTCAGCCCGCGTGTTGTGTTCGCGTGGCACGTGTTGGATCTCCCACTTATCGAATTTTTCGAGCCTTTCTCTTATTAAGGCTAAGTATTCGATGAAGTTGTCGTTCTTAGCTTGGTATTCTCCTCGTACCTATGATGATACGAGTTGAGAGTCTGTTGATATCTTTACTTCCTTTGCCCCTAAGTCTTCGGCTAATCTTAGACCTGCGAGGAAAGCTTCATACTAAGCTTGGTTGTTGGAAGTCGGGAAAGCTAGTGCCAACGAAACCTCTATCAAAATACCGTCCTCGTTTTCGAGGATGATTCCCGCCGGGCTGGAGGCACCATCGACGAAGATCGTCCATTTGTGGGCGTCGTCCGTTGGTGTCGGGTTGTGCGTCATTTCTGCGACGAAGTCGGCCAGGACCTGAGCATGATCCTCTCGTGCTGCTGGTAGAGCATGGAGCTGGCCTGGTTGAGGGTGTTCACCATAGCAATCATGGTGGCATCTCCCTCGACGGGCACAAGAATGGGCTGGAATGTAGTGACCGGTGGGTTCTGAGGCTGAGGTTGTTGGTTCCCGTTGTTTTCGGGTTTAGGAGACGGGCTGGAGGGATGCCTGTCTCGGGCGTCAGCTTCATGGTAATTCAGATTATCCTCCGTCGTGTAGTCGACAAGGGGACGGTGATGGTCGTTGGGCTGTTCTCCGACCATACTGGAAGGATGAAGTAGTTTTGAGCTTTGATTTTCTGATGTGGAAGAAGGGGACAACTAGTTTCCCACAGACGGCGCCACTGATCTTACCTGATTAGGAGGGCCTTCCAGCAATTGGGTCTGAACAGCAAAAATGGATGGAATGGAGGGGTTGCACCTGCAAGGCGCTCTGATGCCAAAGTCAATAGAGGTACAAAAGTGGTAAGTTAGAAAAGTTAAATTAGACTACCTGACCCTTTAGTGAAAAGGGGTATTTATAGTGAGCCCCCAGCGTTGGGCCAATGTCCTTCTTTGGGTTGGATCAGCTAGGCCCAAGGAAGAACTGCCAAGGAACACGTAAGAAGCGTGAAGACCTAGATAAGTGGTCTGGTTTTTGGTCCAACTGCCCCTATCTTTTAGGAGATAATTGGGGACAGTTGGGTGACATGGCAAGTGGAATGGCAGACTTGTTCTTTGCCCGTCTCTGAGTATGTGTCCGACACATGGAACGCGTGCCCAGCCGTTAAGTGGCTCCGCCTGTCCAACAAGTATACTTGCCCGAGCGTATGGGCATCTGCTCGACGTATTGTGCCACGGCCCAATACAGCCAGGAGGCCCAGTCCAGAACAGCGTTGTTGTATGTCAATTGAAAATTCGCTAAAAAAACGCTCTCTAAAGGGCACATTAGACAGCGCTTTCTAAAAGCGCTTTCTAAGGTGACCACTTTAGAGAGCGCTTTCACCTTAAGCGCTTTCTAAAGTATAAATTAAGAAATCACTTTATTTTAAATTATTTTACGAAAGACCTATAAGAGCGCTTTGTTACAAAAGTGTTGTCTTTTGTTTTTGATAGAAATATACTGAACCATGTAAAGTATCACAAAATATGGCAAAATGGGGTATCGAACCCACGCCCTTTAGGTAGGGAAAGGAATTTTAAATTATATTAATATATCAAATTATATTTAATATATTTAAATCATATTAAATTAAATTTTAGTTTATTTTAAATTATATTTATAATTATTCAAATATATGTTTTAAATACAAACATTTTAATTTATTAAAATTATATTTAAATATATTAAAACAATATTAATATATAATTTAAAATATATTTAAAATTATATTAATATATCAAAATATAATTCATATATTTAAAATTATATTAATATGTCAAAATATGTTTTTAATATATTCAAATAATATATTTAAATAATTTATTCAAATATATATAAATTACATTCAAATAATATATTCAAATATTTTTTTAATATATATAGATAATGTATTTAAATAAAATATTCAAATATATACAAATATTTTTTTTAATATATTCAAATAATATATTTAAATAATGTATTCATTAATATATTTAAATATATAAAATATATTAATTAACATATAAAATATATTTAATTTATCAAAATATAATTAATATATTTAAAATTAATATATCAAAATATTATTTTAATATATTAAAATAATATATTTAAATAATATATTTAAATAATATATTCAAATAATATATTAATATATTTAAATATTTAATATATAATTTAAAATATATCAATTGATATATAGAAATTATATTAATATATAATTTAAAATATATTAATTAATATATAGAAATTATATTAATATATAATTTAAAATATATTAATTAATATATAGAAATTATATTAATATATAATTTAAAATATATTAGTTAATATATAAAAATTATATTAATATATATATCAAAATATATTAATTGATATATAGAAATTATATTAATATATAATTTAAAATATACTAATTAATATATAGAAATTATATTAATTAAATATATATGTAAACTTATATTATATATATATATATATATATATATATATATATATATATATATATATATATATATATATATATATATATATATATATAATGTGAATTTAATAAATGGATGAGGGCGTAGTACTGCGGGTCAAGGAGGTTTATCTTAATGCTTTGAGTCTGGGATTCGAATCCTCCTCGCCCCAAACTCATTTTAATTAATTAATATATACAAATTATATTAATATATAATTTAAAATATATATGATAACTTATGTTATATATATTTAATGTGAATATAATTAATGGATGAGGGCGTAGTACCGCTGGTCAATGAGGTTTATGTGAATGATTTGGGTTTGGGGTTCGAATCCCCCTCGCCCCAGACTCATTTTTATTTTCAACTTTAGAAAGCGCTTTCCAGTGAAAGCGCCCTCTAAGGTTATTTATTAAAAAATTTTATATTATTTTATTTCAAAGACCTTAGAAGGCGCTTTTAACAAAAAGCGCTCTCTAAGGTTAATCTATCAAAATATTTTAGAAAACGCTCTTTCTAAAAAGTGTTCTCTAATGTCAATCATTTATTAAAATATAAAACGTTTCTAATCATTTTCTTTTTCAGAAACCAGAATCGCTTTCGCTCTTTAAACCCTTTTCTTGCTTTCTCATTGTTCGTTCTTAAAACTATATTGATCATTGTTGAAGTTCGTTGCTGAAAATCGTTGATCATTGCTGAAGCTCTTAAAATGATATTGCTTTCTCATTGTTCGTTTGTCCGTTCGTTGCTGAGGTACATTGTTCGTTCGTTCTTGATGATATTGTGTTTATGATGTTGTACATTGTTGTTGTTGTCGTCCGTTCTTGATGATATTTATGTTGTACATTGTTGTTGTTGTCGTCCATTCTTGATGATATTGTGTTGATGATGTTGTGTTTGTTGTTGTGTTGATGATATTGTTGATGTTTCTCATTGCTGATGTTGTGTTGATTTTCCTGACTATTGTTGATGTTGTGTTCATTTTCCTGACTATTGCTGATGTTGCTCGTTGATGATGTTGAAGAATTTTCCTATGTTGTGTTGATGTTGTGTTGATGATATTGTGTTGATGATGTTGTGTTTGTTGTTGATGATACCATTTATGTTGTAGATTGAACTTTTTTTTTTAATGGTAAGCTTAAGGTTATTTGTGATAATACAGTTTTATTGTTGATGATATCATTTATGTTATAGCCATTGATACAAAAATAGTTGTTGCAAACATAAAGCATACACATAGGACCTGCAATGTAATGGGAAAACATAAATATTTGCTCTAATTCATTATTTCATTAAATGAGAAGTATACATTTTTCATTCATGATATCAATGAAGATTTATCAAATTGATTATGATTTATCGTTCTTTTAACATGTTAGAATGATAAGTTTAGGAACCACTATCTTATCGTTCTTGATGATATTGTTGTCATTTTCGTTCTTGATGATTGATTTGTATATTAAGAGACGGTATCAAATTCTAATAATCTTCATTTTTTATTGCAAATTGAAGGTAGATTTTGAGGTGAGGTCTAGAAGTTGTTTACATCTAGATTTTGAGGTGAGCTCTAGAAGTTGTTTACATCTCTACAGGTATATTTGCTTTTTTTATTTTTATTTTTGTTTTTGTTTAGTTTAATTAGTGTAACTATGGATAAGAAATGGATGTTTTCAAATCGATTGACGAAAGAGTACGAAAATGGGGTCAAGGAATTTGTTAAGTTTTCTATTGCGCACGTCGAAGACCCCGGTCGAATGAAATGTCTGTGCTTGGATTGTTGTTTTGTGGGTCGGGTTAACGCGAGTCAGCTGTTATCGCATTTACTGAGGCATGGAATTGATCGAAGTTATAAATGTTGGGATTTGCATGGTGAGAAAAGTAATGGGAATCTTGAACCGGGGGATAATACGACCTATACTTCAAACGATAATGGCACAGATACATACGATTATGATCGAGTCGAAAAGATTGCAGAAGCACTTGAAGATGATCTTAAGGATTGTCCTGAAATGTTTGAGAGGTTGGTAAGAGATTCAGAGAAACCGTTGTATAATGGTTGCACTAAATTCACAAGTTTGTTTGCGGTATTAAAGTTGTACAACTTAAAGGCGGGCAATGGATGGTCAGATAAAAGTTTCACAGAGTTATTGGCCCTTATGAAAGATATGTTTCCAGTGTTCTTCCCAATCTAACATATGAGGCCAAAAATATGTTGTGCTCTATTGGCATGAGCTATGATAAGATACATGCTTGTACAAATGATTGCGTCTTGTTTCGAAATGAGTATGCATCGTTAAATGAGTGTCCTAAATGTGGTGTCTCTCGATATAAGAAGAAGTTGTCTCCAACAAAAGTCTTATGGTATTTTCCTATAATTCCGAGATTCAAACGCATGTTTCATAGTGAAACAGATTCAAGACACTTGACTTAGCATGCAGATGAAAGAATTATTGATGGAAAGTTTTGACATCCGGCAGATTCACCACAATGGATGAAAATTGATGATGATTATCCTAAATTTGGAAAAGAAGCAAGAAACCTTCGTTTGGCATTATCTACTGATGGAATGAACCCACACAGTCTTCAAAGTATCTCACATAGCACTTGGCATGTGATTTTAATGATTTATAACCTACCTTCATGGCTATGTATGAAGCGTAAGTACATGATGTTATCTATGTTAATTTCTGGGCCTAGACAACCAGTGAATGACATAGACGTTTACTTGGCACCCTTAATCGAAGATTTAAAGTTTTTGTGTGAGAACGGTGTAGAGGTTTATGATGGGTATAGGAAAGAAAGTTTCAACTTGAGGGCGATGTTGTTTGGCACAATTAATGATTTTCCAGCATACGAAAATCTATCAGGGTACAGCATAAAAGGTCAATGTGTGTGTCCTATTTGTGAAGATAAAACAGATTTGACACGATTGGAGTTTGGTCAAAAGAATGTCTTTCTCGGTCATCGTAGATTCTTACATTCGAGACATCACTATCGTGGGTGGAGAAAAGCCTTCAATGGAGACACAAAACAAAGTAGAGCTCCACCTATATTTACGGGTGATCAAATTTTTGAAAAGGTGAAAGATGTGAATACTCGGTTTGGCAAGCCTTTTGCACATACACTTGTCAAGAAAGGGTGGAAGAAGAGGTCAATTTTTTTTGAACTGCCATATTGGAAGTCTTTGTATGTAAGACATTTTCTCGATGTTATGCATATTGAAAAAATGTGTTTGACAGTGTTATTGGTACGTTAATCAATATACCTGGAAAGTCTAGGGAAAGTCTAAGTGAAGTTAAAGTTCCAGAAGGATACTCTTCAGATATTAGAAGACTTGTGTCCTTGAAAGACCTCAGGTTAAGGAGTATAAAGACGCATGACTGCCATGTTATAATGGAACATTTTCTACCAATAGGTATACCTTCTATTCTGCCTGAAAAGTAAGAAGTGCAATAACTAAATTGTGTTTTTTCTTCAAGTAAATTTGCAGTGAGGTGATCGATCTTGCGATCTTACCAACATTGCAAAACAAAATAGTTATTACTTTGTGTGATCTTGAAATGTATTTTCCTCCCTCCTTTTTTGACATAATGGTTCATCTAGTTGTTCATCTGGTGAAAGAGACACAATTGTGTGGACCGGCTTATATGAGATGGATGTACCCTGTTAAACGTTATATGAAAATATTAAAAGGGTATGTGAAAAACTAAAGTCGACCAGAGGGTTGTATTGTCGAACGATACATTGTTGAAGAAGCAATTGAGTTTTGTACTGAATATTTGTCGAATGTACAATCAATTGGACTCCCCAAATCTAATGTCGGAAAAAAAGCAGGAAAAAATCTAATTGGGAATGAAGTTGTGACAATATCAAGGGTCGAACGGGATCAAGTGCATTTGTATGTTCTGCACAATGAGAATGAAGTTGAGTCGTATGTTGAAATGCACAAAGATGTTCTCTGAGGTTTAAATATGAATAAAAATGAGAATTGGATAGTACGAGAGCACAATCGAAGTTTCATACCTTGGTTTAAGAGTCACATTTTAGAAAGGTATTATTCAGATATCGCTTCAATAACAGAAATATTGAGATGTTTAGCATATGGTCCAAGTTTGGTTGCGTTTTCTTATAGCGCATATGCAATTAATGGATACACATTTTACACCAAAGAAAAAGATGATAAAAGTACAATGCAAAATAGTGGTGTCATTGTGGTAGCTGAAGCAATGCACATTTCAAGTGTGAAAGACTTAAACCCCAAATTTGCAAATCTGTCATATTTTGGGGTTATCGAGCGCATTTTGGTGTTTGATTATGAGAAGTTTCAGATTCCTATATTTCGTTGCAAGTGGGTTGAAAACAATAATGGTGTACGAATGGATAAGTCGGGATTTTTGCAAGTGGATCTTAATAGGGTGGGATACAAAGATGAGCCTTTTATTCTTGCCTCTCAAGCTAAACAAGTGTTCTTCTATGTTAATGATCCGACAAGTACCAAGTGGTCTATAGTGCTTTTATCGAACAAAGTACTTGATGATAACATTGGATATCAAGGTGATATTGATGTAGATATTGAATCATTGACTAGAAATGATCAAGGTGATATTGATGGTGATATTGAATCATTTACTAGAAATGATCATAATGAGGGTATTTGGATCAATCCAACCGTCCGTGTTGTTAAGAGACGGGTAGAACATATTCCAACCAAGAAAAGAAAGAGACGTGCCTAAAAAAGGTACTAATGGCTAGTAACTGATTATAGATTATGAATTTAGATTTGCCTAAAAAAGGTACTAATGATATTTATGTTGTACATTGTTGATGAATTTAGATTTGTCATTTAATTTTTGGATTTTAGATTTGTCATTATAATTTGACATGTTATATCATTCAATGGATTATAGATTATGGATTTTAGATTTGACATGTTGAATTTTAGATTTGTCATTATAATTTGTCATTTAATTTTTGTTTTTTCTTTCTTACAGGTATAATGTCTAGTAATGAGGAAGACGCACACTGGACACACGAGACACATGAGACACCCGAGACACACGAGACACATGATGCAAATGAAACTCAAGAAAAAGATTCGAATGTAGAAAGTGAAATAAAACGTGGAATAACAATTATGAGGTCAATTCACCGTGCTAGAGACAAAGGGGTGAAATTTGATGTACATTGGAGCGATGGGCACCAACTAATTGAGCCTAACGGTTCAATGTTGGCTTCATACATTGGTTCACTTGTCCGCAAGCACATTCCAATTACCAGTGATGATTGGAGGAATTCAATGTTGGAAGTTGGTAAAGATAACATATGGAGTGAGATAGAGGTACTTGATTACCAAACATGATTGATGTGTTATTAGATTTCTTTTTACTTATATTAACACACTTATACTAACACATTTTATGTTTATATGTGTATGTGTTTTTTTGTAAAGGTCCTTTAATATTGATGAAAGCCGCAAAAAGTATTGTCTTCAATTGGCCGGAAAGAGACATAGGGGATTTCAAGCCTTATTATCAAACAAATATCTGAGGGATGATAAAAAAAAATTGTTGAAGCAAAACTTCCACCATTGTATGCAGATTTGATTACACCGGAAGAATGGAAAGCTTTTGTAGCCAAACGGAAAAGCGCAAAATTCAATGTAAATTTATTTATCTTTTAATTTCATGTCTATTAATTGTATTATATACTTGTTTATCTTTGCATTAGTTTGTTCTGATATGCCTTAAACTTGTTTATCCAGGATTTGAGTGCCACTAATCGCAAAAGAGCCTCAAAACCTGCATATCCATACAGAAAAGGCCGAAAGGGATATGCACGCTTACAACAAAAAATGGTAACTATATATAAATGATATGATCTTATTAATTGTCTCAATATGTTATAATTGATGATCTTATTATTTTTCTCAATTTGTAGTTGGAAGAGGAGAAAAGTGCAGAAAAATCTCTTCCGGAACATGTTTTGTGGAAGGTTGCTCGTGTGGGAAAGAGTGGAGTTCCTAGTGAAGACGTTCAACAAGTTTATGAGAAATGTGTAAGTATAACATTAAGTATAACATTATGTCTTTAACATTATGTCTTTAACATTATGTCTTTAATCCCCACTAATAATTTTCGATTTGTCAATGAATTTCAGGTGAGTTTATCTAATTCCTTAACCACAGACGATGATCTGGATTGCAGGAGCATTCTTAGTCGAGTACTAAATGTTCCTGAGTATTTAGGTCGAGTGAGGGGTAAGGCGCAAGTCAGTGCATTACAAAGGATAAAGAGATGTATGAGGCGTCTAAGCGCAGTTCCGGGTTGAAAGATACTAGTGACAAAGCTAGTATCAATTGTGAAAATAAAATTCCTGAGGTAATTATAGAACATATTTATCTTAATTAAATTAACACTTTTATTTTAATTATCCTTTATACACATTAACAATTATGCTTTCACTATTGCTTCAGGGCATTTCCTCTTGTCAGCTGTATTTGTCATTACCGACTTATCGCATGGTTGGCAAAGGAAAAGTGTATAATAGAGCGGGAGAGTTACTTCACCATAATCTGCTCCCTCATGGATGTCTGAAAGTGTTAATTGATATTGCTGTAGATATGGGTGTGGCACTACCTATACCTAACACGGTTATAGAGATAACATCGTTGGGAGAGGCTTTAGGCTCGTTTGTTGCATGGTCGTCAGACATCATTATTATAGATGATGAGGTAAGGTTAAAATCATTATGAATCTCTTAGAATTCAAATGTCAATTCTGAACCATTATGAAAATCATTCTGAACCTTACGTACATTTTTTTGCAATATGGTAATTTTAGACTCCTACAAAACCCCCATCTAAAAGGCTTTTTCCGGAAAAAGAGTTTTGTTGCATCACAAAAAAGAGAGGTACATTTAAAGTGTTATTATATGATCTAGATTCAAAAGTTTTATGATTTTCTACTTTACCTAACTTATATGATTGTTAGGTTCCTTTTGCTCAAGCTTCACAAGTTCCTTCTGCTCAAGCTTCACAAATTCCTCATGCTCAAGCTTCAAAAGTTCCTCCTGCTCAAGCTTCAAAAGTTCCTCCTGCTCAAGCTTCACAACAGGTCGAGAGCAAGAAAAAGGTTCCTGCAAGAAGAACTGCTGCAACTCGCTTTCGGTCGTGTCTTGATACACTTGTGTCAGTATCAGATGTGATGCAAGGTTGTATTCGTAAAATAGGCTTGAACGAAGGTGTTTTTTATTTTCCTTATTCAGAGATAATCGGAATAGAGGACATTGAATAGATTCTCAAGCATCAAACATTAGGCATCGGTGTTATGCATGCCTACATCTGGTACTGCGATCAATCTATTATTTATTTACTTGAACAATTTTTTGGAACATTTCAATGAAAATAGTCTAATGTCTATTATTTTTTTTTATTTAAGGTACTTGTATGACAAACTCATGCGCGGGTCGGAATTGTTAAAACGATTTTGTTTCCTTGCTTCCACTAGTGACAATTGTACGACAATTGGTTTGAATGCGGATACAGTAAGACAATACTTAGTTGACAGATACATGGCATCCAATACATAAACTTTGTTTTTTTACCGTATAATATTGGACACGAGTAAGATTGTCATTCTAATTTCATTTTAATCTTTGTATATTTTGCGTATAAATTATCCATCTAAACTTTTGTTATATTTTACAGTGGACACTGGTTGTTGGTTGCGATTAATCCTACAAGAGAAGTGGTCCATTATTTGAATTCAATGGAGTTCTCATGCTAGGCTTACAAGGAGCGAGTCCTTGGAGACTAACGCTACATAACTACCAATCATTGAAACTGGTTCTAGGATTGGATCCTAGAGTCACAACCCTTTCACGAATCAAGTCATGCGACAGGCTAGTTGTGTTACGACAAGATCAACGAATAGGTCTACTCTCTGGGGGAGCTTTCATGCTAGGCTTGCAAGGAGCGAGTCCTTGGAGAATAACACTAATAAATACCAATTCTAACCTAGGTGTTCCCTCTTTTTCCAAAGCTCAGGTGTAGAACTTTACTTGTGATGTCATCCCAAGATCCAACGAGCAAATATAAACTTATATAAATAAAAGAACAAATAAACAAACAATCATAAAAAAATATAGCAAATATAAAGAAGATAAAGAAAACAAAGCAAATTTCAAAAGCAAAGTTAACTAAGTTAGGCTCGACTCTCTTATGCATAAGGCATGCATTTTATTCCCAGTAGAGTCTCCAAGCTGTCGTACCTCGAAAAATACGATCCTCGCGATGAACGCAGAAAACAACAACAGAGTCTCCACCTAATTCTATTTATTCTAACTAAAGAAAAAGGAGATATAGACACAACCTAAATAGGATAAGAAATGATCAACGAAACCAAATTCTAAGTTCGGGAGTCGGTTACGCAAGGGGAAGGTATTAGCACCCCTCACGTCCGTTGTACTCAACGGGAACCTCTTAGTCTAACTATGTGATCGAATGTTGATTTATGTCATTGTCTTCTAAACGGTTTGCTAAGATGTTTGCTTATAGGAAAATTAATATTTTAATTATTATTATTGTTATGGGGAAAATGGTTTGTTTTTTATAAGGGTGATTTATGACGGAGAAATGATTAAATTTTTGTTATTGTGCTCGCGAAGGATTAAAATCCCCGTGCCTACGTATTCCCTTGTGCAATGGGAAAGTCAGAGCTTCTTTGTTCATACAACTACAGTTTGTTGGTGTTTTTTTAATGAATGAATTTTTAAACCTCTTTCTAACTGCTAAGCATTGGCTTATCTGCTCGCAATAGGAGGTTGAAGCGCTAGCTTGTCTGCGAGATAGAAAGAGATCTAAACAATGATCGTTTAGAGAAAATGTTTGATCTTATTTAGTATTTTAAGAACGAAAGGGCGAATGAATCACGTCCCATGGGGCAAGCCTCAAGAATGATTCATTCAAGAATTTGTGGAATGCAAGACTCCAGAATTTAGTTCTTTCGTTATTTGATACGTAATGATTAGGTGTTTTGAAAGACGAAAGGGCAAATGAACCACGTCCCGTGGGGCGAGCCTCAGGAGTGTTTCATTCAAGAATTCGTGGAATGCTAGACTCCAGGATTCAGTTCTTCCGTAAATTGATTATGTAAAAATAATGTTTGTAATGGAAAATCTTGATTAGCATTAGTTTAAGGTTAAATATTGAGTGTGTTTTAGAGACGAAAGAGAGAATGAAACACGTCTCGTGGGGCGGGCCTCAAAAGTGATTCATTCAAAAACTCGTGGAATGCTAGACTCCAGGATTCAGTTCTTCTGTTATTTAATTTGGAGAGATATGATAAAAATCGCATATGTTTTGTATCGTGGCGCGTAAAGCTGTGCAGATGGCGATCATAAAAATGACTGACTTATGTATGTGTATAAAGTGTATAGAAATACTCATTTGGCGTTGGACCAATAAATTAAATTATCTTTTGAAATGATTATTCTTAATGAGCGAGTTCATATCTTGATTAATATTTTATTTTAATCACGCAAGAATATATTGGGGGAGCCCATACAAAGTGTATAATCAACACATAATTAAATTACAAGCATGCAAATAATCATAAATTTAATCGAGAACTAAACATATCAAACGCATAAGAAAGATATAAAAAAAATATGGCAAAGTATCGAACCTAGGTTTAGCATGAATTTTAGACATAATTATATAAACCTTTAAAGTATCCATCCAAAATAATTCAATGCAAACTCGGTGCAAATTCAATAAGCAAAGAGAAGATAAATGATGCAATAAAAACAACTATGGGCCGAACTGGATTGATAAACATCCCACTATCCTTTGGCCTAAATGATTTGTTGAAAATAAATTCTAGTTAATCATTATGAAACCAAATATAATTCATCATGGTTATTTGAAATAAAACATTATTGAAATGGTTGAAACAAAAAGACATGCCACCATGTATCTTTCTTTTCGTATCACCAAAAAGTCACTTGAAGCTTTTTTTTTGTTCATTGAAGCTTTACCCTAAACCCTTTCAAGTGACTAATTGGGCTATGAAATTAATTATGACCTGAGCCTAGTTTAATTAGGGTGTTTAGTGGGCGTTTAGTGGGCGTTTAGTGGGAAATTCTATCTCTATCTCAAACAAATGGGACATCAATAAAACAAAACCCACTAAACGCCCTAATTAAACTAGGCTCAGGTCAGAATTAATTTCATAGCCCAATTAGTCACTTGAAAGGGTTTAGGGTTTAGGGTAAAGATCAATGGAAAAAAAAAGCTTCAAGTGACTTTTTTGTGATACGAAAAGCAAGATACAGGGTGACATGTATTTTTGTTTAAACCATTACAATAATATTTTATTTCAAATAACCATGATGAATTATATTTGGTTTCATAATTATTAACTATCATTTCTTTTCAACAAATCATTTAGGCCAAAGGAAGTGGGATGTTTATCAATCCAATTCAGCCCATAGTTGTTTTTATTGCATCATTTATCTTCTCTTTGCATATTGAATTTGCACCGAGTTTGCATTGAATTATTTTGGATGGATACTTTGAAGTTTTATATAATTATGTCTAAAATTCATGCTAAACCTGGGTTCGATACTTTGCCATATTTTTTTTCTATCTTGCTTATGCGGTTTGATATGTTTAGTCCTCGATTAAATTTATGATTATTTGCATGCCTGTAATTTAATTATGTGTTGATTATACACTTTGTATGGGCTCCCCTAGTATATTCTTGCGTGATTACCATTAAATTATTAATCAAGATATGAACTCGCACATTAAGAATAATCGTTTCAAAAGTTAATTCAATTTCTTGGTCCAACGCCAAGTGAATATTTCTACACACTTTATACACATACGTAAGTCGATCATTTTTATGATCGCCATCTGCACAGCTTTACGTGCCACGATACAAAACATATGCAATTTTTATCATATCTCTCAAAATTAAATAACGAAAGAACTGAATCCTGGAGTCTAGCATTCTACGAGTTCTTGAATGAATCACTCTTGAGGCCCGCCCCACGAGACGTGTTTCATTCTCTCTTTCGTCTCTAAAACACACTCAATAATTAACCTTAAACTAATGCTAATCAAGATTTTCCATTACAAACATTTTTACATAATCAATTTACGGAAGAACTTAATTCTAGAGTCTAGCATTCCACGAATTCTTGAATGAAACACTCATGAGGCTCACCCCACGGGACGTGGTTCATTCACCCTTTCGTCTTTCAAAACACCTAATCATTACGTATCAAATAACAAAAGAACTGAATTATAGAGAATAACATTCCACAAATTCTTGAATGAATCATTCATGAGGCTCGCCCCATGGGACGTGATTCATTTGCCATTTCGTTCTTAAAATACTAAATAAGATCAAACATTTTCACTAAACGAACATTGTTTAGATCTCTTTCTATCTCGCAGACAAGCTAGCGCTTCAGCCTCCTATCGCGAGCAGATAAGCCAACTCTTAGCAGTTAGAAAGCGGTTTAAACAATCGTTCATTAAGAAAACACTAACAAATCGTAGTTGCACGAACTACGAAGCTCTGACTTTCCCATTGCATAAGGGAATACGTAGGCACAGGGATTCCTTCGCGAGCATAATAATAAAAATTTAATCATTTATCCATCATAAATCACCCTAATAAAAAACAAACCATTTTCCCCATAACAATAATAATAATTAAAATATTCATTTTCCTATAAACAAACATCTTAGCAAACTGTTTAGAAGACAATCATCTAAATCAACATTCGATCGCATAGTTAGACTAAGAGGTTCCCGTTGAGTACAACGGACGTGAGGGGTGCTAATACCTTCCCCTTGCGTAACCGACTCCCGAAGTTAGAATTTGGTTTCATTGACTATTTCTTATCCTATTTAAGTTGTGTCTATATCTCCCTTTTCTTTAGTTAGAATAAATAGAATTAGGTGATGACTCTGTTATTTTTTCCTCGTCCATCGTGAGGATCGTATTTTTCGAGGTATGACAACAATCTTCCTTCAAGCTAACCTACAAGTTACCAACCAAGGGTAACATTCAACACAAAATGGGTGAGACATCGAACCATATAAACAAGAGTATGATAATTAATACGCTAGATATAATCATACAATTTTCATACTATCCCATAACAACATCTTACCAATCACCCCCAAACATTCACATAGTTTATCAACTTAATTCAAGCATCAACATAACTAATTCCGACTTCAAAATTAGCATAGACACCTTCGTCAGTTTCGACAAACATATACAACATATTCAACTTCTTCAACATCAGCATAATCGACTTTACAGACATAAACATATAAACAACTTAGGCACATAACCATATAATCAACTTATTCAACATAATCATATAACTAACTTAACAACATAATCGACCTATTCAACATGGACCACATACTCAACGAAATCAACATAAACCATTTAATCAACTTAAATCTACAGAATAACTTATTCAACTTGAGCAACGTAACAACTTTATCAACTTAAGCAACATGAACAACTTTATCAACTTAAGAAACATGAACAACTTTATCAACTTAAGCAACACAAACAACTTTATCAACTTGGCAACATAAACAACATAAACAACATAATTAATGTGATACAAGATGCGACTCGGCTATGCATATGCATGTGGTACCATTGGAGTAAAACTTCCAACTTAAAATATACCAGGTTGTCGAGGTATCTGCAAGGCATAAGCCTTCAACTTAATAATTTTGCCAATCCA
Source organism: Lathyrus aphaca (assembly GCA_963966055.1). NCBI lineage: Eukaryota > Viridiplantae > Streptophyta > Magnoliopsida > Fabales > Fabaceae > Lathyrus > Lathyrus aphaca. The sequence goes on along the minus strand of OZ014519.1, from coordinate 737,915,637 downwards.
GGCCAACGTGGTGAGCATCCACTCCAACTTAGAAATGCAATAGATGTCATGAGACCAACAACGCAACACATCAACAACGAACAACTCAAACAACATACCACAACAACGTAACAACTTAAATTCAACATGATTCAACCTTGGCCATAGGCCTACAACTTTCAACGTTGGTAATACAACCTACAACTTTAATAATCAATGTTGGTCCTTCGACCTTCAACTTAGCAATGCCCATATAACAGAGTGAACCAACATACGCAACAGTACTAGAAAAATACACATGTTCATCACAACTTAACAAGATATACTGGCTAAAATCACCTACTAATTATTACAAATGACCATGTCAATTATCGTTAAATTTAGAAAAATTAATTTTATCGTGTAATTTCACCCGGTCGACTAAATCATCACGGGTCCGCACCTTACAACATCTGCTAATCATTACCACTACATCTGTTACATTCAACCTACTGATATTCACCTTATTGCTATTTATTTATACTGTCTTTAAATTAAACCGACACTTTCTTCTAAACTACATTATACAGTGCTATTTCAAAAACTATTTTCTCACTGTTCATGTTATACGTAATTAAATTCTAAACTTCATTACCCATCATAATTCTCCTTAATTCTACTACTCCATACTTTAGAAAATTATATGGTTTAGATTTAAATTCATAAAGGATTAATTGGATTATTTAGTAAATTATTATACAAGAAAATAAGGATTTATTAAATTTGAAAGCCCTCCCCTTAACAACGGGGTGGCCTGCGCCACCCTTTCACACTCTAATACTATGGCTTGCGCCATAGGGGGGAACAAGGACCACTATGGCCTGCGCCTTAGCTCTTTGTGGTGGCCATTCCCCCTCCCCACTAATCATGGCCTATGACATAGCTGTCGCTCCCGATAAATGGGACTGGCCCAGATAAAGGTACATACGCGAACGGTCGGCGAGAGGGACAATGAGAACACACAGCAGTGAACTCACTGGAGATGAATAGAGTCTCCAGCTAGGCATTTTTATCCCGGAGGAAAGGTAATGCTGCATAGACCTAGAAAAGATGGATAAGACGGTTGCGAACCAGAGAGACTGAGAAAGGGGGTTGGTTACAACCTGGGAAGGTATTAGCACCCAGATTGTCCGTCGTACTCGACGGGATCCACGCTTGAAAGATTTGTGTTTTAAAGGGGTAGTGTCAGTGCAATTTGTGTGTAAAAGAGCTGGAAAACAAAATGTACAGGTGTTAGTGTAAGAGAAAAGTGAAGTATATAAGTGAAGTGTCAGTGTAAGAACTGGAGTGAAATGCTCAAGATCATGAGGCTAAAAGAATGAGGCTAGAAAGAGGGGGAATATACAGAGACTTTTGTTCGATAACTGTTAAGTTATGCCTACGTATCCTCTCGTGCAATGAGGAAGTCAGAACACCGTAGTTCGACCCAAAGAGACTGAAAGATGAATTGACTGGTGTTGCACCCCAAAATTTGCCCTCACAATACAAGATTTTGTGTGCTAAGAAGGTTCACAAGTTTCCCAATGTTTACAAGACCTTTCATGAGGTTCATGAAGTCTACAAGTCACTTTATGAAGGTTCACAAGGTTCACAAGTTTCCCAATGTTTACAAGACCTTTCATGAGGTTCATGAAGTCTACAAGTCACTTTATGAAGGTTCACAAGGTTCACAAGTTTCCCAATGCTTTCAAGACCTTTCATGAGGTTCATGAAGTCTACAAGTTACTTTATGAAGGTTCACAAGGTTCACAAGATTCACAATGCTTACAAAACCTTTCATGAGGTTCATGAAGTCTACAAGTCACTTTATGAGGTTCACAAGGTTCACAAGGTTCACAATACCTCCCATGAGGTTCACAAGACATTTTATGATGGTTAACAAGGTTCACAATACCTCCCATGAGGTTCACAAGACATTTTATGATGGTTCACAAGGTTCACAATTGGTCAGAAGAGTTGACAATTCCCTCAGACAATGCACCTCCTAAGCAGTGCATCCAAAACTAGGGTTTTGACTTTAATCAGGCTAAATGAACTTCCAAGACTTCAAGTGAGCTTAATAACATCTTATATGTGTGTAAGAACCCCCATGACAAGTTTCAAGACTTTTCTCAGAAGTTTGCTCAGTCAGATGATCAGGTAAGTCAAAATCAGTCAATGCAGTTAAAAAGTCAAACTGAGGTCAACTGTGGTCAAACCAAAGTCAAACTTCATGATTTTTTTCCAACATCAAGTATATGAAGTAAAATTCATCATTTGATCAAGGGTTGATCATGATTCATCAAGGAGATTCCAGATCATCAATAATCAGGAGTTTCTAAATTAGGGTTTCCTTAGTAAAAGTCAACTGAACTTTGACCAGCCATAACTTTCACATACTTCATCACCAAGTCTCCACTCAAAGCTCATTTTGAAGGAAATTGAATTCTCTACAACTTTGTGTCTCACAAGCCAAGCCCAAAAATGCTTCATTTGGAAGGTATGAGCTAAGACATTATAGGTCCTTTTGAAAGTCAACAAAAAGTCAACAACTTCAAAAGGGCATAACTTGAGATTGGTAAATTATATGGACATGAAACTAGTGGGGTTGTTTAGAGGACTCTTCAAGCTTTCCAAAATGTCCAAGAACACCCTCATAGCATTAAAATTGAAGGATATGTGCCCTTGCAAAGTTGGGAAATTTTGAGTTGGTTTATGATGAAAAAGGGGGTCTAAAACCAATTTCTTCCAAATGGGCTTGCCAAATGATGACCCAATCCATACATTGACTTCATGCACGACCCAAAACATTAAAAATCAGAATTTTTATTATTTTATTTTTATTTATTTTGATTTAATTCATTAAAAATCATTTTAAATAAAAATAAAATATGAAAATGTAATATTTGATGGAGATTGAGTTTCTAGAAGATCTTAAATGATGATTGGAATTGAAGAGGAATGAAATCACAAGATTGGTCCAAAAATAGTAAGCCTTCATACAAGAATATTGGATTTTTAAGGCATGATCAATTTGAATCTTTTCATATCAAAATTTCCACACAACCATTCAATGTTATGACCTAAATTCATTTACCTATAAGTACTAAACACAACTCAATCACCAAGACAAAAAAATTTCTGCCTCCCAAGAGTAAGTTTCATAAACCAAAAAACCTCTCAAAAACTCACATTCGGTTTCAATCTTCCAGGACATTTGAAGGTAATTTGAGAACACATCCATGATCCTTGGACCTCATTGAGTGGAAACCAACACTTATTTGCATCCAAAACAACTCCATAATGCATGAACCGAATCATCCATGTGCTTCATATATTTTTTTTCGAATCATCATATTTACTTATTGATAATGAATTTTAATGATATATTGATGTTTGTTATTGGCTATAGATGAAGTCTGGATAGTTTGGTGAAGAGTTATGGCCGAATCATGAGTATACCATGTTTAGGGTTTAAAGCTCTAAATTTGGGTTCTTCAATTTACACAATATAAATGAATTTGGTTGACATAATTGGATTGTACAGGTTGCAAGGAAGTTAAAGATGTTGTTAATTTGATAAAATTGTGCTGTTTGAATAGTGTTTGATGTTCGCAGGTTGTATTGGTAGGAATAATCGCAGGAAAAGTTGTAGATAAATTCGCAGGAAAACCTGCGAACCCAAGGTTGAAGATGAAGATCTTCGCGCGCTTCAGATTTTTGAATTTTGATTTGTATATTTATTGTGTTGTTTGTATATTATTTCATAGGATGATAAGTGGCCTGGTGGTTGGTACGCGCATGAAAGAAGCTAAGGACCCTGGTGGTATGGCATGGGTGTTGTCAAGCAAGGCATCCTGGGTTCAATTCCCAGCCAGGAAAGTTTCAATTTTTTTTTATGATTTCATTGTTTTGTTAATTATATTATAATCATGTAAATGTTTTCTAATTCTAAACTTAGTTTTTTATAATTATACATTTAAAATTAAAAACATGTATATAATAATAATTAGATTTATATTTTGTTGTATATAAAATTTAATTTATTTTTGCAAACTCTAATTTAATCATAATATCTTTTTAAAACCCTAATGCAATTTTATAAATTATTAAATCCTAATTATTTTCAAAACCCTAAAATATTTTTCTAAAAAAAACCTAATTGTAATTCTTGTTTATATTTTAATTAGTGAATAAAATTTTATTATAATCTTTAAATTTGTAAATATAATTGTATGATCATATCTTCATTCATGTATCTATCTTATTAAATTTTGTAAATATAATCATAATTGATCCTATTTTTATAATATGTAAATATGACCTACATTGTTTATAATTTAAAATTTTGTACATAAAATCTAAAAATTAAAATGTTTAATTTTATTTTTTTTATAATATGTAAATATTCTATAATTGTTTATAATCTAGTTATGTATGTAAATAATTTTTTTAATATATGTTTTAAAAAAAATTAAAACTTGTTAATTTAATATAATTTATTTTCATAATATGTTTATAATTAACTTAATTTTTATAGCATTTAAGACTTTATGATAATTAATTGTTTATATTTTCTTCGCAATCTTAAATAATAATTGTTCATAAAAATTTGATCTTGTAATTATTATGCTAATATTCTTATTTATTTTATCATTAATGCTATTTATTTTCATATTTATTATTATTATTACTAACCCCATTTATAGATATTGTGATTTATTATTATTATTATTATTACTAACCCCATTTATAGATATTGTGATTTATTATTATTATTATTACTAACCTCATTAAATTTGATATTATTTTTATTATTATTATTTTCACTAACCCAATTATAATTATTTATTTATTTTGCTATTTATTTAATTTGCTTTATTATTATTATTGTAATTGCTCCTGGATGTAATATTTTGTAATATTTAAATTATTTATTTTTATGTCATGGTTAGTAAAAATAGGGAGTGTAAACATGTATGTTATTTAAAATTAATTTAGATCACTTAATTCAAAAGATAAATATTTAAAATTGTACACTCACACACGTAAGTCGATCTTTGATCGCCATCTCACTTCCTTAGGGATACCTCTCATGTTGCCTAATCAAAAAGGTCAAGTAGGGTGTATAAAGCAAAAGTCCCTCAAAATAAAGTCATCTAGTCCCTTAACAATAAAAGATCAAGTCCCTTTTCGAATGTTGCCTTCGTAATGATCTTGTCCCTTTCGAATAAAGATGACAGTCCCTCCAAAAGTGCTTAATACACCCTACAGTTGCCTACATTAAACAGATGACCCTTACTTGTCCCACACATCCAAGGTAATGACTACCTATTCCTTAATAATAGGGATAGTCTTACTACTTAAAGGATAAAGAACAGAAAAGACTTAAACTTTAGGGTAGGTACCTCCTAGTTGCTTGCTCACTTCATTTCAAATTTTCAAACACTTAACAAATTTCAAACAAATTTTCAAACACAAGTTTTTACGCATCCGTACATGGATCATTATTAACTCATATGAAAATTTTCTATTCACACACTTCACATTTTCAAAAACAATTCAAAAGTGAGCTAAGTAACTAAGAGCCCATGGATAACCATGGATGTAAAGGGTGCTAACACCTTCCCTTTACATAACCTACCCCCCGGACCCAAAAATATCTCTTAAGGTCTTTCCTGTTCTTTTATACCCTTTCCTTTTGGATAAAATAAAAGTCGGTGGCGACTCTTGCTATCCGCAACATAACTAAAGTCAGTTCTCCCACCGTGTTACAGAACTGGCGACTCTGCTGGGGATTTAATATAAAAGAGGGGTACCCTTAGGAATTAGATCACTTTAAATTGTTTGCCTTGTTTGCTTTATATTATCTTGTTGGGGTGCTCTTATGTGTGAAAGGTCCTAACCCGGATCTAGTGTACCTTAGGTAAATGGCAATAGACCAAGGAAATTGTACGACGTATATCGATACGGTTGATCTGGTGGCCATAGTTAGTGCGACTTCTTGGTTGGTGCTTATGTTCCTTAAGTCAAGTTGAGGATAATATGAGGCTGCCATATGTTGTCAATGCACTAACTAACTTTTAGAACCCTAGTTAACTCATCTTGGCCTTTAGAAAGTAGTGAGGTAACCGGCTTTGGTACAGACTGAAGTTGGTTGACACTCGATACTACGCTCATTGAGATTCTAAACTTGGAGGGTTTTGGTTGGAAAGTAAGTTGCCTACTGAACAACCACCCTTGTGAAGGATCAATGATATTGAGATCCCTTAGAACCTGGTTACTTTCATAGGACAGGATGAACCAACTAACTTCAGGGGAGGGTACTTACCTTTGAACCTCATGCAAGCCTTTAAACCTAGGGCTATTGTGTGACTTGCTTGTGTGTGCCACATGTTTGTGATTGAGCATAACATCATGACATCATCATGCATCATAAGCATAGCATTTTCACTAACCATTTCAAGGACCAAAGGATTTATCTTTGTTCTTTGTTGCAGGTCATGGCTTCTGCTCGTAGAAACACCATCAGGATCAACTTTGTGGGCATACCTGCTAAGCTTAAAGAGTTGGTTTCTCAAGTGTCTGATCACTCCCAGTTCATCAAGAGACATGGTCACCTATTGGATCTAGTCACTTCAGGGTTCAATGAAGACATGATGAGTGTTTTGTTTCAGTTCTTTGACCCTAAGCACCACTGTTTTACATTCCCCGACTATCAGCTGGTTCCAACCATGGAGGAGTTCTCTAAACTTCTGGGCATACCTGTTCTTGATCAAAGACCCTTCACAGGCCTGGAGAAAGAGCTTAAACCAGAGGTTATTGCTGCAGCTCTACATCTGAAAAAATCTGACATTGTTCTAGAAACGAGAAGCGGAGTTAAAGGTATTCTTGCTAAGGTGTTAATGGATAAAGCTCAAGTGTTCTTGAAGGCCATGAGCTATGATGCTTTTGAGGAGATCTTAGCCTTGCTGATTTATGGCTTAGTATTGTTCCCCAATCCAGATCAGTTCATAGACGTTCATGCCATCAACATATTCCTGAGTCACAATCCAGTACCTACATTGCTTGGAGATATCCTACATTCTCTTCATACCCGTACTACAAGGGCAAGAGGAACTTTGATGTGCTGCATACCTTTACTATCCAGGTGGTTTATTTCTCACCTTCCTCGCTCAGTAATGAAGAATGAGCAAGGGTTCAGATGGTCCAAGAGGATCATGTCACTTTCTCACTCAGACATCCATTGGTGCTCCAGATCTATGGAGAATGTCACCATTACTGACCGTTGTGGGGAGTTTCCTAATGTGCCACTTCTAGGCATAAGAGGGGGCATCACCTACAACCCCTCTCTAGCTTTACGACAGTTTGGTTATGCTCGGAGTGATGGTCCACATGACATGTTGATTCAGGGCAGTGTGTTTGATTACGACAACGATCTTCAAGGTTACCGTCAGAGATTCATACGAGCTTGGGGAAAAGTAAACAGGGTTGACAGCAAGACACTAGAGCCTAAGTACACTATTCCTATGGAGGCTTATCTCAGATGGGTGCGATCTCGTGCTCAGACTCTCATGATGCATTATCCTGCTATCCTGCCAGTTACCATGGAACCTGTTGCTGAAGGAGACACTGCTTATACCATCCTTCACCCAGACATGCCTACTGACATGGAAGACTTACAGAGATCCTGGATCCAGTTGAAGGAACAAAGGGATACTTTCGAGGCTCATTACAAAGCAAGCCAAGAAAGAATCCTGGAACTAACAAAGCAACTTCATGAGGAACGGAATCTCAACTCATACCTCAACACAAAGAGGAAATGTCCATGGGAGACTTAAAACCCCATCTTTTGTATGCCCAAGAGGCAAAACAAAGTTATTACTTATAAAAGTTTACCTTCGTGTTTGTTTAAGCAAATTTAAATCCTGCGGTCCTTGAAAACATTGCATACGCATTTACATTCCATATCATTGCATCACAGGTTTATAATTGTGCACAGGTTTCTCATCTTCTCGCTGTTTATTTGAAGCAATGGCTCTTGAACAAACAGTTAAGGATCTCCAGGCACAAAACGCACAGTTCCAAGAGCTGATCCTGAACCTGACCAAGGGGCAGGATGAATTGAAGACATTGCTGGCTAAGAAGAAGAATCCTGAGAACAACAAGGATGATCAGCTGAAACAATTACAAGCTGAGATGACAGAAATGAGGACCCAGATGAATGACCAGGTGGTTCTAATTCAAAGTTTAGCTCAGGGACAAGAAGAGTTAAGAGCCTTTGTCCGTAAACTTCAAAGTAATGGAGTCAGGAATCTAATTGTTAGTCAACCTCCATTAAAACAAACTGATTTGGTTGGAAAAAAGATGAGGATAAAAGAAGGTAAGAAACCTGTTGCCATTGATTGTTCTTCAGTTGAAGAAGAAAGACCTGATAAGGTTAATCTACCCCAACACAAGGAATGTAAAAGGAAGTTCATCAAGTTCAGCACACCAATGCCACAGGTTTTGCAATGCCTGTTGGAGATGAAGCTAATTTCCTTGGAAAATGCTCCTAAAAATCCAAACACCTCTTCTCCTTGCTATAATCCCAAGGCAAAGTGTAAGTATCACTCCAACAGTCCTGGACACGATACTAATAACTGTTGGGCATTGAATAAGAAGGTTCAAGATCTGATTGACAAAGGAATCCTAGAGGTTACTCCAGAAGGTCAAGTTGAATTTTACCATCGTCCATCAAACACCGAAGCTGCAAGACAAGTAGCCCAAAATAACAAGAAAGGAAGAATACCTATGCCTGTTGAGATATGGGGCACCTTGGGGCATCCAAGTGGAAAATTTGATTTCATGGTGAAGTATACTGCTCCTCAAAGTTCACAGATTGCAATTGAAGACATTCAGCCAACTGGATGGGACAACATTTGAATTTTTTATTTGTAATTTCTTTTATTTGTTTGAACACTTACTATTATGTTAAACTTTTGTTTTCTTTAATGCATTGCATATGTTTGTCTTGAATTAATCCATTTGTTCCACTATATTTTGAATTATGCTTCTTATTTCTATCTTGTGATATTTAACTCCTGATAAAGCTATAAGCCTGTAGGGGGAGGATGACGAAAACAATACCATAATATTAGGCAGTATGCTTTTGAACAGACTATGCTGACGATGTACAGGCATTGTTTCAATTCCTAAACAGTGGAGATATAAGGAAGTTAATCCCTAGTCAACCCTTTTGAGCCTATGAAGTAGGAGCTTTTATTCTCGCACAAATCAAAACCTTTATTCATAACCCGGGGCAGGGTAGTTACTCGGTTAACTCAAATATGCCAATTATTTGTGTTGTACACAACTAATGATGGTTCTCTATAATCATGAAACCTGACAGTCAATATCCAGCAAAAAGAAAAACCCACTAAGTCAAAACCTATGAAGGAGACTTAGTAAAAAAATTAAGACATCCCGCTGACTGTAACTTTGAAATAAACAGTTCAGGCAAAAAGAAGGGATAACAAAGTCAAAAGAAAAAAAGAGGTCACTATGAATCCTCAACAAAGAAAGATGACTGAATGTTCAAATAAATTTAGAGTTTCTGAACCATCGCAAATGTCAGTGTTACAATTCCAAACTCCTTTGAGCCTTAATGCATAAGTTAACTGAGCATAGGACTGAAGAACATCATGGAGATTGGGTTGGGTACAAATAAAATTTGAGCCTTTATCCTTTGTTTCTTAAACCGTGAACCAGGCCACGTTACAACCATTTAAAAGTCCTAACTGAAGCATGGTTAGTTTGAAAGCATACTGTTACAAAAAGGTATCCTGACTCCTTTAGGGCTTATTATAAAACTTGAGTTAATATCACAGTTTTCATAAAAATTGTTTTTTCTAAAATAACTCTTTTTCAAAAACTTCAAGACAGACATAAGCATTGCATTTTTGAATATATTTGTTTGCATATACCTGAGTGTTTGATAAACAGAGAAACTTATAGGATGAATGTTCAATAAATCAAAGTCTTTCTGATAAACAAAGTTGCTTCCTAGATGAAAGCCCATGTATACAAAGGGGCATAGTCATTATCTCCCAATCAAGGGGGCAGGCCATGATACTGCCTAACTCATTTGGGGCAATCAGGACAAGATTCAACTATGTTTAAACAGCCAGAGGAAGATCTCCTCATCTATCTGAAGTGCCAAGGGTAACATTACAGAATTCCTAATGCCAGGGGCATGGTCATTGTTTCCTAATCAAGGGGGCATACCAAGTTACTGTTTAATTCATTCAGGGCAATCAGGTCCAGATTCAACAATGCTTAATAGCCAGAGGCAGCTCTCCTCATATATGTGAGTTTCATGATGTCAGAAACATATTATTGTGAAGCACTCTGTTTATTTCTCTTGAGGTAACTACATTCAGATACTTCCATCATGGTATAATTCATCCTCAACCAAAGGGCAATGCTTTCTCTTCAAATCTAATACCCGGAGCGCATATGGTCCATCACAATTTGAAGACACATTCCTCTCGTTGTATTACCTTGATATTGGATTCTCAGCTGAAACCATGATGGAAATTAATTGTCTACACCAGTAGTATCAGATGGTGTCAGTATCATGTCTTCAGATCCAGCTATGAGGATTTCAGGGAAGGTATTCAAGAAAGTTAAAAATTTCAGGAGCTCCAAATCCAATTGGTTATACACTCTCGAAGTTGAAACGTTTCTGTTCTCAAGTTCAGCTTTACTTTTCCCTCTGAATCCAGATTTACTTTTACCCTATTTTACATAAGCGAAACGTCCATTAGTTGGGTTTGAATGCATGTGTGCTTAATATGATTGATGTTTACCAGAAATGCATAAAAATGCAGTAATAGTATTTACTAAGGACGAACGAGGGAAGGATTTCAACGAAGCTTCACTGGTTCATCTTTACAAAACAGCTACAAACCCTCAGTAGGACAAATCCATCTTCATAAGGTCACATCTCCCCTGGAATTTATATCCATCTCTTTTATCCTCATACGGATATACGGGAATTTACTTTCCAATAAGAGTACGACGAACGAAGACGGGAGGTTATATCTACCCTACTATCAAACGAAGACAAAGGTTATGTATACTTTACTATCCCTAGCAGACGGGAGGTTATCTATACCTTGCTATCCCCAGCATACGGGAGGTTATGTATAATATATTATCAAACAAGATGGGAATAAGTTCCTCATATCCTTCAACAATGAATCGGGATTTATTTTCCCTGGCCAGCAGTTGTTATACGAAGATATCCAGACGCTTCAGGCAGCATCATTTCATACATACATCATTTACATCATACCATAACATACATATCCATAAATATATAATACATTTACTTAGGTGCATCATACTATGCATGCATACATATAACATAAACTAATATTCTCCTTGCAGGAAGGTTATATGCAGATAAAGTTATATCAACAATTCACAACAGATCAGAAGTGATCCATACACTACTCAAGATGTCCTTGAATAGCAGGCAAACGGTCTGTAAAAAGATCCATTCCCTGGTTCAAGACATTCCTCAGAAGAACAAATCCTGACGTTCTTTTGAACCTTAAGAGCAAATCCTGACGCTCTTTTGGCCTCTGGTTCAAGACATTTCACTCAGAAGAACAAATCCTGACGTTCTTTTGACCCTTAAGAGCAAATCCTGATGCTCTTTTGGCCCCTTGTTCAAGACTTTCTCAGAAGAACAAATCCTGACGTTCTTTTGACCCTTAAGAGCAAATCCTGACGCTCTTTTGGCCCCTTGTTCAAGACTTTTTCAGAAGAACAAATCCTGACGTTCTTTTGACCCTTAAGAGCAAATCCTGACGCTCTTTTGGCCCCTTGTTCAAGACTTTTTCAGAAGAACAAATCCTGACGTTCTTTTGACCCTTAAGAGCAAATCCTGACGCTCTTTTGGCCCCTTGTCCAAGACTTTTTCAGAAGAACAAATCCTGACGTTCTTTTGACCCTTAAGAGCAAATCCTGACGCTCTTTTGGCCCCTTGTTCAAGACTTTTTCAGAAGAACAAATCCTGACGTTCTTTTGACCCTTAAGAGCAAATCCTGACGCTCTTTTGGCCCCTTGTCCAAGACTTTTTCAGAAGAACAAATCCTGACGTTCTTTTGACCCTTAAGAGCAAATCCCGACGCTCTTTTGGCCCCTTGTCCAAGACTTTTTCAGAAGAACAAATCCTGACGTTCTTTTGACCCTTAAGAGCAAATCCTGACGCTCTTTTGGCCCCTTGTTCAAGACTTTTTCAGAAGAACAAATCCTGACGTTCTTTTGACCCTTAAGAGCAAATCCTGACGCTCTTTTGTCCCCTTGTCCAAGACTTTTTCAGAAGAACAAATCCTGACGTTCTTTTGACCCTTAAGAGCAAATCCTGACGCTCTTTTTACCCCTTGTTCAAGACTTTTTCAGAAGAACAAATCCTGACGTTCTTTTGACTCTTAAGAACAAATCCTGACGTTCTTTTGACCTTGGAGAGTAGGCAAACGGTCTGTATAAAGGTCCGCTCCCTAGTCCAAGATATTTCCAGAAGAGATAATCGCCACGAAGATTTATTTCTACTGGTCCATTCAACAAGTCAAATCATGTTGCATAAAGGATTCAGAGACGGCCTATACAAAGACCTAGTACTGAGATCCAGTATCAACACAAAGCTATCATCATATCCAGTTCTTTAGATGGCATCTCTAAGCCCATCTCCAGTTCTTCCAAGTGGCATCTTTAAGCCCACTCAAGTATATTCAACTAGCCATCTGTATTACTCTACGCACTGGTGAGTGCAAATTTTTGGGCTTTTGTGTTCAATCCCCTTTAACCTTCCAGGTCACGATTGGCAAATATACCAATCTAACCCCTCAGGTTTCAGAAAATTGAACAGGGGCAGCTGTTGCACCCCAAAATTTGCCCTCACAATACAAGATTTTGTGTGCTAAGAAGGTTCACAAGTTTCCCAATGTTTACAAGACCTTTCATGAGGTTCATGAAGTCTACAAGTCACTTTATGAAGGTTCACAAGGTTCACAAGTTTCCCAATGTTTACAAGACCTTTCATGAGGTTCATGAAGTCTACAAGTCACTTTATGAAGGTTCACAAGGTTCACAAGTTTCCCAATGCTTTCAAGACCTTTCATGAGGTTCATGAAGTCTACAAGTTACTTTATGAAGGTTCACAAGGTTCACAAGATTCACAATGCTTACAAAACCTTTCATGAGGTTCATGAAGTCTACAAGTCACTTTATGAGGTTCACAAGGTTCACAAGGCTCACAATACCTCCCATGAGGTTCACAAGACATTTTATGATGGTTCACAAGGTTCACAATACCTCCCATGAGGTTCACAAGACATTTTATGATGGTTCACAAGGTTCACAATTGGTCAGAAGAGTTGACAATTCCCTCAGACAATGCACCTCCTAAGCAGTGCATCCAAAACTAGGGTTTTGACTTTAATCAGGCTAAATGAACTTCCAAGACTTCAAGTGAGCTTCATAACATCTTATATGTGTGTAAGAACCCCCATGACAAGTTTCAAGACTTTTCTCAGAAGTTTGCTCAGTCAGATGATCAGGTAAGTCAAAATCAGTCAATGCAGTTAAAAAGTCAAACTGAGGTCAACTGTGGTCAAACCAAAGTCAAACTTCATGATTTTTTTCCAACATCAATTATATGAAGTAAAATTCATCATTTTATCAAGGGTTGATCATGATTCATCAAGGAGATTCCAGATCATCAATAATCAGGAGTTTCTAAATTAGGGTTTCCTTAGTAAAAGTCAACTGAACTTTGACCAGCCATAACTTTCACATACTTCATCACCAAGTCTCCACTCAAAGCTCATTTTGAAGGAAATTGAATTCTCTACAACTTTGTGTCTCACAAGCCAATCCCAAAAATGCTTCATTTGGAAGGTATGAGCTAAGACATTATAGGTCCTTTTGAAAGTCAACAAAAAGTCAACAACTTCAAAAGGGCATAACTTGATATTGGTAAATGATATGGACATGAAACCAGTGGGGTTGTTTATAGGACTCTTCAAGCTTTCCAAAATGTCCAAGAACACCCTCATAGCATTAAAATTGAAGGATATGTGCCCTTGCAAAGTTGGGAAATTTTGAGTTGGTTTATGATGAAAAAGGGGGTCTAAAACCAATTTCTTCCAAATGGGCTTGCCAAATGATGACCCAATCCATACATTGACTTCATGCACGACCCAAACCATTAAAAATTAGAATTTTTATTATTTTATTTTTATTTATTTTGATTTAATTCATTAAAAATCATTTTAAATAAAAATAAAATATGAAAATGTAATATTTGATGGAGATTGAGTTTCTAGAAGATCTTAAATGATGATTGGAATTGAAGAGGAATGAAATCACAAGATTGGTCCAAAAATAGTAAGCCTTCATACAAGAATATTGGATTTTTAAGGCATGATCAATTTGAATCTTTTCATATCAAAATTTCCACACAACCATTCAATGTTATGACCTAAATTCATTTACCTATAAGTACTAAACACAACTCAATCACCAAGACAAAAAAATTTCTGCCTCCCAAGAGTAAGTTTCATAAACCAAAAAACCTCTCAAAAACTCACATTCGGTTTCAATCTTCCAGGACATTTGAAGGTAATTTGAGAACACATCCATGATCCTTGGACCTCATTGAGTGGAAACCAACACTTATTTGCATCCAAAACAACTCCATAATGCATGAACCGAATCATCCATGTGCTTCATATATTTTTTTTCGAATCATCATATTTACTTATTGATAATGAATTTTAATGATATATTGATGTTTGTTATTGGCTATAGATGAAGTCTGGATAGTTTGGTGAAGAGTTATGGCCGAATCATGAGTATACCATGTTTAGGGTTTAAAGCTCTAAATTTGGGTTCTTCAATTTACACAATATAAATGAATTTGGTTGACATAATTGGATTGTACAGGTTGCAAGGAAGTTAAAGATGTTGTTAATTTGATAAAATTGTGCTGTTTGAATAGTGTTTGATGTTCGCAGGTTGTATTGGTAGGAATAATCGCAGGAAAAGTTGTAGATAAATTCGCAGGAAAACCTGCGAACCCAAGGTTGAAGATGAAGATCTTCGCGCGCTTCAGATTTTTGAATTTTGATTTGTATATTTATTGTGTTGTTTGTATATTATTTCATAGGATGATAAGTGGCCTGGTGGTTGGTACGCGCATGAAAGAAGCTAAGGACCCTGGTGGTATGGCATGGGTGTTGTCAAGCAAGGCATCCTGGGTTCAATTCCCAGCCAGGAAAGTTTCAATTTTTTTTTATGATTTCATTGTTTTGTTAATTATATTATAATCATGTAAATGTTTTCTAATTCTAAACTTAGTTTTTTATAATTATACATTTAAAATTAAAAACATGTATATAATAATAATTAGATTTATATTTTGTTGTATATAAAATTTAATTTATTTTTGCAAACTCTAATTTAATCATAATATCTTTTTAAAACCCTAATGCAATTTTATAAATTATTAAATCCTAATTATTTTCAAAACCCTAAAATATTTTTCTAAAAAAAACCTAATTGTAATTCTTGTTTATATTTTAATTAGTGAATAAAATTTTATTATAATCTTTAAATTTGTAAATATAATTGTATGATCATATCTTCATTCATGTATCTATCTTATTAAATTTTGTAAATATAATCATAATTGATCCTATTTTTATAATATGTAAATATGACCTACATTGTTTATAATTTAAAATTTTGTACATAAAATCTAAAAATTAAAATGTTTAATTTTTTTTTTTATAATATGTAAATATTCTATAATTGTTTATAATCTAGTTATGTATGTAAATAATTTTTTTAATATATGTTTTAAAAAATAATTAAAACTTGTTAATTTAATATAATTTATTTTCATAATATGTTTATAATTAACTTAATTTTTATAGCATTTAAGACTTTATGATAATTAATTGTTTATATTTTCTTCGCAATCTTAAATAATAATTGTTCATAAAAATTTGATCTTGTAATTATTATGCTAATATTCTTATTTATTTTATCATTAATGCTATTTATTTTCATATTTATTATTATTATTACTAACCCCATTTATAGATATTGTGATTTATTATTATTATTATTATTATTACTAACCCCATTTATAGATATTGTGATTTATTATTATTATTATTACTAACCTCATTAAATTTGATATTATTTTTATTATTATTATTTTCACTAACCCAATTATAATTATTTATTTATTTTGCTATTTATTTAATTTGCTTTATTATTATTATTGTAATTGCTCCTAGATGTAATATTTTGTAATATTTAAATTATTTATTTTTATGTCATGGTTAGTAAAAATAGGGAGTGTAAACATGTATGTTATTTAAAATTAATTTAGATCACTTAATTCAAAAGATAAATATTTAAAATTGTACACTCACACACGTAAGTCGATCTTTGATCGCCATCTCACTTCCTTAGGGATACCTCTCATGTTGCCTAATCAAAAAGGTCAAGTAGGGTGTATAAAGCAAAAGTCCCTCAAAATAAAGTCATCTAGTCCCTTAACAATAAAAGATCAAGTCCCTTTTCGAATGTTGCCTTCGTAATGATCTTGTCCCTTTCGAATAAAGATGACAGTCCCTCCAAAAGTGCTTAATACACCCTACAGTTGCCTACATTAAACAAATGACCCTTACTTGTCCCACACATCCAAGGTAATGACTACCTATTCCTTAATAATAGGGATAGTCTTACCACTTAAAGGATAAAGAACAGAAAAGACTTAAACTTTAGGGTAGGTACCTCCTAGTTGCTTGCTCACTTCATTTCAAATTTTCAAACACTTAACAAATTTCAAACAAATTTTCAAACACAAGTTTTTACGCATCCGTACATGGATCATTATTAACTCATATGAAAATTTTCTATTCACACACTTCACATTTTCAAAAACAATTCAAAAGTGAGCTAAGTAACTAAGAGCCCATGGATAACCATGGATGTAAAGGGTGCTAACACCTTCCCTTTACATAACCTACCCCCCGGACCCAAAAATATCTCTTAAGGTCTTTCCTGTTCTTTTATACCCTTTCCTTTTGGATAAAATAAAAGTCGGTGGCGACTCTTGCTATCCGCAACATAACTAAAGTCAGTTCTCCCACCGTGTTACAACTGGTGAACTGCTTACTTGTCTTATGCTCAAGTGTATGACCTGTCTGGCTCAGGTGCAAACTGTCTTGCATTAGACGGAAGAAGCAAATTCTCGTTTATGAGTGAAGGTGATGAGAAAAAGAATCCCGGAGGAGATGATTATTGTTTGTTTTTGAGTTTTCAGTCTTTTATTGCTTTTGAAAGTTTGTCATAAGTTAATGAGCTTAAGCCTAAATCAATGGGTTAGTAAACTCATCACATCTTCCCTCTGATTAGGGGTAATGAGAGTACCTTAAGTGTGAAGTCAGCTTCTCACACTTAATCACCTTTGATGTAGGATTAAGATCATTAACCTATTTGTGATTATTTAGATGTTTTTGTTGTTTTTGTTTAGTGTTAGGTAATGAGATTAAGCCATAATCAGGGATTAAACAGACTCATTACACCATCCTAATAGAAGGATAATAGATGAGAATGTTTAAGCTGAGGAAAGCTCCTCAACTTAATCCATGATTAGGGATTAAACTCATGACAAAACAAGCCTTTGATTAAGTGGATTTTATTTAATGATATGATGATGAAGTGATTTTTAGGGTTTGTAAGACAACTTGAGGGGGACTTGTCCATTAACACTAGGGTTAGTCCTTCTTAACCAATTAAGGAAGAAATAGAACCCTAATGCAAGGCCCAAGTTACAAGTGTGATGTCTTGATGATTATTAAGTGGATTGATTAAGGGATTTAAACACATTAAGGGTTTAACACTTAGGATTAAAGTTATACACTCCATCCTAATAGAAGGATGCATGCATAAGCTTAATCACAAAGCCTTAAAGCCTTTAGGGTTTAGTCCCTGATTATGAGATGAGAAGAGAAGACTCAAAAGAGACACAAAGGTAAAACTAAGAGGGGAGACTAAACAAAACCCTAATTATTGTCATGCTTGGTTGTTCCTAAGGTTTGTGAGGTTTACAAGAAAGATCTTCAGAGGAACCACCAGGAAGCAGATGAAAGGAGCAAAGAGGAGCAAAGTAACTTGCTTCATTTAAGAAGACAAGTCGCTTGAGGAAAGAAAGTAAGGAGAAAAGGAATGAGAAAGCTCAAACTCAAACACACATAAAAATGCAGCATGGATGCAAGAGAGAGATGAGAAGAAAGTATGAGAAGTGAAGGCAAATCCACTTCTCAAAGTGACTTACCACCTGAAAAGTTAGCAAAGGAATGCAATGCAATGCCAAATGAAATGAAATGACATGATGAGAAACAAAACCAGAAGCACATACATGATGCTAATGATGCTATGAGATGCTACAAACATGAAACAACATATGGGGATGATCATACAAGCTTATGAATGCAAATGGAGCAAGTTAAGACACATGAACATACATGAAAAGTTATGAGATGCATATGGCATACAACATGGCAAATGAAAGATGCAATGATCAAACATGCCTCTAATATGTCCTAAGATGTGTCATGGATCAAATGGATGCATAAAATGTCATGGCAAGTCAAGGTATGAATGCAAATGCAAGATGGATGCATATGGAAACCCAAATTAGGGTTTATGATCAAAGTATCAAACACAAACCAAAATCAGAAGCAAACATCAAGATAAAAAATTGAAAATGCCTTCAAAGGATCCCTAATCCTATACTAACTCACTTCCCAAAGGAGAAGTTCCAACTCTTAACCTAATTCAAGTTATGATTTTTCTAAGTTTTCTAGGGTTTTAGGGTTCCTTAACAAGAAAAATGCCAAACAAATGGAAAATGAAAGATTAAATCATGGCCATTTAATCTCATAAACTACATGCTAAACACAATGCAATTCAAAAAGAATCAAGGTCCAACTCTTTAGGGTTAGGCAGAAATGATTTTTGGAAGTTTGGATCAAAATAATGCATCAAAATGATTTTAATTCCATGAAAAATTCTCAAAATGCATCAAGATCAAAAAATAAATTTGGTTTGAGGGTTGGACAATGTTTCTAAATGTTTTTAAATGTTTCATGAATTGTTTTGGTGATTTTTAAATACCCAAAAGTATTTTTAATTAATTAATTCTCATTAATTAATTAAAAAGAAACTTTTAAATATTTAAAAATACTTTTTTAATGCTAAAAATAAAAATAAAAATATTTTGTGTTTTAAAAATTAATGAAACTCTTGACAAAAAATTTCATAATTTTTAAATGATTTTTGCTATTTTTAATAAATTGTACAAAATAAATATAAAACAAATGAATTAAAAATAAAGAAAAAGAAAAGTAAACAGAATGGAAGGCCAAGATGGATTCTGGGAGTAAAGGGGTTGACTACGCGCGCAATCCAGTGGCCTATATTCAAACTCCCTAATTTTTGATTTACGAATTAATTAATCCAGATTAAGAAAAGTCAACTGGGATTAGGGCAAAATGGAGTGATCCTGGGCGTCCAAACACGCGCGAGTCAACACATCCAAGGGACCAAATTCAAACTTCATTAAACACAGGGATTAAACCCTAATCATTTTCAGGTGGCCGGAGAAGACCTCTGGTCGTCTTCTCCGGTCGGAACCCCACCTGAAAATCCCTAAAATCCTCAAAACGCAACTAAAATGAAATCTAAACAAACAGAAATCTTTCCCATACTTCACTGAATCAAAACCCCAAGCTAAAACTCATTTATCTTTCCTCAATCACATGAATCGAAACAAAACATTTCTTAGGTCAGGAAGTTTCAGAACATGATTAAACTCTTATTTCTTCACCATTTTCAAAACTAAAGACATCAGAGCAATCAGTGAATCATGAAGAACAAATTAAGAACTTTAAAAATCATTTCTGGAAAAAAAAGTTCTTGAGCTACCTGAGTTTCGAAGCTTTCAATTTTGCAACTTTCTGACCTCTCCTCTTGATGCAATCCACTCCTCTTGGTCCCTTGATGATGTCTGAATGCTTAGAAGGAGTTTATGTTGGCTGGTTTGAGAGTTTGAACAAGTTCTGTTCAAGCTCAGGTGGGAATCGTGTTTATGACTCAGGCAGTTTCAGGCAAGGGTGAGGGGTTCTTTGTGATCAGGATGATGATTTGAGAAGGTCTGTGAAGTTTGTTTAAGTGTTTGTGGCTTGTATGGAGAGTTTCGAATGCTTTTGCTTCCAGGGTGAAAAATGAGAGAGTTGAGTTCTTGCTGGTTTCAGGCTTGTGTGTTGTGATGTTCAGCTTGCATTTTGTTTGTATAAACTAATCCTATTGGTCAGATGACATGACATGTCCTTTTGTGATAGGTATGGTTGCTTTTGCCAAAATGTCAACTTTGTGTAAGAAGGGCATGGGCTACTTTGCTAGCTTGGTACAAGGGCTTGTCTTGCGCAGCATGGTGAGGGGAAATGGCTAGTGTGGTTCAGCATCCAAGGCAGCAAGTGGATGAAGTGTTATGATGGTTTTTGCAACTTGGTTCCTTCTAGTTCTCATGGAAAAATCTTGCCTCACAAACCATGAAAACATGTGATTCCTTTGGTTCAATCTGAACTTTAAGACTTGTGTTATGTTGGTATAAGGATTAGGCATCAATTAGAAGTCACAAATGCCTTTGGTACAAGATTTTGCAAATTTCTCATTTGGTGCATAACTTGAAATTTAATGATTTTAGCCAACTTTGATGCACCATAACTTTTGATCCAAAATGAATTAGGTCATGTTCTTGTACTTTTTGAAAAGGGAATGATCTATTCTACAACTTTCATGACCAAAGTTTTTCCATTTGAAGCATTTTTGGATCAAAAAGTAAGGGTTGAAAAAGTTGCATAAAATGACATTTCATTAAAAGTCAACCTTGCCCAAAAAAGTCAACTTTGCAAAAAACTTCAAATTCTTGAATTTTGTGAACTTCAAACTTCTTCCATGATCAAATAAAGATCATATACACTCAAAATGATGAAGATCACCCCTTGGTTGGGTCATTGGGGGCCTCAGATGCCCTGATTTTGCACTGACTTGTCTGAAAAGTCAACTCTTGATCAGATGATTTCCCCATGGAATTTATTCATGAAAATTGATATGCATACTCCCTATACCATATAGAGACCAATAGAAACAAGAATGACCAAAAAATTTGAAGTTATGGCCTTTGAAACCAAAACCCTAATTTTAGGTCATCTGTGCAGTCAAGCCTAGCTCTGCTTCCATGCCATTTTCAGTTCTTGTGATCCTTTGGCATTCTTGACTTTGAGAGGATGTAATATGATTCTTGACCACACATAGACCCCTTTGAAGTGATTGTTGACCTTTGGAGTGACTCAAGAAGCTCTTGGATTGCTCAGATCACAAACCCTAAATGCAGATGAATTTGAACCAATGCAAAGACTTAAAATTGTGATATGAGATGCTATGATTGAGTTTATGCATATGAAATGATCACAAGCCATGGTGAAATGGGTGAGGGCAAATTTGGGGTGTTTACAATAGCTTGTGAGAGGGCAACTCAATTCTTCTTTCCACTAACATGGCCTACACCATGAATTAATTCCTTGGGTGGTATGTGCCACCCTTTAATTGAAATTGGTGGCCTACGCCACCGGTTCAACGTAACATGAGGGTTTCTTCCAATTTCGTATTTTCCGGAAAATTTACAAAAATCGATTATAAGATTGTTACAGCAACTTAATTTCTTTTCACGACAGATTCAAACCACCCAATCAACATCAATTCAACATCCAACAACATAAAAATCACGTAATCCCAATCCCGCATAATAATTATCATAATCCCGAGTATAGAGTTCGAACCCCACCCTTACTTTAATCGATGATTATTTCGAATCTCCGATCGACTTTCCGATTGGGCTTTCGATGGTGACTTCTCGTAACTGTTTTCTCCACATTTCCTCGTTCTCCAATTTTACTCGTTCTAACTTTTTCACGTTCCACTTTTCTCAACTTCTACTGATTCAACATCTCCTCTTGACTAATTCTCCTTTTTCTTTTTCTTTTTATTATCATTATTATAATTCAAATCTTAATTGGGCTTTCTAATCAGCACCCCCGCGAATTCTACCATCAACGCTACAACTAAGCCCACTTAAATAAATACTCTTATAACTCCATAATATTGATTCTAATATTATTTCTCCCGACTAAATCGACTAATTATCGACTATCAAATAAATCGTTCAAGCCACCAAATCAACATATTCAACTATAAACGCAAAATATCCAATATTATTTTCCACAACTCAAATCAACTTATTTAATTAAATTCGACTTAAACCAACTTATAATTATCAACAAAATATTTTTATATTTCGAAAATCAACTTAAATCAACTCAAATACACAAATCACCGCAAATCAACACGACACAATACAATTATATTTAATTAAATAATTAATTAAATAAATAGGCGTTACAACTCTCCCCCGCTTAGAATATTTTCGTCCTCGAAAATTTATGCGATTCAACTACTCTAACTACTTATTTATTATGACTAATCAACTTTCATCCTCGAAGGCAACCCCACTTATAATACAGACAACAACTCATAACATAAATGTTAACAACAACACAAACAACAATCAAAAAATACACTTGACAATCATCAACACAACACAACGAGTAACCAACTTACAACTTAGAACACATCAACACAAGAACACCCTACTTAAGCACAACATCAACTCAATCAACTATCAACAACTCAGATCATTCACATAAGAACAACAACATTACACCACGAGTTCGATGCGCACTCTGATTACTTACAAAATACCAAGTTTACTGAGTTTAAATCCAACTCACAATCACCAAAATCGCCATATCAACAAAGCCTCTGACTCAATCCTTTGGAAATTTCGTTCCAACAAGTATTCTAACTCTTGTAGTTACTGATTACTTCAACTTAGATTCATACGATAACACCTTTGAACATTCAACATAATTACAATGACGACTACTTCCAAATCTCAGATAAGACATTCATATACTTCCATGAATTCCCAATTATCATCAACATAGACTACAACTTTACCATCTTTTAACAACACGTCCCTTTGAAAATCATCTTAACCACGCAACATCATTACACCAACATAATATAGAAGGTTCCAACGAATCTCTACAAGATAACTCATATTCTTCACTTCTAACTAATTCAACATACCGAATACTCGATCCTTACTCATACCGATACAACCTTTTATAGATTCTTATTTGAATCAACACAACCAAACAACTCCTCTTATTCCAACCAAAATCGCTCTTTAATAAACAAACTTATAATTTCACTTCTAATACTTGCAACTCAATTATATCTGACATTCTTTCCAAATCATCATTTTACATTTACACCTACTTCCTTTCTAATCATCTTAAGAGAACTTCAAGTCTCAAGTTATTTAATTCATCTCTAAACAACATTCCAATTATTCAGAGTTCAACTATGAGTTTTCTTATTACCGCTCGATCCAACGAAACTTCATACTTTCATTTTAAATTCCAACTAATACTCTCATATAATAGCTTGCATCGACAAAACAAATAATACTCAAGCACTCGACTTGACTTCAACCAGTTCAACGTACATACTATGTTAGTTGGCATGATACATATATCCATCAATTATGATTCCGTCTACTATCAACAATAGATTAAGGGTGATCAGTTCCTTAATTTGTCAATAGATGTATGACAACCATAATGGTGGCATAAATCATCATTACCCAACATAATAGCGTACTTCAGCTTGTGCCCAAAGTCCGTAAACATAAAGCTCTGCCAACTCTGTACGGCTTATCAACTCCTTCTTAGTCTCCTTAATTCCAACTTCGTCAACGATACAAAACATCCAAAAATCCAGTACCAATTCTCTTATGTACATTCCTATTACCACACGACTTTCAATATCCCTCTAACACCGGAGTCGTTACAACAAGTACCATCCAAAACAAATTGCTCCAATTACAACTTCCAACCAAGTTAAAATTCTTAACGACACTAATCAAATATCCATCTTCTTTTCACCATTGCCATCATCTAACATCGGCACTTTAATCGTCCCTATTCAACATAAACCACATCTCTATGTGTGCTCCGATATTTTCGCATTCCCTCTAATACCAACATTTTATTCCTATCAACATTCCACACTCGTCTTCATCTTTCCAAAACTTTCTGCAATAACTGCTCAACTTCGAACACAAATTTCTCTTCCAATAAAAACCTCCAACTCACAAAATTATATTCTAACTTGAAGATAATTTTTTTCATATTCCATAACTTCAATAATCTCTTGAATCCGACTTACGAGTAAAAAGTTATCCTCCTTGAAATGGGACTGGTCAACAATTCCCGTATGCAGAATTTTCCAAAATTCAGCAGCAGACCCAGCTATTAAAATGCGCTTATCTCCCTTATCATAAAACTCCTGAATGCAAATCTTAAATGCAGACTGTAGGAAATTTTGTAAGCTTTCCAAAAAGTCCAGAACCGCTTCAATCCGGATCACGGTTAAAAAGTTATACCACTTCTCGTGACATCTACTCCAAGATTGCAAAAACCAGAATTTTGAGATTGATGAATATAAATTCCACCTTTCTCCATCTTTCTTCCAAGTTCTACCAAAAACCTTGCTCTACATCCAACTTCGAAAATTACTCGACTTTAATCCAACTACACTCAAGGCGTAGTGATCTACCTACTTAATCCTTCAACTTGATTCATCAACTTGTTTTTTTTTATTTGGAATAAATCCTTCTTTCTTAAACAATCTCCATCCAAAATCCATGCACCGCTCAACCCGACTGATACGAATTCATGAGTCCATGCTCTCGCCGGTCCACAACATCTCTTCAATAACTTTGCACTCTTGCAATCAACATCAACTTCGAACCAACTTCGGCGTTCCTACAACAGTCTGGGAGTCAAGCTTCTCCCCCACTTAATTCCAACCAACACCTGCACACAATGACTATAACTAACAACAAGTACCGACAATGTTTCACACACATGCCGCTTATTAAGAAATTAACAATATTAGACAACATTGGTCAGACGGACCGACCTGCTCTGATACCACTATATGTAACACCCCAAATCTACCCGGCGTAAAATCATAAATCAGAGTTTCAAAATTCAACAACAAAATAGGATGCTACATTTTTCAACTTTAACAAATTCATTTAATTTCATGAACATAGATACATAACACTTTCAATTAGGATGAAACCATAACGTAAATTCTTATTCAATTCCTTGAAATAAAACAACTTTTACAAATAGGCAGCGGATCCACAAATATTCAACTTAACATCGTATAACAACTTGTTCAACCTAACAACTTAGTAATAACATGTTCTTCATTGAAACAACTTAAAACAACAACAACTAATTATAACAACAAAAATAATTAAGTGTTCATCCCCCTTAGTGTTACGTATCAGAGCGACGACCGACTCGAACTATTGAATATAACAATCTTCCTTCAAGCTAACCTGCAAGTTACCAACCAAGGGTAACATTCAACACAAAAGGGGTGATATATCGAACCATATAAACAAGAGTATGATAATTAATACGCTAGATAGAATCATGCAATTTTCGCACTATCCCACAATAACATCTTACCAATCACCCCCAAACAATCACATAGTTTATCAGCTTAATTCACGCATCAATATAACTAATTCCGACTTCAAAATTAGCATAGACACCTTCATCGGTTTCAACGAACATATACAACATATTCAACTTCAGCATAATCGACTTTTCAAACATAAACATATAAACAACTTAGGCACGTAACCATATAATCAACTTATTCAACATAATCATATAACTAACTTAGCAACATAATCGACCTATTCAACATGGACCACTTACTCAACGAAATCAACATAAACCACTTAATCAACTTAAATCTACAGAACAACTTATTCAACTTGAGCAACGTATCAACTTTATCAACTTAAGGAACATGAATAACTTTATCAACTTAAGCAACATGAACAACTTTATCTACTTAAGCAACACGAACAACTTTATCAACTTGGCAACATAAACAACATAATTAATGCGACACAGGATGCGACTCAACTATGCATATGCATGTGGTACCATTGTAGTAAAACTCCCAACTTAAAATATACCAAGTTGCCGAGGTATCTGCAAGGCATAAGCCTTCAACTTAAATTTTTTACCAATCCAGGCCAACATGGTGAGCATCCTCTCCAACTTAGAAATGCAATAGATGCCATGAGACCATCAATGCAACATATAAACAATGAACATCTCAAACAACATACCACAACAATGTAACAACTTAAATTCAACACGATTCAACCTTGGCCATAGGCCTACAACTTTCAACGTTATTCATACGGTCTACAACTTTAATAATCAATGTTGGTCCTTCGACCTTCAACTTAGCAATGCCCATATAATGGAGTGAATCAACATACGCAACAGTACTAAAAAAATACACATGTTCATCACAACTCAACAAGATACTCTGGCTAAAATCACCTACTAATTATTACAAACTACCTCGTCAATTATCGTTAAATTCAGGACAATTAATTTTATCGCGTAATTTCACCCGGTCGACTAAACCATCACTGGTGTGCACCTTACAACTCCTGCTAATCATTCCCAATGCATCTGTTACATTCAACCTACTGATATTCACCTTTCCTGCTATTAATCTATACTGTCTTTAAATTAAATCGACACTTTCTTCTAAACTACATCATACAGTGTTATTTCAAAAACTATCTTCTTATTGTTCGTGCTATACATAATTAAATTCTAAACTTCATTAACCATCATAATTCTCCTTAATTATACTACTCGATACTTTAGAAAATTATATGGTTTAGATTTAAATTTATAAAGGATTAATTGGATTATTTAGTAAATTATTATAAAATAAAATAGGGATTTATTAAATTGGAAAGCCCTCCCCTTAACAACAGGGTGGCATGCGCCACCCTTTCACACTCTAATACTATGGCATGCTCCATAGGGGGGAACAAGGACCATTATGGATTGCCCCATAGCTCTTTGTGGTGGCCACTCCCCCTCCCCACTAATCATGGCATGCGCCATAGCTTTTGAGAGGGCAACTCGATTCTTCTTTCCACTAACATGGTTTGCGCCATGAATTAATTCCTTGGGTGGCCTACGCCACCCTTTAATTGCAATCGGTGTTCTGCGCCACCCGTTCAACGTAATAGGAGGGTTTCTTCCAATTTCATATTTTTTGGCAAATTTACAAAAATCGATTATAAGATTGTTACGACAACTTAATTTCTTTTCACGATAAATTCAAATCACCCAATCAACCTCAATTCAACATCCAACAACATAAAAATCACGTAACCCCAATCCCACATAATAATTATCATAATCCCGAGTATAGAGTTCGAACCCCATCCTTATCTTAATCGATGGTCGTTTCGAATCTCCGATCGACTTTCCGATTGGGCTTCCGACGGTGACTTCTCGTAACCGTTTTCTCCACATTTCCTTGTTCTCCAGTTTTACTCGTTCTAACTTTTCCACGTTCCACTTTTCTCAACTTCTACTTATTCAACTTCTCCTCTTGACTAATTCTCCTTTTTTATTTTTTTATTATAATCATTATTATAATTCAAATCTTAATTGGGCTTTCTAATCAGCACCCCCACGAATTCTATCATCAACGCTACAACTAAGCCCACTTAAATAAATACTTTTATAACTCCATAATATTAATTCTAATATTATTTCTCCTGACTAAATCGACTAATTACTGACTATCAAATAAATCGTTCAAGCCACCAAATCAACATATTCAACTATAAACTCAAAATATCCAATATTATTTTCCACAACTCAAATCAACTTATTTAATTAAATTCGACTTAAACCAACTTATAATTATCAACAAAATATTCTGATATTTCGGAAATCAACTTAAATCGACTCAAATACACAAATCACCGCAAATCAACACGACACAATACAATTATATTTAATTAAATAAATGGGCGTTACAGGAGGTATCATTTCTTCAATGTAAACCTCATGCTACATGTTTTATCCATTAATAAGACTTACATTAAATTTATATCATACCATATAAGTATCATTGAAGTAATAATCATTTTCAAATTCTTCAGGGCACATGCTCTTAAACCCTAATGCATCTATTACATGTTTAGAAATGGTGCTTATTGACTCGAAGAAATTACAAGTACAAGTGTCAACAATGAAACTATGTCTGATATGCATATGTTCAACTTGCCATATTGTTTCACCATACCAGTTTGAATCCCTATTACCCACATGTTCAACCTCCTTATCTAACTTAAGCGTAAGTTTACACATTATTCTATATTGCCACCTATCAATTGTTTCTCTTAAATTAGAATTCTTGTTCATTAAGTTATTTCATGTCCATTCACACACGGTTAATATTGGTTTATCTTTGACAACTAATATTGAGTTATTAAAGACTTCATACAAATTATTCATAAGTACATCACATTCAGGATAAAAAGAAAACACATGCTTACACCATGCTTTGGTAGATATTTTGGATAGCCACTTTCAAGTCTTCACATTAATAGCATTCAATCATTTCATTTTAGCACCCCAATCTTGAATACATGATACTTTAGCAACTCCCATCATTAAGTCTCTAATGCGCGTGCCTACCCCAACAAATCTACCCCCATAATGAAAATTCACACTAAAACTAATTTGTGGAAACCTCACATATAAATTTCAAGAACAAACACCAAAAATAGAGGAAAGTGAGCAAATTTACCTTACAATAATGAAAAATTCTTAAACATAAATAATGGATGAATTGTGTTCTCATTTCGTCTACCTCAATCGTCTACATCAGTCGAACGCTCCATTCGCCTATGTTAGTTGCCTACCCATGTCAAATGCTCATTTTGTCTACCATAGTCGTTTCCCTTGGTCGCCCTAAACTCTTGGAGTTTCTTATTTTTCAAAAATAATTACATGAACCATATGAGAAAGAATATTTAGAGATTTTTTGGGACAATAAAGCCATGTCATATTATGAATCAACAATTAGATTAAGAACATTTGTCACATACACCATTTTAGAATAGAAAGTTGACGTTAGAAACTAAAAACAAAGGGATCTCAAAATTCAAGGAATATTTATAAAAAAATATACAAGGACGAAAATCATAATTCTATAAATTTATAGGGACGACTGCGATACTTAAAACACACACACACACACAGGGAGAGGATCATTTGACATCGGTGACAAAATAATTACTTTGACACCAAATCCTACCTCTTTATTCTTAGCAAATCAATGACTAAGATAAATTCACTTAAAACTAACATATGAGTTTTGTGGGGAACTTATCTTAGCCATTGAATTGATAAGAATAAAGGGGTAGGATTTTGGTGTCAAAGTTTATATTTTGACACCGGTGTCATTTGATCCCCTCATATATATATATATATATATATATATATATATATATATATATATATATATATATATATATATATATATATATATATATATATATATATATATATATATATATATATATATATATATATATATATATATAGTTACAACTTAATTGATCTCTTGTATTAAGTTGTAACTATAAGTCTATAATTATATTAAAAAAATATAA